>CM042441.1:26682027-27079527 GCA_023631565.1 Gymnocephalus cernua | reverse complement strand
GCACCAAGGCGCTTCTGGAAAACCGTCCGCCACCTCAGAAGGGGGAAGCGGGGAACCATCCAAGCTGTGTACAGTAAGGATGGGACGTTGTTGAGCTCAACTGAGGAGGTAATAGGGCGGTGGAAGGAGCACTTTGAGGAACTCCTAAATCCAGTTGATGCGCCCTCTTTGTTAGAGGCAGAGCTGGAGGATGACGGGGGATTGTCGTCAATTTCCCTGGTGGAGGTCACTGAGGTAGTCAAACAACTCCACAGTGGCAAAGCCCCAGGGATTGATGAGATCTGTCCAGAAATGCTGAAAGCTCTGGGTGTGGAGGGGCTGTCTTGGTTGACACGCCTACTCAACATTGCGTGGAAGTCTGGGACAGTGCCAAAGGAGTGGCAGACCGGGGTGGTGGTTCCCCTCTTCAAAAAGGGGGACCAGAGGGTGTGTACCAATTACAGGGGTATCACACTTCTCAGCCTCCCTGGTAAAGTCTACTCCAAGGTGCTGGAAAGGAGGGTTCGGCCGATAGTCGAACCTCAGGTTGAAGAGGAACAATGCGGATTCCGTCCTGGTCGTGGAACAACGGATCAGCTCTTTACTCTAGCAAGGATCCTGGAGGGAGCCTGGGAGTATGCCCATCCAGTCTACATGTGTTTTGTGGATCTGGAGAAGGCATATGACCGGGTCCCCCGGGAGACTTTGTGGGAGGTGCTGCGGGAGTATGGGGTGAGGGGGTCCCTTCTCAGGGCCATCCAATCTCTGTATGACCAAAGCGAGAGTTGTGTCCGGGTTCTCGGCAGTAAGTCGGACACGTTCCAGGTGAGGGTTGGCCTCCGCCAGGGCTGCGCTTTGTCACCAATCCTGTTCGTAGTATTTATGGACAGGATATCGAGGCGTAGTCGTGGTAGGGAGGGGTTGCAGTTCGGTGGGCTCGGGATCTCATCGCTGCTCTTTGCAGATGATGTGGTCCTGATGGCATCATCGGCCTGTGACCTTCAGCACTCACTGGATCGGTTTGCAGCCGAGTGTGAAGCGGCTGGGATGAGGGTCAGCACCTCTAAATCTGAGGCCATGGTTCTCAGCAGGAAACCGATGGAGTGCCTTCTCCAGGTAGGGAATGAGTCCTTACCCCAAGTGAAGGAGTTTAAGTACCTTGGGGTCTTGTTCGCGAGTGAGGGGACAATGGAGCGGGAGATTGGTCGGAGAATCGGCGCAGCGTGGGCGGTATTACATTCAGTTTATCGCACCGTTGTGACGAAAAGAGAGCTGAGCCGGAAGGCAAAGCTCTCGATCTACCGGTCAGTTTTCGTTCCTACCCTCACCTATGGTCATGAAGGTTGGGTCATGACCGAAAGAACGAGATCCAGGGTACAAGCGGCCGAAATGGGTTTCCTCAGGAGGGTGGCTGGCGTCTCCCTTAGAGATAGGGTGAGAAGCTCAGTCATCCGTGAGGAGCTCGGAGTAGAGCCGCTGCTCCTTCACGTCGAAAGGAGCCAGTTGAGGTGGTTCGGGCATCTGGTAAGGATGCCCCCTGGGCGCCTCCCTAGGGAGGTGTTCCAGGCACGTCCAGCTGGGAGGAGGCCTCGGGGAAGACCCAGGACTAGGTGGAGGGATTACATCTCCAACCTGGCCTGGGAACGCCTCGGGATCCCCCAGTCAGAGCTGGTTAATGTGGCTCGGGAAAGGGAAGTTTGGGGTCCCCTGCTGGAGCTGCTCCCCCCGCGACCCGACCACGGATAAGCGGACGACGATGGATGGATGGATGGATGGATCAGTATTATGCTTAGCTTGGCTGATAAGAGGTTTTAATTTGACTTGTAACTTTGCTTCATTTTGACTTCTACGCTAGCGGCCTCACAGAAGATAACCTCACCAACATAATCCTCCCGACCAGGTTAGGTGTTTGACGGCGATTGAACCCGGTAACAACTAATCCACCGTGGTGGTACAGAAAACCCTGGGTTCAGTACAGGCCCCGGTAGCTTACTAATGTAAATAAATAAAAATGTATTCAAAAATGTGATGATGTCCGACTCGTTTTATGAAGAAGAAAGCCTTAAGGTTTCAAAAAGCATTAGACATGACCCGCTATGTTCTGCTTCGTACCATGTTGACAATATGACATGACGTGGTTTAATGTACCTAAACAATAATAATTTCTCTCTCATATTGCTCTTTATAACCACCGAAAACTCTGAAAAAATCGAACCAAAAGTCCAATTATTAACAACGTTATCTGACATTAAGCTTGTTTCTGCTTCACATTTTCAGCAGCAGCGGCTGTGAGTTGACTCCCCACGGTTCTCATGGGCTTAATATAACGTGAAAAAGCTTAACGTGGTTTAATGTCCCTAAACAGAGATCAATGATCACATTTCTCTCTCATATTGCTCCTCATGTACAGTAAGTGCCGGTATCTGTGTTACGAACTTTATTTTTTAACTAAATTGAGCTCGAGGTTTCAAAAAAAAAGTGGTGGGTAAAAAATGACTCATGACAAAATCTGGTGGGGACACGTCCCCACCGTCCCCCCCTAAATCGTCTATGGTCTTTTTGTATTTTTGTTGTCTTTTTTGTTGTCTTTTTTGTCGTATTTATGTTGTCTTTTCTCATATTCCTGTTGTCTTTTTCTTGTCTTTTTGTTGTCTTTTTTGATGTATTTTTTGTGTCTTTTTGTTGTCTTTTTGTCGTCTTTTTTGTCATCTTTTTGTCGTCTTTTTTGTTGTCTTTTTGTCATCTTTTTGTCGTCTTTTTTGTTGTCTTTTTGTCGTCTTTTCTGTCGTCTTTTTGTAGTCTTTTGTCATATTTCTGTTGTCTTTTTGTCGTCTTTTCTCATATTCCTGTTGTCTTTTTGTTGTCTTCTTTGTCATCTTTTGTCATCTTTTTGTTGTCTTTGTCGTCTTTTCTCATATTCCTGTTGTCTTTTTGTCGTCTTTTTTGTTGTCTTCTGTTGTCTTTTGTTGTCTTTTTGTTGCCTTTTTGTTGTCTTTTTTGTAGTATTTTTGTTGTCTTTCCAGTTGTATTTTTGTCGTCTTTTTTGTAGTCTTTTGTCGTCTTTTGTCGTATTTTGGTTGTCTTTTTGTCGTCTTTTTTGCTGTCTTTTTTTGTTGTCTTTTTGTTGTATTTTTGTTGTGTTTTTTGCTGTCTTTTTTGTTGTATTTTTGTTGTCTTTTTTGACGTATTTTTTGTTGTCTTTTTTGTTGTACTTTTGTCGTCTCTTTTGTCATCTTTTTGTTGTCTTTTTGTCATGTTTTTTGTCATTTTTTGTTGTCTTTTTGTCGTCTTTCTTGTCATCTTTTTGTCGTCTTTTTTGTCATCTTTTTGTCGTCTTTTTTGTTGTCTTTTTGTCATCTTTTTTATTTTTGTTGTCTTTTTGTCGTCTTTTCTGTCGTCTTTTTGTAGTCTTTTGTCATATTTCTGTTGTCTTTTGTCGTCTTTTCTCATATTCCTGTTGTATGTTTGTCGTCTTTTTTGTTGTCTTTTTTGACGTCTTTTTGACGTCTTTTTGTAGTCTTTTGTCATCTTTTTGTCGTCTTTTTTGTTGTCTTTTTGTCATCTTTTTTATTTTTGTTGTCTTTTTGTCGTCTTTTCTGTCGTCTTTTTGTAGTCTTTTGTCATATTTCTGTTGTCTTTTGTCGTCTTTTCTCATATTCCTGTTGTCTTTTTGTTGTCTTTTTTGTCATCTTTTGTCATGTTTTGTCGTATTTTTGTTGTCTTTGTCGTCTTTTCTCATATTCCTGTTGTCTTTTTGTTGTCTTTTTGTCGTCTTTTTTGTCATCTTTTCTGTCGTCTTTTTGTAGTCTTTTGTCATATTCCTGTTGTCTTTTTGTTGTCTTTTTTGTCATCTTTTGTCATGTTTTGTCGTATTTTTGTTGTCTTTGTCATCTTTTCTCATATTCCTGTTGTCTTTTTGTCGTCTTTTCTGTTGTCTTTTGTCGTCTTTTGTCGTATTTTTGTTGTCTTTTTGTCGTCTTTTTTGTTGTCTTTTTTTGTATTTTTGTTGTCTATTTTGACGTATTTTTTGTTGTCTTTTGTTGTCTTTTGTTGTATTTTTGTTGTCTTTTTGTCATCTTTATTGTCGTCTTTTCTCATATTCCAGTTGTATTTTTGTTGTCTTTTTTGTCGTCTTTTGTCGTATTTTTGTTGTCTTTTTGTTGTCTTTTTGTATTTTTGTATCTTTTTGTCATCTTTTGTCTTTTGTCTTTTTGTCGTCTTTCTTGTAGTCTTTTGTCATCTTTTGTCGTATATTTGTTGTCTTTTTGTTGTCTTTTTTGTTGTATTTTTGTTGTCTTTTTTGACGTATTTTTTGTTGTCTTTTTGTCGGCTTTTGTCGTATTTTTGTTGTCTTTCTTGTCGTATTTTTGTTGTCTTTGTCGTCTTTTCTCATATTCCTGTTGTCTTTTTGTCGTCTTTTCTGTTGTCTTTTGTTGTCGTTTGTCGTATTTTTGTTGTCTTTTTGTTGTCTTTTTTGTTGTATTTTTGTTGTCTTTTTTGACGTATTTTTGTCGTCTCCTTTGTCATCTTTTTGTCGTCTTTTTGTCATGTTTTTTGTCGTCTTTTTGTCGTTTTTTGTTGTCTTTTTGTCAACTTTTTTGTCGTCTTTTTTGTTGTCTTTTTGTCGTCTTTTTGTATTTTTGTTGTCTTTTTGTCATCTTTTCTGTCGTCTTTTTGTTGTCTTTTTTGTCATGTTTTGTCATGTTTTGTCGTAGTTTTGTTGTCTTTGTTGTCTTTTGTCATATTCCTGTTGTCTTTTTGTCGTCTTTTCTGTTGTCCTTTGTTGTCTTTTGTTGTATTTTTGTTGTCTTTTTGTTGTCTTTTTTATTGTATTTTTGTTGTCTTTTTTGTCGGCTTTTTTGTTGTCTTTTTGTCGTCTTTATTGTTGTCTTTTTGTCGTCTTTTTGTATTTTTGTTGTCTTTTTGTCGTCTTTTCTGTCGTCTTTTTGTAGTCTTTTCTCATATTCCTGTTGTCTTTTTGTTATCTTTTTTGACGTATTTTTTTGTGTCTTTTTGTTGTCTTTTTTGTCATCTTTTGTCATGTTTTGTCGTAGTTTTGTTGTCTTTGTCGTCTTTTCTCATATTCCTGTTGTCTTTTTGTCGTCTTTTCTGTTGTCTTTTGTTGTCTTTTGTCGTATTTTTGTCGTCTTTTAGTTGTCTTTTTTGTTGTATTTTTGTTGTCTTTTTTGTCGGCTTTTTTGTTGTCTTTTTGTAGTCTTTTGTCATATTCCTGTTGTCTTTTTGTTGTCTTTTTTGTCATCTTTTGTCATGTTTTGTCGTATTTTTGTTGTCTTTGTCGTCTTTTCTCATATTCCTGTTGTCTTTTTGTCGTCTTTTCTGTTGTCTTTTGTTGTCGTTTGTCGTATTTTTGTTGTCTTTTTGTTGTCTTTTTTGTTGTATTTTTGTTGTCTTTTTTGACGTATTTTTGTCGTCTCCTTTGTCATCTTTTTGTCGTCTTTTTGTCATGTTTTTTGTCGTCTTTTTGTCGTTTTTTGTTGTCTTTTTGTCAACTTTTTTGTCGTCTTTTTTGTTGTCTTTTTGTCGTCTTTTTGTATTTTTGTTGTCTTTTTGTCATCTTTTCTGTCGTCTTTTTGTTGTCTTTTTTGTCATGTTTTGTCATGTTTTGTCGTAGTTTTGTTGTCTTTGTTGTCTTTTGTCATATTCCTGTTGTCTTTTTGTCGTCTTTTCTGTTGTCCTTTGTTGTCTTTTGTTGTATTTTTGTTGTCTTTTTGTTGTCTTTTTTATTGTATTTTTGTTGTCTTTTTTGTCGGCTTTTTTGTTGTCTTTTTGTCGTCTTTATTGTTGTCTTTTTGTCGTCTTTTTGTATTTTTGTTGTCTTTTTGTCGTCTTTTCTGTCGTCTTTTTGTAGTCTTTTCTCATATTCCTGTTGTCTTTTTGTTATCTTTTTTGACGTATTTTTTTGTGTCTTTTTGTTGTCTTTTTTGTCATCTTTTGTCATGTTTTGTCGTAGTTTTGTTGTCTTTGTCGTCTTTTCTCATATTCCTGTTGTCTTTTTGTCGTCTTTTCTGTTGTCTTTTGTTGTCTTTTGTCGTATTTTTGTCGTCTTTTAGTTGTCTTTTTTGTTGTATTTTTGTTGTCTTTTTTGTCGGCTTTTTTGTTGTCTTTTTGTAGTCTTTTGTCATATTCCTGTTGTCTTTTTGTTGTCTTTTTTGTCATCTTTTGTCATGTTTTGTCGTATTTTTGTTGTCTTTGTCGTCTTTTCTCATATTCCTGTTGTCTTTTTGTTGTCTTTTCTGTTGTCTTTTTGTCATCTTTATTGTCGTCTTTTCTCATATTCCAGTTTTATTTTTGTCATCTTTTTTGTCGTCTTTTTTCGTATTTTTGTCGTATTTTTGTTGTCTTTTTTGACGTATTTTTGTTGTCTTTTTGTGGTCTTTTTTATCAGCTTTTTTGTTCTGTCTTTGTCTTTTTTTGTTGTCTTTGTTGTATTTTTGTCGTCTCTTTTGTTATCTTTTTGTCGTCTTTTTGTCATGTTTTTTGTCGTCTTTTTGTAGGTTTTTGGTTGTCTTTTTGTCGTCTTTTTTGTTGTCTTTTTGTCGCATTTTTGTCGTCTTTTTGTCGTCTTTTTTGTTGTCTTTTTGTTGTCTTTTTTGTTGTCTTTTTTGTTGTATTTTTGTTGTCTTTTTTGTCGTATTTTTGTTGTCTTTTTGTCGTCTTTTTTGTTGTCTTTTTTTGTATTTTTGTTGTCTATTTTGACGTATTTTTTGTTGTCTTTTGTTGTCTTTTGTTGTATTTTTGTTGTCTTTTTATCATCTTTATTGTCGTCTTTTCTCATATTCCAGTTGTATTTTTGTCGTCTTTTTTGTCGTCTTTTGTCGTATTTTTGTTGTCTTTTTGTTGTCTTTTTGTATTTTTGTATCTTTTTGTCATCTTTTGTCGTCCTTTCTCATATTCCTGTTGTCTTTTTGTCGTCTTTCTTGTAGTCTTTTGTCATCTTTTGTCGTATATTTGTTGTCTTTTTGTTGTCTTTTTTGTTGTATTTTTGTTGTCTTTTTTGACGTATTTTTTGTTGTCTTTTTGTCGGCTTTTGTCGTATTTTTGTTGTCTTTCTTGTCGTATTTTTGTTGTCTTTGTCGTCTTTTCTCATATTCCTGTTGTCTTTTTGTCGTCTTTTCTGTTGTCTTTTGTTGTCGTTTGTCGTATTTTTGTTGTCTTTTTGTTGTATTTTTTGTTGTATTTTTGTTGTCTTTTTGTCATGTTTTTTGTCGTCTTTTTGTCGTTTTTTGTTGTCTTTTTGTCAACTTTTTTGTTGTCTTTTTTGTTGTCTTTTTTGTTGTCTTTTTTGTTGTCTTTTTGTCTTTTTGTTGTCTTTTTGTCATCTTTTCTGTCGTCTTTTTGTTGTCTTTTTGTCATGTTTTGTCATGTTTTGTTGTAGTTTTGTTGTCTTTGTTGTCTTTTCTCATATTCCTGTTGTCTTTTTGTCGTCTTTTCTGTTGTCCTTTGTTGTCTTTTGTTGTATTTTTGTTGTCTTTTTGTTGTCTTTTTGTTGTCTTTTTTATTGTATTTTTGTTGTCTTTTTTGTCGGCTTTTTTGTTGTCTTTTTGTAGTCTTTTGTCATATTCCTGTTGTCTTTTTTGTCATCTTTTGTCATGTTTTGTCGTATTTTTGTTGTCTTTGTCGTCTTTTCTCATATTCCTGTTGTCTTTTTGTTGTCTTTTCTGTTGTCTTTTGTTGTCTTTTGTCGTATTTTTGTTGTCTTTTTGTTGTCTTTTTGTCATCTTTATTGTCGTCTTTTCTCATATTCCAGTTTTATTTTTGTCATCTTTTTTGTCGTCTTTTGTCGTATTTTTGTCGTATTTTTGTTGTCTTTTTTGACGTATTTTTTGTTGTCTTTTTGTGGTCTTTTTTATTAGCTTTTTTGTTCTGTCTTTGTCTTTTTTTGTTGTCTTTGTTGTATTTTTGTCGTCTCTTTTGTCATCTTTTTGTCGTCTTTTTTGTTGTCTTTTTGTCATCTTTTTGTCGTCTTTTTTGTTGTCTTTTTGTCGTCTTTTCTGTCGTCTTTTTGTAGTCTTTTGTCATATTTCTGTTGTCTTTTTGTCGTCTTTTCTCATATTCCTGTTGTCTTTTTGTTGTCTTCTTTGTCATCTTTTGTCATCTTTTTGTTGTCTTTGTCGTCTTTTCTCATATTCCTGTTGTCTTTTTGTCGTCTTTTTTGTTGTCTTCTGTTGTCTTCTGTTGTCTTTTTGTTGCCTTTTTGTCTTTTTTGTAGTATTTTTGTTGTCTTTCCAGTTGTATTTTTGTCGTCTTTTTTGTAGTCTTTTGTCGTCTTTTGTCGTATTTTGGTTGTCTTTTTGTCGTCTTTTTTGCTGTCTTTTTTTGTTGTCTTTTTGTTGTATTTTTGTTGTGTTTTTTGCTGTCTTTTTTGTTGTCTTTTTTGTTGTATTTTTGTTGTCTTTTTTGACGTATTTTTTGTTGTCTTTTTTGTTGTACTTTTGTCGTCTCTTTTGTCATCTTTTTGTTGTCTTTTTGTCATGTTTTTTGTCGTCTTTTTTGTTGTCTTTTTGTCATCTTTTTTTATTTTTGTTGTCTTTTTGTCGTCTTTTCTGTCGTCTTTTTGTAGTCTTTTGTCATATTTCTGTTGTCTTTTGTCGTCTTTTCTCATATTCCTGTTGTATGTTTGTCGTCTTTTTTGTTGTCTTTTTTGACGTCTTTTTGTAGTCTTTTGTCATATTCCTGTTGTCTTTTTGTTGTCTTTTTTTGTCATCTTTTGTCATGTTTTGTCGTATTTTTGTTGTCTTTGTCGTCTTTTCTCATATTCCTGTTGTCTTTTTGTTGTCTTTTTGTTGTCTTTTTGTCGTCTTTTTTGTCATCTTTTCTGTCGTCTTTTTGTAGTCTTTTGTCATATTCCTGTTGTCTTTTTGTTGTCTTTTTTGTCATCTTTTGTCATGTTTTGTCGTATTTTTGTTGTCTTTGTCATCTTTTCTCATATTCCTGTTGTCTTTTTGTCGTCTTTTTTGTTGTCTTTTGTCGTCTTTTGTCGTATTTTTGTTGTCTTTTTGTCGTCTTTTTTGTTGTCTTTTTTTGTATTTTTGTTGTCTATTTTGACGTATTTTTTGTTGTCTTTTGTTGTCTTTTGTTGTATTTTTGTTGTCTTTTTGTCATCTTTATTGTCGTCTTTTCTCATATTCCAGTTGTATTTTTGTCGTCTTTTTTGTCGTCTTTTGTCGTATTTTTGTTGTCTTTTTGTTGTCTTTTTGTATTTGTGTATCTTTTTGTCATCTTTTGTCTTTTGTCTTTTTGTCGTCTTTCTTGTAGTCTTTTGTCATCTTTTGTCGTATATTTGTTGTCTTTTTGTTGTCTTTTTTGTTGTATTTTTGTTGTCTTTTTTGACGTATTTTTTGTTGTCTTTTTGTCGGCTTTTGTCGTATTTTTGTTGTCTTTCTTGTCGTATTTTTGTTGTCTTTGTCGTCTTTTCTCATATTCCTGTTGTCTTTTTGTCGTCTCTTCTGTTGTCTTTTGTTGTCGTTTGTCGTATTTTTGTTGTCTTTTTGTTGTCTTTTTTGTTGTATTTTTTGTTGTATTTTTGTTGTCTTTTTTGACGTATTTTTGTCGTCTCCTTTGTCATCTTTTTGTCGTCTTTTTGTCATGTTTTTTGTCGTCTTTTTGTCATTTTTTGTTGTCTTTTTGTCAACTTTTTTGTCGTCTTTTTTGTTGTCTTTTTGTCGTCTTTTTGTATTTTTGTTGTCTTTTTGTCATCTTTTATGTCGTCTTTTTGTTGTCTTTTTTGTCATGTTTTGTCATGTTTTGTCGTAGTTTTGTTGTCTTTGTTGTCTTTTCTCATATTCCTGTTGTCTTTTTGTCGTCTTTTCTGTTGTCCTTTGTTGTCTTTTGTTGTATTTTTGTTGTCTTTTTGTTGTCTTTTTTATTGTATTTTTGTTGTCTTTTTTGTCGGCTTTTTTGTTGTCTTTTTGTCGTCTTTATTGTTGTCTTTTTGTCGTCTTTTTGTATTTTTGTTGTCTTTTTGTCGTCTTTTCTGTCGTCTTTTTGTAGTCTTTTCTCATATTCCTGTTGTCTTTTTGTTATCTTTTTTGACGTATTTTTTTGTGTCTTTTTGTTGTCTTTTTTGTCATCTTTTGTCATGTTTTGTCGTAGTTTTGTTGTCTTTGTCGTCTTTTCTCATATTCCTGTTGTCTTTTTGTCGTCTTTTCTGTTGTCTTTTGTTGTCTTTTGTCGTATTTTTGTCGTCTTTTAGTTGTCTTTTTTGTTGTATTTTTGTTGTCTTTTTTGTCGGCTTTTTTGTTGTCTTTTTGTAGTCTTTTGTCATATTCCTGTTGTCTTTTTGTTGTCTTTTTTGTCATCTTTTGTCATGTTTTGTCGTATTTTTGTTGTCTTTGTCGTCTTTTCTCATATTCCTGTTGTCTTTTTGTTGTCTTTTCTGTTGTCTTTTGTCGTATTTTTGTTGTCTTTTTGTTGTCTTTTTGTCATCTTTATTGTCGTCTTTTCTCATATTCCAGTTGTATTTTTGTCGTCTTTTTTGTCGTCTTTTGTCGTATTTTTGTTGTCTTTTTGTTGTCTTTTTGTATTTTTGTATCTTTTTGTCATCTTTTGTCTTTTGTCTTTTTGTCGTCTTTCTTGTAGTCTTTTGTCATCTTTTGTCGTATATTTGTTGTCTTTTTGTTGTCTTTTTTGTTGTATTTTTGTTGTCTTTTTTGACGTATTTTTTGTTGTCTTTTTGTCGGCTTTTGTCGTATTTTTGTTGTCTTTCTTGTCGTATTTTTGTTGTCTTTGTCGTCTTTTCTCATATTCCTGTTGTCTTTTTGTCGTCTTTTCTGTTGTCTTTTGTTGTCGTTTGTCGTATTTTTGTTGTCTTTTTGTTGTCTTTTTTGTTGTATTTTTTGTTGTATTTTTGTTGTCTTTTTTGACGTATTTTTGTCGTCTCCTTTGTCATCTTTTTGTCGTCTTTTTGTCATGTTTTTTGTCGTATTTTTGTCGTTTTTTGTTGTCTTTTTGTCAACTTTTTTGTCGTCTTTTTTGTTGTCTTTTTGTCGTCTTTTTGTATTTTTGTTGTCTTTTTGTCATCTTTTCTGTCGTCTTTTTGTTGTCTTTTTTGTCATGTTTTGTCATGTTTTGTCGTAGTTTTGTTGTCTTTGTTGTATTTTTGTCGTCTCTTTTGTTATCTTTTTGTCGTCTTTTTGTCATGTTTTTTGTCGTCTTTTTGTAGGTTTTTGGTTGTCTTTTTGTCGTCTTTTTTGTTGTCTTTTTGTCGCATTTTTGTCGTCTTTTTGTCGTCTTTTTTGTTGTCTTTTTGTTGTCTTTTTTGTTGTCTTTTTTGTTGTATTTTTGTTGTCTTTTTTGTCGTATTTTTGTTGTCTTTTTGTCGTCTTTTTTGTTGTCTTTTTTTGTATTTTTGTTGTCTATTTTGACGTATTTTTTGTTGTCTTTTGTTGTCTTTTGTTGTATTTTTGTTGTCTTTTTATCATCTTTATTGTCGTCTTTTCTCATATTCCAGTTGTATTTTTGTCGTCTTTTTTGTCGTCTTTTGTCGTATTTTTGTTGTCTTTTTGTTGTCTTTTTGTATTTTTGTATCTTTTTGTCATCTTTTGTCGTCCTTTCTCATATTCCTGTTGTCTTTTTGTCGTCTTTCTTGTAGTCTTTTGTCATCTTTTGTCGTATATTTGTTGTCTTTTTGTTGTCTTTTTTGTTGTATTTTTGTTGTCTTTTTTGACGTATTTTTTGTTGTCTTTTTGTCGGCTTTTGTCGTATTTTTGTTGTCTTTCTTGTCGTATTTTTGTTGTCTTTGTCGTCTTTTCTCATATTCCTGTTGTCTTTTTGTCGTCTTTTCTGTTGTCTTTTGTTGTCGTTTGTCGTATTTTTGTTGTCTTTTTGTTGTATTTTTTGTTGTATTTTTGTTGTCTTTTTGTCATGTTTTTTGTCGTCTTTTTGTCGTTTTTTGTTGTCTTTTTGTCAACTTTTTTGTTGTCTTTTTTGTTGTCTTTTTTGTTGTCTTTTTTGTTGTCTTTTTGTCTTTTTGTTGTCTTTTTGTCATCTTTTCTGTCGTCTTTTTGTTGTCTTTTTGTCATGTTTTGTCATGTTTTGTTGTAGTTTTGTTGTCTTTGTTGTCTTTTCTCATATTCCTGTTGTCTTTTTGTCGTCTTTTCTGTTGTCCTTTGTTGTCTTTTGTTGTATTTTTGTTGTCTTTTTGTTGTCTTTTTTATTGTATTTTTGTTGTCTTTTTTGTCGGCTTTTTTGTTGTCTTTTTGTAGTCTTTTGTCATATTCCTGTTGTCTTTTTTGTCATCTTTTGTCATGTTTTGTCGTATTTTTGTTGTCTTTGTCGTCTTTTCTCATATTCCTGTTGTCTTTTTGTTGTCTTTTCTGTTGTCTTTTGTTGTCTTTTGTCGTATTTTTGTTGTCTTTTTGTTGTCTTTTTGTCATCTTTATTGTCGTCTTTTCTCATATTCCAGTTTTATTTTTGTCATCTTTTTTGTCGTCTTTTTTCGTATTTTTGTCGTATTTTTGTTGTCTTTTTTGACGTATTTTTGTTGTCTTTTTGTGGTCTTTTTTATCAGCTTTTTTGTTCTGTCTTTGTCTTTTTTTGTTGTCTTTGTTGTATTTTTGTCGTCTCTTTTGTTATCTTTTTGTCGTCTTTTTGTCATGTTTTTTGTCGTCTTTTTGTAGGTTTTTGGTTGTCTTTTTGTCGTCTTTTTTGTTGTCTTTTTGTTGCATTTTTGTCGTCTTTTTGTCGTCTTTTTTGTTGTCTTTTTGTTGTCTTTTTTGTTGTCTTTTTTGTTGTATTTTTGTTGTCTTTTGTTGTATTTTTGTTGTCTTTTTATCATCTTTATTGTCGTCTTTTCTCATATTTCAGTTGTATTTTTGTCGTCTTTTTTGTCGTCTTTTGTCGTATTTTTGTTGTCTTTTTGTTGTCTTTTTGTATTTTTGTATCTTTTTGTCATCTTTTGTCGTCCTTTCTCATATTCCTGTTGTCTTTTTGTCGTCTTTCTTGTAGTCTTTTGTCATCTTTTGTCGTATATTTGTTGTCTTTTTGTTGTCTTTTTTGTTGTATTTTTGTTGTCTTTTTTGACGTATTTTTTGTTGTCTTTTTGTCGGCTTTTGTCGTATTTTTGTTGTCTTTCTTGTCGTATTTTTGTTGTCTTTGTCGTCTTTTCTCATATTCCTGTTGTCTTTTTGTCGTCTTTTCTGTTGTCTTTTGTTGTCGTTTGTCGTATTTTTGTTGTCTTTTTGTTGTATTTTTTGTTGTATTTTTGTTGTCTTTTTGTCATGTTTTTTGTCGTCTTTTTGTCGTTTTTTGTTGTCTTTTTGTCAACTTTTTTGTTGTCTTTTTTGTTGTCTTTTTTGTTGTCTTTTTGTCTTTTTGTTGTCTTTTTGTCATCTTTTCTGTCGTCTTTTTGTTGTCTTTTTGTCATGTTTTGTCATGTTTTGTTGTAGTTTTGTTGTCTTTGTTGTCTTTTCTCATATTCCTGTTGTCTTTTTGTCGTCTTTTCTGTTGTCCTTTGTTGTCTTTTGTTGTATTTTTGTTGTCTTTTTGTTGTCTTTTTGTTGTCTTTTTTATTGTATTTTTGTTGTCTTTTTTGTCGGCTTTTTTGTTGTCTTTTTGTAGTCTTTTGTCATATTCCTGTTGTCTTTTTTGTCATCTTTTGTCATGTTTTGTCGTATTTTTGTTGTCTTTGTCGTCTTTTCTCATATTCCTGTTGTCTTTTTGTTGTCTTTTCTGTTGTCTTTTGTTGTCTTTTGTCGTATTTTTGTTGTCTTTTTGTTGTCTTTTTGTCATCTTTATTGTCGTCTTTTCTCATATTCCAGTTTTATTTTTGTCATCTTTTTTGTCGTCTTTTGTCGTATTTTTGTCGTATTTTTGTTGTCTTTTTTGACGTATTTTTTGTTGTCTTTTTGTGGTCTTTTTTATTAGCTTTTTTGTTCTGTCTTTGTCTTTTTTTGTTGTCTTTGTTGTATTTTTGTCGTCTCTTTTGTCATCTTTTTGTCGTCTTTTTTGTTGTCTTTTTGTCATCTTTTTGTCGTCTTTTTTGTTGTCTTTTTGTCGTCTTTTCTGTCGTCTTTTTGTAGTCTTTTGTCATATTTCTGTTGTCTTTTTGTCGTCTTTTCTCATATTCCTGTTGTCTTTTTGTTGTCTTCTTTGTCATCTTTTGTCATCTTTTTGTTGTCTTTGTCGTCTTTTCTCATATTCCTGTTGTCTTTTTGTCGTCTTTTTTGTTGTCTTCTGTTGTCTTCTGTTGTCTTTTTGTTGCCTTTTTGTCTTTTTTGTAGTATTTTTGTTGTCTTTCCAGTTGTATTTTTGTCGTCTTTTTTGTAGTCTTTTGTCGTCTTTTGTCGTATTTTGGTTGTCTTTTTGTCGTCTTTTTTGCTGTCTTTTTTTGTTGTCTTTTTGTTGTATTTTTGTTGTGTTTTTTGCTGTCTTTTTTGTTGTCTTTTTTGTTGTATTTTTGTTGTCTTTTTTGACGTATTTTTTGTTGTCTTTTTTGTTGTACTTTTGTCGTCTCTTTTGTCATCTTTTTGTTGTCTTTTTGTCATGTTTTTTGTCGTCTTTTTTGTTGTCTTTTTGTCATCTTTTTTTATTTTTGTTGTCTTTTTGTCGTCTTTTCTGTCGTCTTTTTGTAGTCTTTTGTCATATTTCTGTTGTCTTTTGTCGTCTTTTCTCATATTCCTGTTGTATGTTTGTCGTCTTTTTTGTTGTCTTTTTTGACGTCTTTTTGTAGTCTTTTGTCATATTCCTGTTGTCTTTTTGTTGTCTTTTTTTGTCATCTTTTGTCATGTTTTGTCGTATTTTTGTTGTCTTTGTCGTCTTTTCTCATATTCCTGTTGTCTTTTTGTTGTCTTTTTGTTGTCTTTTTGTCGTCTTTTTTGTCATCTTTTCTGTCGTCTTTTTGTAGTCTTTTGTCATATTCCTGTTGTCTTTTTGTTGTCTTTTTTGTCATCTTTTGTCATGTTTTGTCGTATTTTTGTTGTCTTTGTCATCTTTTCTCATATTCCTGTTGTCTTTTTGTCGTCTTTTCTGTTGTCTTTTGTCGTCTTTTGTCGTATTTTTGTTGTCTTTTTGTCGTCTTTTTTGTTGTCTTTTTTTGTATTTTTGTTGTCTATTTTGACGTATTTTTTGTTGTCTTTTGTTGTCTTTTGTTGTATTTTTGTTGTCTTTTTGTTGTCTTTTTGTCATCTTTATTGTCGTCTTTTCTCATATTCCAGTTGTATTTTTGTCGTCTTTTTTGTCGTCTTTTGTCGTATTTTTGTTGTCTTTTTGTTGTCTTTTTGTATTTGTGTATCTTTTTGTCATCTTTTGTCTTTTGTCTTTTTGTCGTCTTTCTTGTAGTCTTTTGTCATCTTTTGTCGTATATTTGTTGTCTTTTTGTTGTCTTTTTTGTTGTATTTTTGTTGTCTTTTTTGACGTATTTTTTGTTGTCTTTTTGTCGGCTTTTGTCGTATTTTTGTTGTCTTTCTTGTCGTATTTTTGTTGTCTTTGTCGTCTTTTCTCATATTCCTGTTGTCTTTTTGTCGTCTCTTCTGTTGTCTTTTGTTGTCGTTTGTCGTATTTTTGTTGTCTTTTTGTTGTCTTTTTTGTTGTATTTTTTGTTGTATTTTTGTTGTATTTTTGTTGTCTTTTTTGACGTATTTTTGTCGTCTCCTTTGTCATCTTTTTGTCGTCTTTTTGTCATGTTTTTTGTCGTCTTTTTGTCATTTTTTGTTGTCTTTTTGTCAACTTTTTTGTCGTCTTTTTTGTTGTCTTTTTGTCGTCTTTTTGTATTTTTGTTGTCTTTTTGTCATCTTTTATGTCGTCTTTTTGTTGTCTTTTTTGTCATGTTTTGTCATGTTTTGTCGTAGTTTTGTTGTCTTTGTTGTCTTTTCTCATATTCCTGTTGTCTTTTTGTCGTCTTTTCTGTTGTCCTTTGTTGTCTTTTGTTGTATTTTTGTTGTCTTTTTGTTGTCTTTTTTATTGTATTTTTGTTGTCTTTTTTGTCGGCTTTTTTGTTGTCTTTTTGTCGTCTTTATTGTTGTCTTTTTGTCGTCTTTTTGTATTTTTGTTGTCTTTTTGTCGTCTTTTCTGTCGTCTTTTTGTAGTCTTTTCTCATATTCCTGTTGTCTTTTTGTTATCTTTTTTGACGTATTTTTTTGTGTCTTTTTGTTGTCTTTTTTGTCATCTTTTGTCATGTTTTGTCGTAGTTTTGTTGTCTTTGTCGTCTTTTCTCATATTCCTGTTGTCTTTTTGTCGTCTTTTCTGTTGTCTTTTGTTGTCTTTTGTCGTATTTTTGTCGTCTTTTAGTTGTCTTTTTTGTTGTATTTTTGTTGTCTTTTTTGTCGGCTTTTTTGTTGTCTTTTTGTAGTCTTTTGTCATATTCCTGTTGTCTTTTTGTTGTCTTTTTTGTCATCTTTTGTCATGTTTTGTCGTATTTTTGTTGTCTTTGTCGTCTTTTCTCATATTCCTGTTGTCTTTTTGTTGTCTTTTCTGTTGTCTTTTGTCGTATTTTTGTTGTCTTTTTGTTGTCTTTTTGTCATCTTTATTGTCGTCTTTTCTCATATTCCAGTTGTATTTTTGTCGTCTTTTTTGTCGTCTTTTGTCGTATTTTTGTTGTCTTTTTGTTGTCTTTTTGTATTTTTGTATCTTTTTGTCATCTTTTGTCTTTTGTCTTTTTGTCGTCTTTCTTGTAGTCTTTTGTCATCTTTTGTCGTATATTTGTTGTCTTTTTGTTGTCTTTTTTGTTGTATTTTTGTTGTCTTTTTTGACGTATTTTTTGTTGTCTTTTTGTCGGCTTTTGTCGTATTTTTGTTGTCTTTCTTGTCGTATTTTTGTTGTCTTTGTCGTCTTTTCTCATATTCCTGTTGTCTTTTTGTCGTCTTTTCTGTTGTCTTTTGTTGTCGTTTGTCGTATTTTTGTTGTCTTTTTGTTGTCTTTTTTGTTGTATTTTTTGTTGTATTTTTGTTGTCTTTTTTGACGTATTTTTGTCGTCTCCTTTGTCATCTTTTTGTCGTCTTTTTGTCATGTTTTTTGTCGTATTTTTGTCGTTTTTTGTTGTCTTTTTGTCAACTTTTTTGTCGTCTTTTTTGTTGTCTTTTTGTCGTCTTTTTGTATTTTTGTTGTCTTTTTGTCATCTTTTCTGTCGTCTTTTTGTTGTCTTTTTTGTCATGTTTTGTCATGTTTTGTCGTAGTTTTGTTGTCTTTGTTGTCTTTTCTCATATTCCTGTTGTCTTTTTGTCGTCTTTTCTGTTGTCCTTTGTTGTCTTTTGTTGTATTTTTGTTGTCTTTTTGTTGTCTTTTTTATTGTATTTTTGTTGTCTTTTTTGTCGGCTTTTTTGTTGTCTTTTTGTCGTCTTTATTGTTGTCTTTTTGTCGTCTTTTTGTATTTTTGTTGTCTTTTTGTCGTCTTTTCTGTCGTCTTTTTGTAGTCTTTTCTCATATTCCTGTTGTCTTTTTGTTATCTTTTTTGACGTATTTTTTTGTGTCTTTTTGTTGTCTTTTTTGTCATCTTTTGTCATGTTTTGTCGTAGTTTTGTTGTCTTTGTCGTCTTTTCTCATATTCCTGTTGTCTTTTTGTCGTCTTTTCTGTTGTCTTTTGTTGTCTTTTGTCGTATTTTTGTCGTCTTTTAGTTGTCTTTTTTGTTGTATTTTTGTTGTCTTTTTTGTCGGCTTTTTTGTTGTCTTTTTGTAGTCTTTTGTCATATTCCTGTTGTCTTTTTGTTGTCTTTTTTGTCATCTTTTGTCATGTTTTGTCGTATTTTTGTTGTCTTTGTCGTCTTTTCTCATATTCCTGTTGTCTTTTTGTTGTCTTTTCTGTTGTCTTTTGTCGTATTTTTGTTGTCTTTTTGTTGTCTTTTTGTCATCTTTATTGTCGTCTTTTCTCATATTCCAGTTTTATTTTTGTCATCTTTTTTGTCGTCTTTTTTCGTATTTTTGTCGTATTTTTGTTGTCTTTTTTGACGTATTTTTGTTGTCTTTTTGTGGTCTTTTTTATCAGCTTTTTTGTTCTGTCTTTGTCTTTTTTTGTTGTCTTTGTTGTATTTTTGTCGTCTCTTTTGTTATCTTTTTGTCGTCTTTTTGTCATGTTTTTTGTCGTCTTTTTGTAGGTTTTTGGTTGTCTTTTTGTCGTCTTTTTTGTTGTCTTTTTGTTGCATTTTTGTCGTCTTTTTGTCGTCTTTTTTGTTGTCTTTTTGTTGTCTTTTTTGTTGTCTTTTTTGTTGTATTTTTGTTGTCTTTTGTTGTATTTTTGTTGTCTTTTTATCATCTTTATTGTCGTCTTTTCTCATATTTCAGTTGTATTTTTGTCGTCTTTTTTGTCGTCTTTTGTCGTATTTTTGTTGTCTTTTTGTTGTCTTTTTGTATTTTTGTATCTTTTTGTCATCTTTTGTCGTCCTTTCTCATATTCCTGTTGTCTTTTTGTCGTCTTTCTTGTAGTCTTTTGTCATCTTTTGTCGTATATTTGTTGTCTTTTTGTTGTCTTTTTTGTTGTATTTTTGTTGTCTTTTTTGACGTATTTTTTGTTGTCTTTTTGTCGGCTTTTGTCGTATTTTTGTTGTCTTTCTTGTCGTATTTTTGTTGTCTTTGTCGTCTTTTCTCATATTCCTGTTGTCTTTTTGTCGTCTTTTCTGTTGTCTTTTGTTGTCGTTTGTCGTATTTTTGTTGTCTTTTTGTTGTATTTTTTGTTGTATTTTTGTTGTCTTTTTGTCATGTTTTTTGTCGTCTTTTTGTCGTTTTTTGTTGTCTTTTTGTCAACTTTTTTGTTGTCTTTTTTGTTGTCTTTTTTGTTGTCTTTTTTGTTGTCTTTTTGTCTTTTTGTTGTCTTTTTGTCATCTTTTCTGTCGTCTTTTTGTTGTCTTTTTGTCATGTTTTGTCATGTTTTGTTGTAGTTTTGTTGTCTTTGTTGTCTTTTCTCATATTCCTGTTGTCTTTTTGTCGTCTTTTTTGTTGTCTTTTTGTCGTCTTTTTGTATTTTTGTTGTCTTTTTGTCATCTTTTCTGTCGTCTTTTTGTTGTCTTTTTTGTCATGTTTTGTCATGTTTTGTCGTAGTTTTGTTGTCTTTGTTGTCTTTTCTCATATTCCTGTTGTCTTTTTGTCGTCTTTTCTGTTGTCCTTTGTTGTCTTTTGTTGTATTTTTGTTGTCTTTTTGTTGTCTTTTTTATTGTATTTTTGTTGTCTTTTTTGTCGGCTTTTTTGTTGTCTTTTTGTCGTCTTTATTGTTGTCTTTTTGTCGTCTTTTTGTATTTTTGTTGTCTTTTTGTCGTCTTTTCTGTCGTCTTTTTGTAGTCTTTTCTCATATTCCTGTTGTCTTTTTGTTATCTTTTTTGACGTATTTTTTTGTGTCTTTTTGTTGTCTTTTTTGTCATCTTTTGTCATGTTTTGTCGTAGTTTTGTTGTCTTTGTCGTCTTTTCTCATATTCCTGTTGTCTTTTTGTCGTCTTTTCTGTTGTCTTTTGTTGTCTTTTGTCGTATTTTTGTCGTCTTTTAGTTGTCTTTTTTGTTGTATTTTTGTTGTCTTTTTTGTCGGCTTTTTTGTTGTCTTTTTGTAGTCTTTTGTCATATTCCTGTTGTCTTTTTGTTGTCTTTTTTGTCATCTTTTGTCATGTTTTGTCGTATTTTTGTTGTCTTTGTCGTCTTTTCTCATATTCCTGTTGTCTTTTTGTTGTCTTTTCTGTTGTCTTTTGTCGTATTTTTGTTGTCTTTTTGTTGTCTTTTTGTCATGTTTTTTGTCGTCTTTTTGTAGGTTTTTGGTTGTCTTTTTGTCGTCTTTTTTGTTGTCTTTTTGTCGCATTTTTGTCGTCTTTTTGTCGTCTTTTTTGTTGTCTTTTTGTTGTCTTTTTTGTTGTCTTTTTTGTTGTATTTTTGTTGTCTTTTGTTGTATTTTTGTTGTCTTTTTATCATCTTTATTGTCGTCTTTTCTCATATTTCAGTTGTATTTTTGTCGTCTTTTTTGTCGTCTTTTGTCGTATTTTTGTTGTCTTTTTGTTGTCTTTTTGTATTTTTGTATCTTTTTGTCATCTTTTGTCGTCCTTTCTCATATTCCTGTTGTCTTTTTGTCGTCTTTCTTGTAGTCTTTTGTCATCTTTTGTCGTATATTTGTTGTCTTTTTGTTGTCTTTTTTGTTGTATTTTTGTTGTCTTTTTTGACGTATTTTTTGTTGTCTTTTTGTCGGCTTTTGTCGTATTTTTGTTGTCTTTCTTGTCGTATTTTTGTTGTCTTTGTCGTCTTTTCTCATATTCCTGTTGTCTTTTTGTCGTCTTTTCTGTTGTCTTTTGTTGTCGTTTGTTGTATTTTTGTTGTCTTTTTGTTGTATTTTTTGTTGTATTTTTGTTGTCTTTTTGTCATGTTTTTTGTCGTCTTTTTGTCGTTTTTTGTTGTCTTTTTGTCAACTTTTTTGTTGTCTTTTTTGTTGTCTTTTTTGTTGTCTTTTTGTCTTATTGTTGTCTTTTTGTCATCTTTTCTGTCGTCTTTTTGTTGTCTTTTTGTCATGTTTTGTCATGTTTTGTTGTAGTTTTGTTGTCTTTGTTGTCGGCTTTTCTGTCGTCTTTTTGTAGTCTTTTCTCATATTCCTGTTGTCTTTTTGTTATCTTTTTTGACGTATTTTTTTGTGTCTTTTTGTTGTCTTTTTTGTCATCTTTTGTCATGTTTTGTCGTAGTTTTGTTGTCTTTGTCGTCTTTTCTCATATTCCTGTTGTCTTTTTGTCGTCTTTTCTGTTGTCTTTTGTTGTCTTTTGTCGTATTTTTGTCGTCTTTTAGTTGTCTTTTTTGTTGTATTTTTGTTGTCTTTTTTGTCGGCTTTTTTGTTGTCTTTTTGTAGTCTTTTGTCATATTCCTGTTGTCTTTTTGTTGTCTTTTTTGTCATCTTTTGTCATGTTTTGTCGTATTTTTGTTGTCTTTGTCGTCTTTTCTCATATTCCTGTTGTCTTTTTGTTGTCTTTTCTGTTGTCTTTTGTCGTATTTTTGTTGTCTTTTTGTTGTCTTTTTGTCATCTTTATTGTCGTCTTTTCTCATATTCCAGTTTTATTTTTGTCATCTTTTTTGTCGTCTTTTTTCGTATTTTTGTCGTATTTTTGTTGTCTTTTTTGACGTATTTTTGTTGTCTTTTTGTGGTCTTTTTTATCAGCTTTTTTGTTCTGTCTGTCTTTTTTTGTTGTCTTTGTTGTATTTTTGTCGTCTCTTTTGTTATCTTTTTGTCGTCTTTTTGTCATGTTTTTTGTCGTCTTTTTGTAGGTTTTTGGTTGTCTTTTTGTCGTCTTTTTTGTTGTCTTTTTGTCGCATTTTTGTCGTCTTTTTGTCGTCTTTTTTGTTGTCTTTTTGTTGTCTTTTTTGTTGTCTTTTTTGTTGTATTTTTGTTGTCTTTTTTGTCGTATTTTTGTTGTCTTTTTGTCGTCTTTTTTGTTGTCTTTTTTTGTATTTTTGTTGTCTATTTTGACGTATTTTTTGTTGTCTTTTGTTGTCTTTTGTTGTATTTTTGTTGTCTTTTTATCATCTTTATTGTCGTCTTTTCTCATATTTCAGTTGTATTTTTGTCGTCTTTTTTGTCGTCTTTTGTCGTATTTTTGTTGTCTTTTTGTTGTCTTTTTGTATTTTTGTATCTTTTTGTCATCTTTTGTCGTCCTTTCTCATATTCCTGTTGTCTTTTTGTCGTCTTTCTTGTAGTCCTTTGTCATCTTTTGTCGTATATTTGTTGTCTTTTTGTTGTCTTTTTTGTTGTATTTTTGTTGTCTTTTTTGACGTATTTTTTGTTGTCTTTTTGTCGGCTTTTGTCGTATTTTTGTTGTCTTTCTTGTCGTATTTTTGTTGTCTTTGTCGTCTTTTCTCATATTCCTGTTGTCTTTTTGTCGTCTTTTCTGTTGTCTTTTGTTGTCGTTTGTCGTATTTTTGTTGTCTTTTTGTTGTATTTTTTGTTGTATTTTTGTTGTCTTTTTGTCATGTTTTTTGTCGTCTTTTTGTCGTTTTTTGTTGTCTTTTTGTCAACTTTTTTGTTGTCTTTTTTGTTGTCTTTTTTGTTGTCTTTTTTGTTGTCTTTTTGTCTTTTTGTTGTCTTTTTGTCATCTTTTCTGTCGTCTTTTTGTTGTCTTTTTGTCATGTTTTGTCATGTTTTGTTGTAGTTTTGTTGTCTTTGTTGTCTTTTCTCATATTCCTGTTGTCTTTTTGTCGTCTTTTCTGTTGTCCTTTGTTGTCTTTTGTTGTATTTTTGTTGTCTTTTTGTTGTCTTTTTTATTGTATTTTTGTTGTCTTTTTTGTCGGCTTTTTTGTTGTCTTTTTGTAGTCTTTTGTCATATTCCTGTTGTCTTTTTTGTCATCTTTTGTCATGTTTTGTCGTATTTTTGTTGTCTTTGTCGTCTTTTCTCATATTCCTGTTGTCTTTTTGGTGTCTTTTCTGTTGTCTTTTGTTGTCTTTTGTCGTATTTTTGTTGTCTTTTTGTTGTCTTTTTGTCATCTTTATTGTCGTCTTTTCTCATATTCCAGTTTTATTTTTGTCATCTTTTTTGTCGTCTTTTGTCGTATTTTTGTCGTATTTTTGTTGTCTTTTTTGACGTATTTTTTGTTGTCTTTTTGTGGTCTTTTTTATCAGCTTTTTTGTTCTGTCTTTGTCTTTTTTTGTTGTCTTTGTTGTATTTTTGTCGTCTCTTTTGTCATCTTTTTGTCGTCTTTTTTGTTGTCTTTTTGTCATCTTTTTGTCGTCTTTTTTGTTGTCTTTTTGTCGTCTTTTCTGTCGTCTTTTTGTAGTCTTTTGTCATATTTCTGTTGTCTTTTTGTCGTCTTTTCTCATATTCCTGTTGTCTTTTTGTTGTCTTCTTTGTCATCTTTTGTCATCTTTTTGTTGTCTTTGTCGTCTTTTCTCATATTCCTGTTGTCTTTTTGTCGTCTTTTTTGTTGTCTTCTGTTGTCTTCTGTTGTCTTTTTGTTGCCTTTTTGTTGTCTTTTTTGTAGTATTTTTGTTGTCTTTCCAGTTGTATTTTTGTCGTCTTTTTTGTAGTCTTTTGTCGTCTTTTGTCGTATTTTGGTTGTCTTTTTGTCGTCTTTTTTGCTGTCTTTTTTTGTTGTCTTTTTGTTGTATTTTTGTTGTGTTTTTTGCTGTCTTTTTTGTTGTCTTTTTTGTTGTATTTTTGTTGTCTTTTTTGACGTATTTTTTGTTGTCTTTTTTGTTGTACTTTTGTCGTCTTTTTTGTCATCTTTTTGTTGTCTTTTTGTCATGTTTTTTGTCGTTTTTTGTTGTCTTTTTGTCGTCTTTCTTGTCATCTTTTTGTCGTCTTTTTTGTCATCTTTTTGTCGTCTTTTTTGTTGTCTTTTTGTCATCTTTTTTTATTTTTGTTGTCTTTTTGTCGTCTTTTCTGTCGTCTTTTTGTAGTCTTTTGTCATATTTCTGTTGTCTTTTGTCGTCTTTTCTCATATTCCTGTTGTATGTTTGTCGTCTTTTTTGTTGTCTTTTTTGACGTCTTTTTGTAGTCTTTTGTCATATTCCTGTTGTCTTTTTGTTGTCTTTTTTTGTCATCTTTTGTCATGTTTTGTCGTATTTTTGTTGTCTTTGTCGTCTTTTCTCATATTCCTGTTGTCTTTTTGTTGTCTTTTTGTTGTCTTTTTGTCGTCTTTTTTGTCATCTTTTCTGTCGTCTTTTTGTAGTCTTTTCTCATATTCCTGTTGTCTTTTTGTCGTCTTTTCTGTTGTCTTTTGTCGTCTTTTGTCGTATTTTTGTTGTCTTTTTGTCGTCTTTTTTGTTGTCTTTTTTTGTATTTTTGTTGTCTATTTTGACGTATTTTTTGTTGTCTTTTGTTGTCTTTTGTTGTATTTTTGTTGTCTTTTTGTCATCTTTATTGTCGTCTTTTCTCATATTCCAGTTGTCTTTTTGTCGTCTTTTTGTATTTTTGTTGTCTTTTTGTCATCTTTTCTGTCGTCTTTTTGTTGTCTTTTTTGTCATGTTTTGTCATGTTTTGTCGTAGTTTTGTTGTCTTTGTTGTCTTTTCTCATATTCCTGTTGTCTTTTTGTCGTCTTTTCTGTTGTCCTTTGTTGTCTTTTGTTGTATTTTTGTTGTCTTTTTGTTGTCTTTTTTATTGTATTTTTGTTGTCTTTTTTGTCGGCTTTTTTGTTGTCTTTTTGTCGTCTTTATTGTTGTCTTTTTGTCGTCTTTTTGTATTTTTGTTGTCTTTTTGTCGTCTTTTCTGTCGTCTTTTTGTAGTCTTTTCTCATATTCCTGTTGTCTTTTTGTTGTCTTTTTTGTCATCTTTTGTCATGTTTTGTCGTATTTTTGTTGTCTTTGTCGTCTTTTCTCATATTCCTGTTGTCTTTTTGTTGTCTTTTCTGTTGTCTTTTGTCGTATTTTTGTTGTCTTTTTGTTGTCTTTTTGTCATCTTTATTGTCGTCTTTTCTCATATTCCAGTTGTATTTTTGTCGTCTTTTTTGTCGTCTTTTGTCGTATTTTTGTTGTCTTTTTGTTGTCTTTTTGTATTTTTGTATCTTTTTGTCATCTTTTGTCGTCCTTTCTCATATTCCTGTTGTCTTTTTGTCGTCTTTCTTGTAGTCTTTTGTCATCTTTTGTCGTATATTTGTTGTCTTTTTGTTGTCTTTTTTGTTGTATTTTTGTTGTCTTTTTTGACGTATTTTTTGTTGTCTTTTTGTCGGCTTTTGTCGTATTTTTGTTGTCTTTCTTGTCGTATTTTTGTTGTCTTTGTCGTCTTTTCTCATATTCCTGTTGTCTTTTTGTCGTCTTTTCTGTTGTCTTTTGTTGTCGTTTGTCGTATTTTTGTTGTCTTTTTGTTGTCTTTTTTGTTGTATTTTTTGTTGTATTTTTGTTGTCTTTTTTGACGTATTTTTGTCGTCTCCTTTGTCATCTTTTTGTCGTCTTTTTGTCATGTTTTTTGTCGTCTTTTTGTCGTTTTTTGTTGTCTTTTTGTCAACTTTTTTGTCGTCTTTTTTTTTGTCTTTTTGTCGTCTTTTTGTATTTTTGTTGTCTTTTTGTCATCTTTTCTGTCGTCTTTTTGTTGTCTTTTTTGTCATGTTTTGTCATGTTTTGTCGTAGTTTTGTTGTCTTTGTTGTCTTTTCTCATATTCCTGTTGTCTTTTTGTCGTCTTTTCTGTTGTCCTTTGTTGTCTTTTGTTGTATTTTTGTTGTCTTTTTGTTGTCTTTTTTATTGTATCTTTGTTGTCTTTTTTGTCGGCTTTTTTGTTGTCTTTTTGTCGTCTTTATTGTTGTCTTTTTGTCGTCTTTTTGTATTTTTGTTGTCTTTTTGTCGTCTTTTCTGTCGTCTTTTTGTAGTCTTTTCTCATATTCCTGTTGTCTTTTTGTTATCTTTTTTGACGTATTTTTTTGTGTCTTTTTGTTGTCTTTTTTGTCATCTTTTGTCATGTTTTGTCGTAGTTTTGTTGTCTTTGTCGTCTTTTCTCATATTCCTGTTGTCTTTTTGTCGTCTTTTCTGTTGTCTTTTGTTGTCTTTTGTCGTATTTTTGTCGTCTTTTAGTTGTCTTTTTTGTTGTATTTTTGTTGTCTTTTTTGTCGGCTTTTTTGTTGTCTTTTTGTAGTCTTTTGTCATATTCCTGTTGTCTTTTTGTTGTCTTTTTTGTCATCTTTTGTCATGTTTTGTCGTATTTTTGTTGTCTTTGTCGTCTTTTCTCATATTCCTGTTGTCTTTTTGTTGTCTTTTCTGTTGTCTTTTGTCGTATTTTTGTTGTCTTTTTGTTGTCTTTTTGTCATCTTTATTGTCGTCTTTTCTCATATTCCAGTTTTATTTTTGTCATCTTTTTTGTCATCTTTTTTGTCGTCTTTTTTCGTATTTTTGTCGTATTTTTGTTGTCTTTTTTGACGTATTTTTGTTGTCTTTTTGTGGTCTTTTTTATCAGCTTTTTTGTTCTGTCTTTGTCTTTTTTTGTTGTCTTTGTTGTATTTTTGTCGTCTCTTTTGTTATCTTTTTGTCGTCTTTTTGTCATGTTTTTTGTCGTCTTTTTGTAGGTTTTTGGTTGTCTTTTTGTCGTCTTTTTTGTTGTCTTTTTGTCGCATTTTTGTCGTCTTTTTGTCGTCTTTTTTGTTGTCTTTTTGTTGTCTTTTTTGTTGTCTTTTTTGTTGTATTTTTGTTGTCTTTTGTTGTATTTTTGTTGTCTTTTTATCATCTTTATTGTCGTCTTTTCTCATATTTCAGTTGTATTTTTGTTGTCTTTTTTGTCGTCTTTTGTCGTATTTTTGTTGTCTTTTTGTTGTCTTTTTGTATTTTTGTATCTTTTTGTCATCTTTTGTCGTCCTTTCTCATATTCCTGTTGTCTTTTTGTCGTCTTTCTTGTAGTCTTTTGTCATCTTTTGTCGTATATTTGTTGTCTTTTTGTCGGCTTTTGTCGTATTTTTGTTGTCTTTCTTGTCGTATTTTTGTTGTCTTTGTCGTCTTTTCTCATATTCCTGTTGTCTTTTTGTCGTCTTTTCTGTTGTCTTTTGTTGTCGTTTGTCGTATTTTTGTTGTCTTTTTGTTGTATTTTTTGTTGTATTTTTGTTGTCTTTTTGTCATGTTTTTTGTCGTCTTTTTGTCGTTTTTTGTTGTCTTTTTGTCAACTTTTTTGTTGTCTTTTTTGTTGTCTTTTTTGTTGTCTTTTTTGTTGTCTTTTTGTCTTTTTGTTGTCTTTTTGTCATCTTTTCTGTCGTCTTTTTGTTGTCTTTTTGTCATGTTTTGTCATGTTTTGTTGTAGTTTTGTTGTCTTTGTTGTCTTTTCTCATATTCCTGTTGTCTTTTTGTCGTCTTTTCTGTTGTCCTTTTTTTGTCTTTTGTTGTATTTTTGTTGTCTTTTTTGTCGGCTTTTTTGTTGTCTTTTTGTAGTCTTTTGTCATATTCCTGTTGTCTTTTTTGTCATCTTTTGTCATGTTTTGTCGTATTTTTGTTGTCTTTGTCGTCTTTTCTCATATTCCTGTTGTCTTTTTGGTGTCTTTTCTGTTGTCTTTTGTTGTCTTTTGTCGTATTTTTGTTGTCTTTTTGTTGTCTTTTTGTCATCTTTATTGTCGTCTTTTCTCATATTCCAGTTTTATTTTTGTCATCTTTTTTGTCGTCTTTTGTCGTATTTTTGTCGTATTTTTGTTGTCTTTTTTGACGTATTTTTTGTTGTCTTTTTGTGGTCTTTTTTATCAGCTTTTTTGTTCTGTCTTTGTCTTTTTTTGTTGTCTTTGTTGTATTTTTGTCGTCTCTTTTGTCATCTTTTTGTCGTCTTTTTTGTTGTCTTTTTGTCATCTTTTTGTCGTCTTTTTTGTTGTCTTTTGTCGTCTTTTCTGTCGTCTTTTTGTAGTCTTTTGTCATATTTCTGTTGTCTTTTTGTCGTCTTTTCTCATATTCCTGTTGTCTTTTTGTTGTCTTCTTTGTCATCTTTTGTCATCTTTTTGTTGTCTTTGTCGTCTTTTCTCATATTCCTGTTGTCTTTTTGTCGTCTTTTTTGTTGTCTTCTGTTGTCTTCTGTTGTCTTTTTGTTGCCTTTTTGTTGTCTTTTTTGTAGTATTTTTGTTGTCTTTCCAGTTGTATTTTTGTCGTCTTTTTTGTAGTCTTTTGTCGTCTTTTGTCGTATTTTGGTTGTCTTTTTGTCGTCTTTTTTGCTGTCTTTTTTGTTGTCTTTTTGTTGTATTTTTGTTGTGTTTTTTGCTGTCTTTTTTGTTGTCTTTTTTGTTGTATTTTTGTTGTCTTTTTTGACGTATTTTTTGTTGTCTTTTTTGTTGTACTTTTGTCGTCTCTTTTGTCATCTTTTTGTTGTCTTTTTGTCATGTTTTTTGTCGTTTTTTGTTGTCTTTTTGTCGTCTTTCTTGTCATCTTTTTGTCGTCTTTTTTGTCATCTTTTTGTCGTCTTTTTTGTTGTCTTTTTGTCATCTTTTTTTATTTTTGTTGTCTTTTTGTCGTCTTTTCTGTCGTCTTTTTGTAGTCTTTTGTCATATTTCTGTTGTCTTTTGTCGTCTTTTCTCATATTCCTGTTGTATGTTTGTCGTCTTTTTTGTTGTCTTTTTTGACGTCTTTTTGTAGTCTTTTGTCATATTCCTGTTGTCTTTTTGTTGTCTTTTTTTGTCATCTTTTGTCATGTTTTGTCGTATTTTTGTTGTCTTTGTCGTCTTTTCTCATATTCCTGTTGTCTTTTTGTTGTCTTTTTGTTGTCTTTTTGTCGTCTTTTTTGTCATCTTTTGTCGTATTTTTGTTGTCTTTGTCATCTTTTCTCATATTCCTGTTGTCTTTTTGTCGTCTTTTCTGTTGTCTTTTGTCGTCTTTTGTCGTATTTTTGTTGTCTTTTTGTCGTCTTTTTTGTTGTCTTTTTTTTGTATTTTTGTTGTCTATTTTGACGTATTTTTTGTTGTCTTTTGTTGTCTTTTGTTGTATTTTTGTTGTCTTTTTGTCATCTTTATTGTCGTCTTTTCTCATATTCCAGTTGTCTTTTTGTCGTCTTTTTGTATTTTTGTTGTCTTTTTGTCATCTTTTATGTCGTCTTTTTGTTGTCTTTTTTGTCATGTTTTGTCATGTTTTGTCGTAGTTTTGTTGTCTTTGTTGTCTTTTCTCATATTCCTGTTGTCTTTTTGTCGTCTTTTCTGTTGTCCTTTGTTGTCTTTTGTTGTATTTTTGTTGTCTTTTTGTTGTCTTTTTTATTGTATTTTTGTTGTCTTTTTTGTCGGCTTTTTTGTTGTCTTTTTGTCGTCTTTATTGTTGTCTTTTTGTCGTCTTTTTGTATTTTTGTTGTCTTTTTGTCGTCTTTTCTGTCGTCTTTTTGTAGTCTTTTCTCATATTCCTGTTGTCTTTTTGTTGTCTTTTTTGTCATCTTTTGTCATGTTTTGTCGTATTTTTGTTGTCTTTGTCGTCTTTTATCATATTCCTGTTGTCTTTTTGTTGTCTTTTCTGTTGTCTTTTGTCGTATTTTTGTTGTCTTTTTGTTGTCTTTTTGTCATCTTTATTGTCGTCTTTTCTCATATTCCAGTTGTATTTTTGTCGTCTTTTTTGTCGTCTTTTGTCGTATTTTTGTTGTCTTTTTGTTGTCTTTTTGTATTTTTGTATCTTTTTGTCATCTTTTGTCTTTTGTCTTTTTGTCGTCTTTCTTGTAGTCTTTTGTCATCTTTTGTCGAATATTTGTTGTCTTTTTGTTGTCTTTTTTGTTGTATTTTTGTTGTCTTTTTTGACGTATTTTTTGTTGTCTTTTTGTCGGCTTTTGTCGTATTTTTGTTGTCTTTCTTGTCGTATTTTTGTTGTCTTTGTCGTCTTTTCTCATATACCTGTTGTCTTTTTGTCGTCTTTTCTGTTGTCTTTTGTTGTCGTTTGTCGTATTTTTGTTGTCTTTTTGTTGTCTTTTTTGTTGTATTTTTGTTGTCTTTTTTGACGTATTTTTGTCGTCTCCTTTGTCATCTTTTTGTCGTCTTTTTGTCATGTTTTTTGTCGTCTTTTTGTCGTTTTTTGTTGTCTTTTTGTCAACTTTTTTGTCGTCTTTTTTGTTGTCTTTTTGTCGTCTTTTTGTATTTTTGTTGTCTTTTTGTCATCTTTTCTGTCATCTTTTTGTTGTCTTTTTTGTCATGTTTTGTCGTAGTTTTGTTGTCTTTGTTGTCTTTTCTCATATTCCTGTTGTCTTTTTGTCGTCTTTTCTGTTGTCCTTTGTTGTCTTTTGTTGTATTTTTGTTGTCTTTTTGTTGTCTTTTTGTTGTCTTTTTTATTGTATTTTTGTTGTCTTTTTTGTCGGCTTTTTTGTTGTCTTTTTGTCGTCTTTATTGTTGTCTTTTTGTCGTCTTTTTGTATTTTTGTTGTCTTTTTGTCGTCTTTTCTGTCGTCTTTTTGTAGTCTTTTCTCATATTCCTGTTGTCTTTTTGTTATCTTTTTTGACGTATTTTTTTGTGTCTTTTTGTCGTCTTTTCTGTTGTCTTTTGTTGTCGTTTGTCGTATTTTTGTTGTCTTTTTGTTGTCTTTTTTGTTGTATTTTTTGTTGTATTTTTGTTGTCTTTTTTGACGTATTTTTGTCGTCTCCTTTTTCATCTTTTTGTCGTCTTTTTGTCATGTTTTTTGTCGTCTTTTTGTCGTTTTTTGTTGTCTTTTTGTCAACTTTTTTGTCGTCTTTTTTGTTGTCTTTTTGTCGTCTTTTTGTATTTTTGTTGTCTTTTTGTCATCTTTTCTGTCGTCTTTTTGTTGTCTTTTTTGTCATGTTTTGTCATGTTTTGTCGTAGTTTTGTTGTCTTTGTTGTCTTTTCTCATATTCCTGTTGTCTTTTTGTCGTCTTTTCTGTTGTCCTTTGTTGTCTTTTGTTGTATTTTTGTTGTCTTTTTGTTGTCTTTTTTATTGTATTTTTGTTGTCTTTTTTGTCGGCTTTTTTGTTGTCTTTTTGTCGTCTTTATTGTTGTCTTTTTGTCGTCTTTTTGTATTTTTGTTGTCTTTTTGTCGTCTTTTCTGTCGTCTTTTTGTAGTCTTTTCTCATATTCCTGTTGTCTTTTTGTTATCTTTTTTGACGTATTTTTTTGTGTCTTTTTGTTGTCTTTTTTGTCATCTTTTGTCATGTTTTGTCGTAGTTTTGTTGTCTTTGTCGTCTTTTCTCATATTCCTGTTGTCTTTTTGTCGTCTTTTCTGTTGTCTTTTGTTGTCTTTTGTCGTATTTTTGTCGTCTTTTAGTTGTCTTTTTTGTTGTATTTTTGTTGTCTTTTTTGTCGGCTTTTTTGTTGTCTTTTTGTAGTCTTTTGTCATATTCCTGTTGTCTTTTTGTTGTCTTTTTTGTCATCTTTTGTCATGTTTTGTCGTATTTTTGTTGTCTTTGTCGTCTTTTCTCATATTCCTGTTGTCTTTTTGTTGTCTTTTCTGTTGTCTTTTGTCGTATTTTTGTTGTCTTTTTGTTGTCTTTTTGTCATCTTTATTGTCGTCTTTTCTCATATTCCAGTTTTATTTTTGTCATCTTTTTTGTCGTCTTTTTTCGTATTTTTGTCGTATTTTTGTTGTCTTTTTTGACGTATTTTTGTTGTCTTTTTGTGGTCTTTTTTATCAGCTTTTTTGTTCTGTCTTTGTCTTTTTTTGTTGTCTTTGTTGTATTTTTGTCGTCTCTTTTGTTATCTTTTTGTCGTCTTTTTGTCATGTTTTTTGTCGTCTTTTTGTAGGTTTTTGGTTGTCTTTTTGTCGTCTTTTTTGTTGTCTTTTTGTTGCATTTTTGTCGTCTTTTTGTCGTCTTTTTTGTTGTCTTTTTGTTGTCTTTTTTGTTGTCTTTTTTGTTGTATTTTTGTTGTCTTTTGTTGTATTTTTGTTGTCTTTTTATCATCTTTATTGTCGTCTTTTCTCATATTTCAGTTGTATTTTTGTCGTCTTTTTTGTCGTCTTTTGTCGTATTTTTGTTGTCTTTTTGTTGTCTTTTTGTATTTTTGTATCTTTTTGTCATCTTTTGTCGTCCTTTCTCATATTCCTGTTGTCTTTTTGTCGTCTTTCTTGTAGTCTTTTGTCGTATATTTGTTGTCTTTTTGTTGTCTTTTTTGTTGTATTTTTGTTGTCTTTTTTGACGTATTTTTTGTTGTCTTTTTGTCGGCTTTTGTCGTATTTTTGTTGTCTTTCTTGTCGTATTTTTGTTGTCTTTGTCGTCTTTTCTCATATTCCTGTTGTCTTTTTGTCGTCTTTTCTGTTGTCTTTTGTTGTCGTTTGTCGTATTTTTGTTGTCTTTTTGTTGTATTTTTTGTTGTATTTTTGTTGTCTTTTTGTCATGTTTTTTGTCGTCTTTTTGTCGTTTTTTGTTGTCTTTTTGTCAACTTTTTTGTTGTCTTTTTTGTTGTCTTTTTTGTTGTCTTTTTGTCTTTTTGTTGTCTTTTTGTCATCTTTTCTGTCGTCTTTTTGTTGTCTTTTTGTCATGTTTTGTCATGTTTTGTTGTAGTTTTGTTGTCTTTGTTGTCTTTTCTCATATTCCTGTTGTATTTTTGTCGTCTTTTCTGTTGTCCTTTGTTGTCTTTTGTCGTCTTTTCTGTTGTCCTTTGTTGTCTTTTGTTGTATTTTTGTTGTCTTTTTGTTGTCTTTTTTATTGTATTTTTGTTGTCTTTTTTGTCGGCTTTTTTGTTGTCTTTTTGTAGTCTTTTGTCATATTCCTGTTGTCTTTTTTGTCATCTTTTGTCACGTTTTGTCGTATTTTTGTTGTCTTTGTCGTCTTTTCTCATATTCCTGTTGTCTTTTTGGTGTCTTTTCTGTTGTCTTTTGTTGTCGTTTGTCGTATTTTTGTTGTCTTTTTGTTGTATTTTTTGTTGTATTTTTGTTGTCTTTTTGTCATGTTTTTTGTCGTCTTTTTGTCGTTTTTTGTTGTCTTTTTGTCAACTTTTTTGTTGTCTTTTTTGTTGTCTTTTTTGTTGTCTTTTTGTCTTTTTGTTGTCTTTTTGTCATCTTTTCTGTCGTCTTTTTGTTGTCTTTTTGTCATGTTTTGTCATGTTTTGTTGTAGTTTTGTTGTCTTTGTTGTCTTTTCTCATATTCCTGTTGTCTTTTTGTCGTCTTTTCTGTTGTCCTTTGTTGTCTTTTGTTGTATTTTTGTTGTCTTTTTGTTGTCTTTTTTATTGTCTTTTTGTTGTCTTTTTGTCATCTTTTCTGTCGTCTTTTTGTTGTCTTTTTGTCATGTTTTGTCATGTTTTGTTGTAGTTTTGTTGTCTTTGTTGTCTTTTCTCATATTCCTGTTGTATTTTTGTCGTCTTTTCTGTTGTCCTTTGTTGTCTTTTGTCGTCTTTTCTGTTGTCCTTTGTTGTCTTTTGTTGTATTTTTGTTGTCTTTTTGTTGTCTTTTTTATTGTATTTTTGTTGTCTTTTTTGTCGGCTTTTTTGTTGTCTTTTTGTAGTCTTTTGTCATATTCCTGTTGTCTTTTTTGTCATCTTTTGTCACGTTTTGTCGTATTTTTGTTGTCTTTGTCGTCTTTTCTCATATTCCTGTTGTCTTTTTGGTGTCTTTTCTGTTGTCTTTTGTTGTCGTTTGTCGTATTTTTGTTGTCTTTTTGTTGTATTTTTTGTTGTATTTTTGTTGTCTTTTTGTCATGTTTTTTGTCGTCTTTTTGTCGTTTTTTGTTGTCTTTTTGTCAACTTTTTTGTTGTCTTTTTTGTTGTCTTTTTTGTTGTCTTTTTGTCTTTTTGTTGTCTTTTTGTCATCTTTTCTGTCGTCTTTTTGTTGTCTTTTTGTCATGTTTTGTCATGTTTTGTTGTAGTTTTGTTGTCTTTGTTGTCTTTTCTCATATTCCTGTTGTCTTTTTGTCGTCTTTTCTGTTGTCCTTTGTTGTCTTTTGTTGTATTTTTGTTGTCTTTTTGTTGTCTTTTTTATTGTATTTTTGTTGTCTTTTTTGTCGGCTTTTTTGTTGTCTTTTTGTAGTCTTTTGTCATATTCCTGTTGTCTTTTTTGTCATCTTTTGTCATGTTTTGTCGTATTTTTGTTGTCTTTGTCGTCTTTTCTCATATTCCTGTTGTCTTTTTGGTGTCTTTTCTGTTGTCTTTTGTTGTCTTTTGTCGTATTTTTGTTGTCTTTTTGTCATCTTTATTGTCGTCTTTTCTCATATTCCAGTTTTATTTTTGTCATCTTTTTTGTCGTCTTTTGTCGTATTTTTGTCGTATTTTTGTTGTCTTTTTTGACGTATTTTTTGTTGTCTTTTTGTGGTCTTTTTTATCAGCTTTTTTGTTCTGTCTTTGTCTTTTTTTGTTGTCTTTGTTGTATTTTTGTCGTCTCTTTTGTCATCTTTTTGTCGTCTTTTTTGTTGTCTTTTTGTCATCTTTTTGTCGTCTTTTTTGTTGTCTTTTTGTCGTCTTTTCTGTCGTCTTTTTGTAGTCTTTTGTCATATTTCTGTTGTCTTTTTGTCGTCTTTTCTCATATTCCTGTTGTCTTTTTGTTGTCTTCTTTTTCATCTTTTGTCATCTTTTTGTTGTCTTTGTCGTCTTTTCTCATATTCCTGTTGTCTTTTTGTCGTCTTTTTTGTTGTCTTCTGTTGTCTTCTGTTGTCTTTTTGTTGCCTTTTTGTTGTCTTTTTTGTAGTATTTTTGTTGTCTTTCCAGTTGTATTTTTGTCGTCTTTTTTGTAGTCTTTTGTCGTCTTTTGTCGTATTTTGGTTGTCTTTTTGTCGTCTTTTTTGCTGTCTTTTTTTGTTGTCTTTTTGTTGTATTTTTGTTGTGTTTTTTGCTGTCTTTTTTGTTGTCTTTTTTGTTGTATTTTTGTTGTCTTTTTTGACGTATTTTTTGTTGTCTTTTTTGTTGTACTTTTGTCGTCTCTTTTGTCATCTTTTTGTTGTCTTTTTGTCATGTTTTTTGTCGTTTTTTGTTGTCTTTTTGTCGTCTTTCTTGTCATCTTTTTGTCGTCTTTTTTGTCATCTTTTTGTCGTCTTTTTTGTTGTCTTTTTGTCATCTTTTTTTATTTTTGTTGTCTTTTTGTCGTCTTTTCTGTCGTCTTTTTGTAGTCTTTTGTCATATTTCTGTTGTCTTTTGTCGTCTTTTCTCATATTCCTGTTGTATGTTTGTCGTCTTTTTTGTTGTCTTTTTTGACGTCTTTTTGTAGTCTTTTGTCATATTCCTGTTGTCTTTTTGTTGTCTTTTTTTGTCATCTTTTGTCATGTTTTGTCGTATTTTTGTTGTCTTTGTCGTCTTTTCTCATATTCCTGTTGTCTTTTTGTTGTCTTTTTGTTGTCTTTTTGTCGTCTTTTTTGTCATCTTTTCTGTCGTCTTTTTGTAGTCTTTTGTCATATTCCTGTTGTCTTTTTGTTGTCTTTTTTGTCATCTTTTGTCGTATTTTTGTTGTCTTTGTCATCTTTTCTCATATTCCTGTTGTCTTTTTGTCGTCTTTTCTGTTGTCTTTTGTCGTCTTTTGTCGTATTTTTGTTGTCTTTTTGTCGTCTTTTTTGTTGTCTTTTTTTGTATTTTTGTTGTCTATTTTGACGTATTTTTTGTTGTCTTTTGTTGTCTTTTGTTGTATTTTTGTTGTCTTTTTGTCATCTTTATTGTCGTCTTTTCTCATATTCCAGTTGTATTTTTGTCGTCTTTTTTGTCGTCTTTTGTCGTATTTTTGTTGTCTTTTTGTTGTCTTTTTGTATTTTTGTATCTTTTTGTCATCTTTTGTCTTTTGTCTTTTTGTCGTCTTTCTTGTAGTCTTTGGTAATCTTTTGTCGTATATTTGTTGTCTTTTTGTTGTCTTTTTTGTTGTATTTTTGTTGTCTTTTTTGACGTATTTTTTGTTGTCTTTTTGTCGGCTTTTGTCGTATTTTTGTTGTCTTTCTTGTCGTATTTTTGTTGTCTTTGTCGTCTTTTCTCATATTCCTGTTGTCTTTTTGTTGTCTTCTTTTTCATCTTTTGTCATCTTTTTGTTGTCTTTGTCGTCTTTTCTCATATTCCTGTTGTCTTTTTGTCGTCTTTTTTGTTGTCTTCTGTTGTCTTCTGTTGTCTTTTTGTTGCCTTTTTGTTGTCTTTTTTGTAGTATTTTTGTTGTCTTTCCAGTTGTATTTTTGTCGTCTTTTTTGTAGTCTTTTGTCGTCTTTTGTCGTATTTTGGTTGTCTTTTTGTCGTCTTTTTTGCTGTCTTTTTTTGTTGTCTTTTTGTTGTATTTTTGTTGTGTTTTTTGCTGTCTTTTTTGTTGTCTTTTTTGTTGTATTTTTGTTGTCTTTTTTGACGTATTTTTTGTTGTCTTTTTTGTTGTACTTTTGTCGTCTCTTTTGTCATCTTTTTGTTGTCTTTTTGTCATGTTTTTTGTCGTTTTTTGTTGTCTTTTTGTCGTCTTTCTTGTCATCTTTTTGTCGTCTTTTTTGTCATCTTTTTGTCGTCTTTTTTGTTGTCTTTTTGTCATCTTTTTTTATTTTTGTTGTCTTTTTGTCGTCTTTTCTGTCGTCTTTTTGTAGTCTTTTGTCATATTTCTGTTGTCTTTTGTCGTCTTTTCTCATATTCCTGTTGTATGTTTGTCGTCTTTTTTGTTGTCTTTTTTGACGTCTTTTTGTAGTCTTTTGTCATATTCCTGTTGTCTTTTTGTTGTCTTTTTTTGTCATCTTTTGTCATGTTTTGTCGTATTTTTGTTGTCTTTGTCGTCTTTTCTCATATTCCTGTTGTCTTTTTGTTGTCTTTTTGTTGTCTTTTTGTCGTCTTTTTTGTCATCTTTTCTGTCGTCTTTTTGTAGTCTTTTGTCATATTCCTGTTGTCTTTTTGTTGTCTTTTTTGTCATCTTTTGTCGTATTTTTGTTGTCTTTGTCATCTTTTCTCATATTCCTGTTGTCTTTTTGTCGTCTTTTCTGTTGTCTTTTGTCGTCTTTTGTCGTATTTTTGTTGTCTTTTTGTCGTCTTTTTTGTTGTCTTTTTTTGTATTTTTGTTGTCTATTTTGACGTATTTTTTGTTGTCTTTTGTTGTCTTTTGTTGTATTTTTGTTGTCTTTTTGTCATCTTTATTGTCGTCTTTTCTCATATTCCAGTTGTATTTTTGTCGTCTTTTTTGTCGTCTTTTGTCGTATTTTTGTTGTCTTTTTGTTGTCTTTTTGTATTTTTGTATCTTTTTGTCATCTTTTGTCTTTTGTCTTTTTGTCGTCTTTCTTGTAGTCTTTGGTCATCTTTTGTCGTATATTTGTTGTCTTTTTGTTGTCTTTTTTGTTGTATTTTTGTTGTCTTTTTTGACGTATTTTTTGTTGTCTTTTTGTCGGCTTTTGTCGTATTTTTGTTGTCTTTCTTGTCGTATTTTTGTTGTCTTTGTCGTCTTTTCTCATATTCCTGTTGTCTTTTTGTCGTCTCTTCTGTTGTCTTTTGTTGTCGTTTGTCGTATTTTTGTTGTCTTTTTGTTGTCTTTTTTTTGTATTTTTTGTTGTATTTTTGTTGTCTTTTTTGACGTATTTTTGTCGTCTCCTTTGTCATCTTTTTGTCGTCTTTTTGTCATGTTTTTGTCGTCTTTTTGTCATTTTTTGTTGTCTTTTTGTCAACTTTTTTGTCGTCTTTTTTGTTGTCTTTTTGTCGTCTTTTTGTATTTTTGTTGTCTTTTTGTCGTCTTTTTGTATTTTTGTTGTCTTTTTGTCATCTTTTATGTCGTCTTTTTGTTGTCTTTTTTGTCATGTTTTGTCATGTTTTGTCGTAGTTTTGTTGTCTTTGTTGTCTTTTCTCATATTCCTGTTGTCTTTTTGTCGTCTTTTCTGTTGTCCTTTGTTGTCTTTTGTTGTATTTTTGTTGTCTTTTTGTTGTCTTTTTTATTGTATTTTTGTTGTCTTTTTTGTCGGCTTTTTTGTTGTCTTTTTGTAGTCTTTTGTCATATTCCTGTTGTCTTTTTTGTCATCTTTTGTCATGTTTTGTCGTATTTTTGTTGTCTTTGTCGTCTTTTCTCATATTCCTGTTGTCTTTTTGGTGTCTTTTCTGTTGTCTTTTGTTGTCTTTTGTCGTATTTTTGTTGTCTTTTTGTTGTCTTTTTGTCATCTTTATTGTCGTCTTTTCTCATATTCCAGTTTTATTTTTGTCATCTTTTTTGTCGTCTTTTGTCGTATTTTTGTCGTATTTTTGTTGTCTTTTTTGACGTATTTTTTGTTGTCTTTTTGTGGTCTTTGTTATCAGCTTTTTTGTTCTGTCTTTGTCTTTTTTTGTTGTCTTTGTTGTATTTTTGTCGTCTCTTTTGTCATCTTTTTGTCGTCTTTTTTGTTGTCTTTTTGTCATCTTTTTGTCGTCTTTTTTGTTGTCTTTTTGTCGTCTTTTCTGTCGTCTTTTTGTAGTCTTTTGTCATATTTCTGTTGTCTTTTTGTCGTCTTTTCTCATATTCCTGTTGTCTTTTTGTTGTCTTCTTTGTCATCTTTTGTCATCTTTTTGTTGTCTTTGTCGTCTTTTCTCATATTCCTGTTGTCTTTTTGTCGTCTTTTTTGTTGTCTTCTGTTGTGTTCTGTTGTCTTTTTGTTGCCTTTTTGTTGTCTTTTTTGTAGTATTTTTGTTGTCTTTCCAGTTGTATTTTTGTCGTCTTTTTTGTAGTCTTTTGTCGTCTTTTGTCGTATTTTGGTTGTCTTTTTGTCGTCTTTTTTGCTGTCTTTTTTTGTTGTCTTTTTGTTGTATTTTTGTTGTGTTTTTTGCTGTCTTTTTTGTTGTCTTTTTTGTTGTATTTTTGTTGTCTTTTTTGACGTATTTTTTGTTGTCTTTTTTGTTGTACTTTTGTCGTCTCTTTTGTCATCTTTTTGTTGTCTTTTTGTCATGTTTTTTGTCGTTTTTTGTTGTCTTTTTGTCGTCTTTCTTGTCATCTTTTTGTCGTCTTTTTTGTCATCTTTTTGTCGTCTTTTTTGTTGTCTTTTTGTCATCTTTTTTTATTTTTGTTGTCTTTTTGTCGTCTTTTCTGTTGTCTTTTTGTAGTCTTTTGTCATATTTCTGTTGTCTTTTGTCGTCTTTTCTCATATTCCTGTTGTATGTTTGTCGTCTTTTTTGTTGTCTTTTTTGACGTCTTTTTGTAGTCTTTTGTCATATTCCTGTTGTCTTTTTGTTGTCTTTTTTTGTCATCTTTTGTCATGTTTTGTCGTATTTTTGTTGTCTTTGTCGTCTTTTCTCATATTCCTGTTGTCTTTTTGTTGTCTTTTTGTTGTCTTTTTGTCGTCTTTTTTGTCATCTTTTCTGTCGTCTTTTTGTAGTCTTTTGTCATATTCCTGTTGTCTTTTTGTTGTCTTTTTTGTCATCTTTTGTCGTATTTTTGTTGTCTTTGTCATCTTTTCTCATATTCCTGTTGTCTTTTTGTCGTCTTTTCTGTTGTCTTTTGTCGTCTTTTGTCGTATTTTTGTTGTCTTTTTGTCGTCTTTTTTGTTGTCTTTTTTTGTATTTTTGTTGTCTATTTTGACGTATTTTTTGTTGTCTTTTGTTGTCTTTTGTTGTATTTTTGTTGTCTTTTTGTCATCTTTATTGTCGTCTTTTCTCATATTCCAGTTGTCTTTTTGTCGTCTTTTTGTATTTTTGTTGTCTTTTTGTCATCTTTTATGTCGTCTTTTTGTTGTCTTTTTTGTCATGTTTTGTCATGTTTTGTCGTAGTTTTGTTGTCTTTGTTGTCTTTTCTCATATTCCTGTTGTCTTTTTGTCGTCTTTTCTGTTGTCCTTTGTTGTCTTTTGTTGTATTTTTGTTGTCTTTTTGTTGTCTTTTTTATTGTATTTTTGTTGTCTTTTTTGTCGGCTTTTTTGTTGTCTTTTTGTAGTCTTTTGTCATATTCCTGTTGTCTTTTTTGTCATCTTTTGTCATGTTTTGTCGTATTTTTGTTGTCTTTGTCGTCTTTTCTCATATTCCTGTTGTCTTTTTGGTGTCTTTTCTGTTGTCTTTTGTTGTCTTTTGTGGTATTTTTGTTGTCTTTTTGTTGTCTTTTTGTCATCTTTATTGTCGTCTTTTCTCATATTCCAGTTTTATTTTTGTCATCTTTTTTGTCGTCTTTTGTCGTATTTTTGTCGTATTTTTGTTGTCTTTTTTGACGTATTTTTTGTTGTCTTTTTGTGGTCTTTTTTATCAGCTTTTTTGTTCTGTCTTTGTCTTTTTTTGTTGTCTTTGTTGTATTTTTGTCGTCTCTTTTGTCATCTTTTTGTCGTCTTTTTTGTTGTCTTTTTGTCATCTTTTTGTCGTCTTTTTTGTTGTCTTTTTGTCGTCTTTTCTGTCGTCTTTTTGTAGTCTTTTGTCATATTTCTGTTGTCTTTTTGTCGTCTTTTCTCATATTCCTGTTGTCTTTTTGTTGTCTTCTTTTTCATCTTTTGTCATCTTTTTGTTGTCTTTGTCGTCTTTTCTCATATTCCTGTTGTCTTTTTGTCGTCTTTTTTGTTGTCTTCTGTTGTCTTCTGTTGTCTTTTTGTTGCCTTTTTGTTGTCTTTTTTGTAGTATTTTTGTTGTCTTTCCAGTTGTATTTTTGTCGTCTTTTTTGTAGTCTTTTGTCGTCTTTTGTCGTATTTTGGTTGTCTTTTTGTCGTCTTTTTTGCTGTCTTTTTTTGTTGTCTTTTTGTTGTATTTTTGTTGTGTTTTTTGCTGTCTTTTTTGTTGTCTTTTTTGTTGTATTTTTGTTGTCTTTTTTGACGTATTTTTTGTTGTCTTTTTTGTTGTCTTTTTTGACGTCTTTTTGTAGTCTTTTGTCATATTCCTGTTGTCTTTTTGTTGTCTTTTTTTGTCATCTTTTGTCATGTTTTGTCGTATTTTTGTTGTCTTTGTCGTCTTTTCTCATATTCCTGTTGTCTTTTTGTTGTCTTTTTGTTGTCTTTTTGTCGTCTTTTTTGTCATCTTTTCTGTCGTCTTTTTGTAGTCTTTTGTCATATTCCTGTTGTCTTTTTGTTGTCTTTTTTGTCATCTTTTGTCGTATTTTTGTTGTCTTTTTGTCGTCTTTTTTGTTGTCTTTTTTTGTATTTTTGTTGTCTATTTTGACGTATTTTTTGTTGTCTTTTGTTGTCTTTTGTTGTATTTTTGTTGTCTTTTTGTCATCTTTATTGTCGTCTTTTCTCATATTCCAGTTGTATTTTTGTCGTCTTTTTTGTCGTCTTTTGTCGTATTTTTGTTGTCTTTTTGTTGTCTTTTTGTTGTCTTTTTGTTGTCTTTTTGTATTTTTGTATCTTTTTGTCATCTTTTGTCTTTTGTCTTTTTGTCGTCTTTCTTGTAGTCTTTGGTCATCTTTTGTCGTATATTTGTTGTCTTTTTGTTGTCTTTTTTGTTGTATTTTTGTTGTCTTTTTTGACGTATTTTTTGTTGTCTTTTTGTCGGCTTTTGTCGTATTTTTGTTGTCTTTCTTGTCGTATTTTTGTTGTCTTTGTCGTCTTTTCTCATATTCCTGTTGTCTTTTTGTTGTCTTCTTTTTCATCTTTTGTCATCTTTTTGTTGTCTTTGTCGTCTTTTCTCATATTCCTGTTGTCTTTTTGTCGTCTTTTTTGTTGTCTTCTGTTGTCTTCTGTTGTCTTTTTGTTGCCTTTTTGTTGTCTTTTTTGTAGTATTTTTGTTGTCTTTCCAGTTGTATTTTTGTCGTCTTTTTTGTAGTCTTTTGTCGTCTTTTGTCGTATTTTGGTTGTCTTTTTGTCGTCTTTTTTGCTGTCTTTTTTTGTTGTCTTTTTGTTGTATTTTTGTTGTGTTTTTTGCTGTCTTTTTTGTTGTCTTTTTTGTTGTATTTTTGTTGTCTTTTTTGACGTATTTTTTGTTGTCTTTTTTGTTGTACTTTTGTCGTCTCTTTTGTCATCTTTTTGTTGTCTTTTTGTCATGTTTTTTGTCGTTTTTTGTTGTCTTTTTGTCGTCTTTCTTGTCATCTTTTTGTCGTCTTTTTTGTCATCTTTTTGTCGTCTTTTTTGTTGTCTTTTTGTCATCTTTTTTTATTTTTGTTGTCTTTTTGTCGTCTTTTCTGTCGTCTTTTTGTAGTCTTTTGTCATATTTCTGTTGTCTTTTGTCGTCTTTTCTCATATTCCTGTTGTATGTTTGTCGTCTTTTTTGTTGTCTTTTTTGACGTCTTTTTGTAGTCTTTTGTCATATTCCTGTTGTCTTTTTGTTGTCTTTTTTTGTCATCTTTTGTCATGTTTTGTCGTATTTTTGTTGTCTTTGTCGTCTTTTCTCATATTCCTGTTGTCTTTTTGTTGTCTTTTTGTTGTCTTTTTGTCGTCTTTTTTGTCATCTTTTCTGTCGTCTTTTTGTAGTCTTTTGTCATATTCCTGTTGTCTTTTTGTTGTCTTTTTTGTCATCTTTTGTCGTATTTTTGTTGTCTTTGTCATCTTTTCTCATATTCCTGTTGTCTTTTTGTCGTCTTTTCTGTTGTCTTTTGTCGTCTTTTGTCGTATTTTTGTTGTCTTTTTGTCGTCTTTTTTGTTGTCTTTTTTTGTATTTTTGTTGTCTATTTTGACGTATTTTTTGTTGTCTTTTGTTGTCTTTTGTTGTATTTTTGTTGTCTTTTTGTCATCTTTATTGTCGTCTTTTCTCATATTCCAGTTGTATTTTTGTCGTCTTTTTTGTCGTCTTTTGTCGTATTTTTGTTGTCTTTTTGTTGTCTTTTTGTATTTTTGTATCTTTTTGTCATCTTTTGTCTTTTGTCTTTTTGTCGTCTCTCTTGTAGTCTTTGGTCATCTTTTGTCGTATATTTGTTGTCTTTTTTGTTGTATTTTTGTTGTCTTTTTTGACGTATTTTTTGTTGTCTTTTTGTCGGCTTTTGTCGTATTTTTGTTGTCTTTGTCGTCTTTTCTCATATTCCTGTTGTCTTTTTGTCGTCTCTTCTGTTGTCTTTTGTTGTCGTTTGTCGTATTTTTGTTGTCTTTTTGTTGTCTTTTTTTTTGTATTTTTTGTTGTATTTTTGTTGTCTTTTTTGACGTATTTTTGTCGTCTCCTTTGTCATCTTTTTGTCGTCTTTTTGTCATGTTTTTTGTCGTCTTTTTGTCATTTTTTGTTGTCTTTTTGTCAACTTTTTTGTCGTCTTTTTTGTTGTCTTTTTGTCGTCTTTTTGTATTTTTGTTGTCTTTTTGTCATCTTTTATGTCGTCTTTTTGTTGTCTTTTTTGTCATGTTTTGTCATGTTTTGTCGTAGTTTTGTTGTCTTTGTTGTCTTTTCTCATATTCCTGTTGTCTTTTTGTCGTCTTTTCTGTTGTCCTTTGTTGTCTTTTGTTGTATTTTTGTTGTCTTTTTGTTGTCTTTTTTATTGTATTTTTGTTGTCTTTTTTGTCGGCTTTTTTGTTGTCTTTTTGTCGTCTTTATTGTTGTCTTTTTGTCGTCTTTTTGTATTTTTGTTGTCTTTTTGTCGTCTTTTCTGTCGTCTTTTTGTAGTCTTTTCTCATATTCCTGTTGTCTTTTTGTTATCTTTTTTGACGTATTTTTTTGTGTCTTTTTGTTGTCTTTTTTGTCATCTTTTGTCATGTTTTGTCGTAGTTTTGTTGTCTTTGTCGTCTTTTCTCATATTCCTGTTGTCTTTTTGTCGTCTTTTCTGTTGTCTTTTGTTGTCTTTTGTCGTATTTTTGTCGTCTTTTAGTTGTCTTTTTTGTTGTATTTTTGTTGTCTTTTTTGTCGGCTTTTTTGTTGTCTTTTTGTAGTCTTTTGTCATATTCCTGTTGTCTTTTTGTTGTCTTTTTTGTCATCTTTTGTCATGTTTTGTCGTATTTTTGTTGTCTTTGTCGTCTTTTCTCATATTCCTGTTGTCTTTTTGTTGTCTTTTCTGTTGTCTTTTGTCGTATTTTTGTTGTCTTTTTGTTGTCTTTTTGTCATCTTTATTGTCGTCTTTTCTCATATTCCAGTTTTATTTTTGTCATCTTTTTTGTCGTCTTTTTTCGTATTTTTGTCGTATTTTTGTTGTCTTTTTTGACGTATTATTTGTTGTCTTTTTGTGGTCTTTTTTATCAGCTTTTTTGTTCTGTCTTTGTCTTTTTTTGTTGTCTTTGTTGTATTTTTGTCGTCTCTTTTGTTATCTTTTTGTCGTCTTTTTGTCATGTTTTTTGTCGTCTTTTTGTGGGTTTTTGGTTGTCTTTTTGTCGTCTTTTTTGTTGTCTTTTTGTCGCATTTTTGTCGTCTTTTTGTCGTCTTTTTTGTTGTCTTTTTGTTGTCTTTCTTGTTGTCTTTTTTGTTGTATTTTTGTTGTCTTTTTTGTCGTATTTTTGTTGTCTTTTTGTCGTCTTTTTTGTTGTCTTTTTTTGTATTTTTGTTGTCTATTTTGACGTATTTTTTGTTGTCTTTTGTTGTCTTTTGTTGTATTTTTGTTGTCTTTTTATCATCTTTATTGTCGTCTTTTCTCATATTCCAGTTGTATTTTTGTCGTCTTTTTTGTCGTCTTTTGTCGTATTTTTGTTGTCTTTTTGTTGTCTTTTTGTATTTTTGTATCTTTTTGTCATCTTTTGTCGTCCTTTCTCATATTGCTGTTGTCTTTTTGTCGTCTTTCTTGTAGTCTTTTGTCATCTTTTGTCGTATATTTGTTGTCTTTTTGTTGTCTTTTTTGTTGTATTTTTGTTGTCTTTTTTGACGTATTTTTTGTTGTCTTTTTGTCGGCTTTTGTCGTATTTTTGTTGTCTTTCTTGTCGTATTTTTGTTGTCTTTGTCGTCTTTTCTCATATTCCTGTTGTCTTTTTGTCGTCTTTTCTGTTGTCTTTTGTTGTCGTTTGTCGTATTTTTGTTGTCTTTTTGTTGTATTTTTTGTTGTATTTTTGTTGTCTTTTTGTCATGTTTTTTGTCGTCTTTTTGTCGTTTTTTGTTGTCTTTTTGTCAACTTTTTTGTTGTCTTTTTTGTTGTCTTTTTTGTTGTCTTTTTGTCTTTTTGTTGTCTTTTTGTCATCTTTTCTGTCGTCTTTTTGTTGTCTTTTTGTCATGTTTTGTCATGTTTTGTTGTAGTTTTGTTGTCTTTGTTGTCTTTTCTCATATTCCTGTTGTCTTTTTGTCGTCTTTTCTGTTGTCCTTTGTTGTCTTTTGTTGTATTTTTGTTGTCTTTTTGTTGTCTTTTTTATTGTATTTTTGTTGTCTTTTTTGTCGGCTTTTTTGTTGTCTTTTTGTAGTCTTTTGTCATATTCCTGTTGTCTTTTTTGTCATGTTTTGTCGTATTTTTGTTGTCTTTGTCGTCTTTTCTCATATTCCTGTTGTCTTTTTGGTGTCTTTTCTGTTGTCTTTTGTTGTCTTTTGTCGTATTTTTGTTGTCTTTTTGTTGTCTTTTTGTCATCTTTATTGTCGTCTTTTCTCATATTCCAGTTTTATTTTTGTCATCTTTTTTGTCGTCTTTTGTTGTATTTTTGTCGTATTTTTGTTGTCTTTTTTGACGTATTTTTTGTTGTCTTTTTGTGGTCTTTTTTATCAGCTTTTTTGTTCTGTCTTTGTCTTTTTTTGTTGTCTTTGTTGTATTTTTGTCGTCTCTTTTGTCATCTTTTTGTCGTCTTTTTTGTTGTCTTTTTGTCATCTTTTTGTCGTCTTTTTTGTTGTCTTTTTGTCGTCTTTTCTGTCGTCTTTTTGTAGTCTTTTGTCATATTTCTGTTGTCTTTTTGTTGTCTTCTTTTTCATCTTTTGTCATCTTTTTGTTGTCTTTGTCGTCTTTTCTCATATTCCTGTTGTCTTTTTGTCGTCTTTTTTGTTGTCTTCTGTTGTCTTCTGTTGTCTTTTTGTTGCCTTTTTGTTGTCTTTTTTGTAGTATTTTTGTTGTCTTTCCAGTTGTATTTTTGTCGTCTTTTTTGTAGTCTTTTGTCGTCTTTTGTCGTATTTTGGTTGTCTTTTTGTCGTCTTTTTTGCTGTCTTTTTTTGTTGTCTTTTTGTTGTATTTTTGTTGTGTTTTTTGCTGTCTTTTTTGTTGTCTTTTTTGTTGTATTTTTGTTGTATTTTTGTTGTGTTTTTTGCTGTCTTTTTTGTCGTCTTTCTTGTCATCTTTTTGTCGTCTTTTTTGTCATCTTTTTGTCGTCTTTTTTGTTGTCTTTTTGTCATCTTTTTTTATTTTTGTTGTCTTTTTGTCGTCTTTTCTGTCGTCTTTTTGTAGTCTTTTGTCATATTTCTGTTGTCTTTTGTCGTCTTTTCTCATATTCCTGTTGTATGTTTGTCGTCTTTTTTGTTGTCTTTTTTGACGTCTTTTTGTAGTCTTTTGTCATATTCCTGTTGTCTTTTTGTTGTCTTTTTTTGTCATCTTTTGTCATGTTTTGTCGTATTTTTGTTGTCTTTGTCGTCTTTTCTCATATTCCTGTTGTCTTTTTGTTGTCTTTTTGTTGTCTTTTTGTCGTCTTTTTTGTCATCTTTTCTGTCGTCTTTTTGTAGTCTTTTGTCATATTCCTGTTGTCTTTTTGTTGTCTTTTTTGTCATCTTTTGTCGTATTTTTGTTGTCTTTGTCATCTTTTCTCATATTCCTGTTGTCTTTTTGTCGTCTTTTCTGTTGTCTTTTGTCGTCTTTTGTCGTATTTTTGTTGTCTTTTTGTCGTCTTTTTTGTTGTCTTTTTTTGTATTTTTGTTGTCTATTTTGACGTATTTTTTGTTGTCTTTTGTTGTCTTTTGTTGTATTTTTGTTGTCTTTTTGTCATCTTTATTGTCGTCTTTTCTCATATTCCAGTTGTATTTTTGTCGTCTTTTTTGTCGTCTTTTGTCGTATTTTTGTTGTCTTTTTGTTGTCTTTTTGTATTTTTGTATCTTTTTGTCATCTTTTGTCTTTTGTCTTTTTGTCGTCTTTCTTGTAGTCTTTGGTCATCTTTTGTCGTATATTTGTTGTCTTTTTGTTGTCTTTTTTGTTGTATTTTTGTTGTCTTTTTTGACGTATTTTTTGTTGTCTTTTTGTCGGCTTTTGTCGTATTTTTGTTGTCTTTCTTGTCGTATTTTTGTTGTCTTTGTCGTCTTTTCTCATATTCCTGTTGTCTTTTTGTCGTCTCTTCTGTTGTCTTTTGTTGTCGTTTGTCGTATTTTTGTTGTCTTTTTGTTGTCTTTTTTTTTGTATTTTTTGTTGTATTTTTGTTGTCTTTTTTGACGTATTTTTGTCGTCTCCTTTGTCATCTTTTTGTCGTCTTTTTGTCATGTTTTTTGTTGTCTTTTTGTCAACTTTTTTGTCGTCTTTTTTGTTGACTTTTTGTCGTCTTTTTGTATTTTTGTTGTCTTTTTGTCATCTTTTATGTCGTCTTTTTGTTGTCTTTTTTGTCATGTTTTGTCATGTTTTGTCGTAGTTTTGTTGTCTTTGTTGTCTTTTCTCATATTCCTGTTGTCTTTTTGTCGTCTTTTCTGTTGTCCTTTGTTGTCTTTTGTTGTATTTTTGTTGTATTTTTGTTGTCTTTTTGTTGTCTTTTTTATTGTATTTTTGTTGTCTTTTTTGTCGGCTTTTTTGTTGTCTTTTTGTCGTCTTTATTGTTGTCTTTTTGTCGTCTTTTTGTATTTTTGTATTTTTGTTGTCTTTTTGTCGTCTTTTCTGTTGTCTTTTTGTAGTCTTTTCTCATATTCCTGTTGTCTTTTTGTTATCTTTTTTGACGTATTTTTTTGTGTCTTTTTGTTGTCTTTTTTGTCATCTTTTGTCATGTTTTGTCGTAGTTTTGTTGTCTTTGTCGTCTTTTCTCATATTCCTGTTGTCTTTTTGTCGTCTTTTGTTGTCTTTTGTCGTATTTTTGTCGTCTTTTAGTTGTCTTTTTTGTTGTATTTTTGTTGTCTTTTTTGTCGGCTTTTTTGTTGTCTTTTTGTAGTCTTTTGTCATATTCCTGTTGTCTTTTTGTTGTCTTTTTTGTCATCTTTTGTCATGTTTTGTCGTATTTTTGTTGTCTTTGTCGTCTTTTCTCATATTCCTGTTGTCTTTTTGTTGTCTTTTCTGTTGTCTTTTGTCGTATTTTTGTTGTCTTTTTGTTGTCTTTTTGTCATCTTTATTGTCGTCTTTTCTCATATTCCAGTTTTATTTTTGTCATCTTTTTTGTCGTCTTTTTTCGTATTTTTGTCGTATTTTTGTTGTCTTTTTTGACATATTTTTTGTTGTCTTTTTGTGGTCTTTTTTATCAGCTTTTTTGTTCTGTCTTTGTCTTTTTTTGTTGTCTTTGTTGTATTTTTGTCGTCTCTTTTGTTATCTTTTTGTCGTCTTTTTGTCATGTTTTTTGTCGTCTTTTTGTAGGTTTTTGGTTGTCTTTTTGTCGTCTTTTTTGTTGTCTTTTTGTCGCATTTTTGTCGTCTTTTTGTCGTCTTTTTTGTTGTCTTTTTGTTGTCTTTTTTGTTGTCTTTTTTGTTGTATTTTTGTTGTCTTTTTGTCGTCTTTTTTGTTGTCTTTTTTTGTATTTTTGTTGTCTATTTTGACGTATTTTTTGTTGTCTTTTGTTGTCTTTTGTTGTATTTTTGTTGTCTTTTTATCATCTTTATTGTCGTCTTTTCTCATATTCCAGTTGTATTTTTGTCGTCTTTTTTGTCGTCTTTTGTCGTATTTTTGTTGTCTTTTTGTTGTCTTTTTGTATTTTTGTATCTTTTTGTCATCTTTTGTCGTCCTTTCTCATATTGCTGTTGTCTTTTTGTCGTCTTTCTTGTAGTCTTTTGTCATCTTTTGTCGTATATTTGTTGTCTTTTTGTTGTCTTTTTTGTTGTATTTTTGTTGTCTTTTTTGACGTATTTTTTGTTGTCTTTTTGTCGGCTTTTGTCGTATTTTTGTTGTCTTTCTTGTCGTATTTTTGTTGTCTTTGTCGTCTTTTCTCATATTCCTGTTGTCTTTTTGTCGTCTTTTCTGTTGTCTTTTGTTGTCGTTTGTCGTATTTTTGTTGTCTTTTTGTTGTATTTTTTGTTGTATTTTTGTTGTCTTTTTGTCATGTTTTTTGTCGTCTTTTTGTCGTTTTTTGTTGTCTTTTTGTCAACTTTTTTGTTGTCTTTTTTGTTGTCTTTTTTGTTGTCTTTTTGTCTTTTTGTTGTCTTTTTGTCATCTTTTCTGTCGTCTTTTTGTTGTCTTTTTGTCATGTTTTGTCATGTTTTGTTGTAGTTTTGTTGTCTTTGTTGTCTTTTCTCATATTCCTGTTGTCTTTTTGTCGTCTTTTCTGTTGTCCTTTGTTGTCTTTTGTTGTATTTTTGTTGTCTTTTTGTTGTCTTTTTTATTGTATTTTTGTTGTCTTTTTTGTCGGCTTTTTTGTTGTCTTTTTGTAGTCTTTTGTCATATTCCTGTTGTCTTTTTTGTCATCTTTTGTCATGTTTTGTCGTATTTTTGTTGTCTTTGTCGTCTTTTCTCATATTCCTGTTGTCTTTTTGGTGTCTTTTCTGTTGTCTTTTGTTGTCTTTTGTCGTATTTTTGTTGTCTTTTTGTTGTCTTTTTGTCATCTTTATTGTCGTCTTTTCTCATATTCCAGTTTTATTTTTGTCATCTTTTTTGTCGTCTTTTGTCGTATTTTTGTCGTATTTTTGTTGTCTTTTTTGACGTATTTTTTGTTGTCTTTTTGTGGTCTTTTTTATCAGCTTTTTTGTTCTGTCTTTGTCTTTTTTTGTTGTCTTTGTTGTATTTTTGTCGTCTCTTTTGTCATCTTTTTGTCGTCTTTTTTGTTGTCTTTTTGTCATCTTTTTGTCGTCTTTTTTGTTGTCTTTTTGTCGTCTTTTCTGTCGTCTTTTTGTAGTCTTTTGTCATATTCCTGTTGTCTTTTTGTTGTCTTCTTTGTCATCTTTTGTCATCTTTTTGTTGTCTTTGTCGTCTTTTCTCATATTCCTGTTGTCTTTTTGTCGTCTTTTTTGTTGTCTTCTGTTGTCTTCTGTTGTCTTTTTGTTGCCTTTTTGTTGTCTTTTTTGTAGTATTTTTGTTGTCTTTCCAGTTGTATTTTTGTCGTCTTTTTTGTAGTCTTTTGTCGTCTTTTGTCGTATTTTGGTTGTCTTTTTGTCGTCTTTTTTGCTGTTTTTTTTTGTTGTCTTTTTGTTGTATTTTTGTTGTGTTTTTTGCTGTCTTTTTTGTTGTCTTTTTTGTTGTATTTTTGTTGTCTTTTTTGACGTATTTTTTGTTGTCTTTTTTGTTGTACTTTTGTCGTCTCTTTTGTCATCTTTTTGTTGTCTTTTTGTCATGTTTTTTGTCGTTTTTTGTTGTCTTTTTGTCGTCTTTCTTGTCATCTTTTTGTCGTCTTTTTTGTCATCTTTTTGTCGTCTTTTTTGTTGTCTTTTTGTCATCTTTTTTTATTTTTGTTGTCTTTTTGTCGTCTTTTCTGTTGTCTTTTTGTAGTCTTTTGTCATATTTCTGTTGTCTTTTGTCGTCTTTTCTCATATTCCTGTTGTATGTTTGTCGTCTTTTTTGTTGTCTTTTTTGACGTCTTTTTGTAGTCTTTTGTCATATTCCTGTTGTCTTTTTGTTGTCTTTTTTTGTCATCTTTTGTCATGTTTTGTCGTATTTTTGTTGTCTTTGTCGTCTTTTCTCATATTCCTGTTGTCTTTTTGTTGTCTTTTTGTTGTCTTTTTGTCGTCTTTTTTGTCATCTTTTCTGTCGTCTTTTTGTAGTCTTTTGTCATATTCCTGTTGTCTTTTTGTTGTCTTTTTTGTCATCTTTTGTCGTATTTTTGTTGTCTTTGTCATCTTTTCTCATATTCCTGTTGTCTTTTTGTCGTCTTTTCTGTTGTCTTTTGTCGTCTTTTGTCGTATTTTTGTTGTCTTTTTGTCGTCTTTTTTGTTGTCTTTTTTTGTATTTTTGTTGTCTATTTTGACGTATTTTTTGTTGTCTTTTGTTGTCTTTTGTTGTATTTTTGTTGTCTTTTTGTTGTCTTTTTGTCATCTTTATTGTCGTCTTTTTTCATATTCCAGTTGTATTTTTGTCGTCTTTTTTGTCGTCTTTTGTCGTATTTTTGTTGTCTTTTTGTTGTCTTTTTGTATTTTTGTATCTTTTTGTCATCTTTTGTCTTTTGTCTTTTTGTCGTCTTTCTTGTAGTCTTTGGTCATCTTTTGTCGTATATTTGTTGTCTTTTTGTTGTCTTTTTTGTTGTATTTTTGTTGTCTTTTTTGATGTATTTTTTGTTGTCTTTTTGTCGGCTTTTGTCGTATTTTTGTTGTCTTTCTTGTCGTATTTTTGTTGTCTTTGTCGTCTTTTCTCATATTCCTGTTGTCTTTTTGTCGTCTCTTCTGTTGTCTTTTGTTGTCGTTTGTCGTTTTTTTGTATTTTTTGTTGTATTTTTGTTGTCTTTTTTGACGTATTTTTGTCGTCTCCTTTGTCATCTTTTTGTCGTCTTTTTGTCATGTTTTTTGTCGTCTTTTTGTCATTTTTTGTTGTCTTTTTGTCAACTTTTTTGTCGTCTTTTTTGTTGTCTTTTTGTCGTCTTTTTGTATTTTTGTTGTCTTTTTGTCATCTTTTATGTCGTCTTTTTGTTGTCTTTTTTGTCATGTTTTGTCATGTTTTGTCGTAGTTTTGTTGTCTTTGTTGTCTTTTCTCATATTCCTGTTGTCTTTTTGTCGTCTTTTCTGTTGTCCTTTGTTGTCTTTTGTTGTATTTTTGTTGTCTTTTTGTTGTCTTTTTTATTGTATTTTTGTTGTCTTTTTTGTCGGCTTTTTTGTTGTCTTTTTGTCGTCTTTATTGTTGTCTTTTTGTAGTCTTTTCTCATATTCCTGTTGTCTTTTTGTTATCTTTTTTGACGTATTTTTTTGTGTCTTTTTGTTGTCTTTTTTTGTCGTATTTTTGTCGTATTTTTGTTGTCTTTTTGTTGTCTTTTTGTATTTTTGTATCTTTTTGTCATCTTTTGTCGTCCTTTCTCATATTGCTGTTGTCTTTTTGTCGTCTTTCTTGTAGTCTTTTGTCATCTTTTGTCGTATATTTGTTGTCTTTTTGTTGTCTTTTTTGTTGTATTTTTGTTGTCTTTTTTGACGTATTTTTTGTTGTCTTTTTGTCGGCTTTTGTCGTATTTTTGTTGTCTTTCTTGTCGTATTTTTGTTGTCTTTGTCGTCTTTTCTCATATTCCTGTTGTCTTTTTGTCGTCTTTTCTGTTGTCTTTTGTTGTCGTTTGTCGTATTTTTGTTGTCTTTTTGTTGTATTTTTTGTTGTATTTTTGTTGTCTTTTTGTCATGTTTTTTGTCGTCTTTTTTGTTGTCTTTTTTGTTGTCTTTTTTGTTGTCTTTTTTGTTGTCTTTTTGTCTTTTTGTTGTCTTTTTGTCATCTTTTCTGTCGTCTTTTTGTTGTCTTTTTGTCATGTTTTGTCATGTTTTGTTGTAGTTTTGTTGTCTTTGTTGTCTTTTCTCATATTCCTGTTGTCTTTTTGTCGTCTTTTCTGTTGTCCTTTGTTGTCTTTTGTTGTATTTTTGTTGTCTTTTTTATTGTATTTTTGTTGTCTTTTTTGTCGGCTTTTTTGTTGTCTTTTTGTAGTCTTTTGTCATATTCCTGTTGTCTTTTTTGTCATCTTTTGTCATGTTTTGTCGTATTTTTGTTGTCTTTGTCGTCTTTTCTCATATTCCTGTTGTCTTTTTGTTGTCTTTTCTGTTGTCTTTTGTTGTCTTTTGTCGTATTTTTGTTGTCTTTTTGTTGTCTTTTTGTCATCTTTATTGTCGTCTTTTCTCATATTCCAGTTTTATTTTTGTCATCGTTTTTGTCGTCTTTTGTCGTATTTTTGTTGTCTTTTTTGACGTATTTTTTGTTGTCTTTTTGTGGTCTTTTTTATCAGCTTTTTTGTTCTGTCTTTGTCTTTTTTTGTTGTCTTTGTTGTATTTTTGTCATCTTTTTGTCGTCTTTTTTGTTGTCTTTTTGTCATCTTTTTGTCGTCTTTTTTGTTGTCTTTTTGTCGTCTTTTCTGTCGTCTTTTTGTAGTCTTTTGTCATATTCCTGTTGTCTTTTTTGTCATCTTTTGTCATGTTTTGTCGTATTTTTGTTGTCTTTGTCGTCTTTTCTCATATTCCTGTTGTCTTTTTGTTGTCTTTTCTGTTGTCTTTTGTTGTCTTTTGTCGTATTTTTGTTGTCTTTTTGTTGTCTTTTTGTCATCTTTATTGTCGTCTTTTCTCATATTCCAGTTTTATTTTTGTCATCTTTTTTGTCGTCTTTTGTCGTATTTTTGTCGTATTTTTGTTGTCTTTTTTGACGTATTTTTTGTTGTCTTTTTGTGGTCTTTTTTATCAGCTTTTTTGTTCTGTCTTTGTCTTTTTTTGTTGTCTTTGTTGTATTTTTGTCATCTTTTTGTCGTCTTTTTTGTTGTCTTTTTGTCATCTTTTTGTCATCTTTTTGTCGTCTTTTTTGTTGTCTTTTTGTCGTCTTTTCTCATATTCCTGTTGTCTTTTTGTTGTCTTCTTTGTCATCTTTTGTCATCTTTTTGTTGTCTTTGTCGTCTTTTCTCATATTCCTGTTGTCTTTTTGTCGTCTTTTTTGTTGTCTTCTGTTGTCTTCTGTTGTCTTTTTGTTGCCTTTTTGTTGTCTTTTTTGTAGTATTTTTATTGTCTTTCCAGTTGTATTTTTGTCGTCTTTTTTGTAGTCTTTTGTCGTCTTTTGTCGTATTTTGGTTGTCTTTTTGTCGTCTTTTTTGCTGTCTTTTTTTGTTGTCTTTTTGTTGTATTTTTGTTGTGTTTTTTGCTGTCTTTTTTGTTGTCTTTTTTGTTGTATTTTTGTTGTCTTTTTTGACGTATTTTTTGTTGTCTTTTTTGTTGTACTTTTGTCGTCTCTTTTGTCATCTTTTTGTTGTCTTTTTGTCATGTTTTTTGTCGTTTTTTGTTGTCTTTTTGTCGTCTTTCTTGTCATCTTTTTGTCGTCTTTTTTGTCATCTTTTTTGTTGTCTTTTTGTCATCTTTTTTTATTTTTGTTGTCTTTTTGTCGTCTTTTCTGTCGTCTTTTTGTAGTCTTTTGTCATATTTCTGTTGTCTTTTGTCGTCTTTTCTCATATTCCTGTTGTATGTTTGTCGTCTTTTTTGTTGTCTTTTTTGACGTCTTTTTGTAGTCTTTTCTCATATTCCTGTTGTCTTTTTGTTGTCTTTTTGTTGTCTTTTTGTCGTCTTTTTTGTCATCTTTTCTGTCGTCTTTTTGTAGTCTTTTGTCATATTCCTGTTGTCTTTTTGTTGTCTTTTTTGTCATCTTTTGTCATGTTTTGTCGTATTTTTGTTGTCTTTGTCATCTTTTCTCATATTCCTGTTGTCTTTTTGTCGTCTTTTCTGTTGTCTTTTGTCGTCTTTTGTCGTATTTTTGTTGTCTTTTTGTCGTCTTTTTTGTTGTCTTTTTTTGTATTTTTGTTGTCTATTTTGACGTATTTTTTGTTGTCTTTTGTTGTCTTTTGTTGTATTTTTGTTGTCTTTTTGTCATCTTTATTGTCGTCTTTTCTCATATTCCAGTTGTATTTTTGTCGTCTTTTTTGTCGTCTTTTGTCGTATTTTTGTCGTATTTTTGTTGTCTTTTTTGACGTATTTTTTGTTGTCTTTTTGTGGTCTTTTTTATCAGCTTTTTTGTTCTGTCTTTGTCTTTTTTTGTTGTCTTTGTTGTATTTTTGTCATCTTTTTGTCGTCTTTTTTGTTGTCTTTTTGTTGTCTTTTTGTCGTCTTTTCTGTCGTCTTTTTGTAGTCTTTTGTCATATTTCTGTTGTCTTTTTGTCGTCTTTTCTCATATTCCTGTTGTCTTTTTGTTGTCTTCTTTGTCATCTTTTGTCATCTTTTTGTTGTCTTTGTCGTCTTTTCTCATATTCCTGTTGTCTTTTTGTCGTCTTTTTTGTTGTCTTCTGTTGTCTTCTGTTGTCTTTTTGTTGCCTTTTTGTTGTCTTTTTTGTAGTATTTTTGTTGTCTTTCCAGTTGTATTTTTGTCGTCTTTTTTGTAGTCTTTTGTCGTCTTTTGTCGTATTTTGGTTGTCTTTTTGTCGTCTTTTTTGCTGTCTTTTTTTGTTGTCTTTTTGTTGTCTTTTTGTTGTGTTTTTTGCTGTCTTTTTTGTTGTCTTTTTTGTTGTATTTTTGTTGTCTTTTTTGACGTATTTTTTGTTGTCTTTTTTGTTGTACTTTTGTCGTCTCTTTTGTCATCTTTTTGTTGTCTTTTTGTCATGTTTTTTGTCGTTTTTTGTTGTCTTTTTGTCGTCTTTCTTGTCATCTTTTTGTCGTCTTTTTTGTCATCTTTTTGTCGTCTTTTTTGTTGTCTTTTTGTCATCTTTTTTATTTTTGTTGTCATTTTGTCGTCTTTTCTGTCGTCTTTTTGTAGTCTTTTGTCATATTTTTGTTGTCTTTGTCGTCTTTTCTCATATTCCTGTTGTCTTTTTGTTGTCTTTTTGTTGTCTTTTTGTCGTCTTTTTTGTCATCTTTTCTGTCGTCTTTTTGTAGTCTTTTGTCATATTCCTGTTGTCTTTTTGTTGTCTTTTTTGTCATCTTTTGTCATGTTTTGTCGTATTTTTGTTGTCTTTGTCATCTTTTCTCATATTCCTGTTGTCTTTTTGTCGTCTTTTCTGTTGTCTTTTGTCGTCTTTTGTCGTATTTTTGTTGTCTTTTTGTCGTCTTTTTTGTTGTCTTTTTTTGTATTTTTGTTGTCTATTTTGACGTATTTTTTGTTGTCTTTTGTTGTCTTTTGTTGTATTTTTGTTGTCTTTTTGTCATCTTTATTGTCGTCTTTTCTCATATTCCAGTTTTATTTTTGTCGTCTTTTTTGTCGTCTTTTGTCGTATTTTTGTCGTATTTTTGTTGTCTTTTTTGACGTATTTTTTGTTGTCTTTTTGTGGTCTTTTTTATCAGCTTTTTTGTTCTGTCTTTGTCTTTTTTTGTTGTCTTTGTTGTATTTTTGTCATCTTTTTGTCGTCTTTTTTGTTGTCTTTTTTGTTGTCTTTTTGTCGTCTTTTCTGTCGTCTTTTTGTAGTCTTTTGTCATATTTCTGTTGTCTTTTTGTCGTCTTTTCTCATATTCCTGTTGTCTTTTTGTTGTCTTCTTTGTCATCTTTTGTCATCTTTTTGTTGTCTTTGTCGTCTTTTCTCATATTCCTGTTGTCTTTTTGTCGTCTTTTTTGTTGTCTTCTGTTGTCTTCCGTTGTCTTTTTGTTGCCTTTTTGTTGTCTTTTTTGTAGTATTTTTGTTGTCTTTCCAGTTGTATTTTTGTCGTCTTTTTTGTAGTCTTTTGTCGTCTTTTGTCGTATTTTGGTTGTCTTTTTGTCGTCTTTTTTGCTGTCTTTTTTTGTTGTCTTTTTGTTGTATTTTTGTTGTGTTTTTTGCTGTCTTTTTTGTTGTCTTTGTTGTATTTTTGTCGTCTCTTTTGTTATCTTTTTGTCGTCTTTTTGTCATGTTTTTTGTCGTCTTTTTGTAGGTTTTTGGTTGTCTTTTTGTCGTCTTTTTTGTTGTCTTTTTGTCGCATTTTTGTCGTCTTTTTGTCGTCTTTTTTGTTGTCTTTTTGTTGTCTTTTTTGTTGTCTTTTTTGTTGTATTTTTGTTGTCTTTTTTGTCGTATTTTTGTTGTCTTTTTGTCGTCTTTTTTGTTGTCTTTTTTTGTATTCTTGTTGTCTATTTTGACGTATTTTTTGTTGTCTTTTGTTGTCTTTTGTTGTATTTTTGTTGTCTTTTTATCATCTTTATTGTCGTCTTTTCTCATATTCCAGTTGTATTTTTGTCGTCTTTTTTGTCGTCTTTTGTCGTATTTTTGTTGTCTTTTTGTTGTCTTTTTGTATTTTTGTATCTTTTTGTCATCTTTTGTCGTCCTTTCTCATATTGCTGTTGTCTTTTTGTCGTCTTTCTTGTAGTCTTTTGTCATCTTTTGTCGTATATTTGTTGTCTTTTTGTTGTCTTTTTTGTTGTATTTTTGTTGTCTTTTTTGACGTATTTTTTGTTGTCTTTTTGTCGGCTTTTGTCGTATTTTTGTTGTCTTTCTTGTCGTATTTTTGTTGTCTTTGTCGTCTTTTCTCATATTCCTGTTGTCTTTTTGTCGTCTTTTCTGTTGTCTTTTGTTGTCGTTTGTCGTATTTTTGTTGTCTTTTTGTTGTATTTTTTGTTGTATTTTTGTTGTCTTTTTGTCATGTTTTTTGTCGTCTTTTTTGTTGTCTTTTTTGTTGTCTTTTTTGTTGTCTTTTTTGTTGTCTTTTTGTCTTTTTGTTGTCTTTTTGTCATCTTTTCTGTCGTCTTTTTGTTGTCTTTTTGTCATGTTTTGTCATGTTTTGTTGTAGTTTTGTTGTCTTTGTTGTCTTTTCTCATATTCCTGTTGTCTTTTTGTCGTCTTTTCTGTTGTCCTTTGTTGTCTTTTGTTGTATTTTTGTTGTCTTTTTTATTGTATTTTTGTTGTCTTTTTTGTCGGCTTTTTTGTTGTCTTTTTGTAGTCTTTTGTCATATTCCTGTTGTCTTTTTTGTCATCTTTTGTCATGTTTTGTCGTATTTTTGTTGTCTTTGTCGTCTTTTCTCATATTCCTGTTGTCTTTTGTTGTCTTTTCTGTTGTCTTTTGTTGTCTTTTGTCGTATTTTTGTTGTCTTTTTGTTGTCTTTTTGTCATCTTTATTGTCGTCTTTTCTCATATTCCAGTTTTATTTTTGTCATCGTTTTTGTCGTCTTTTGTCGTATTTTTGTTGTCTTTTTTGACGTATTTTTTGTTGTCTTTTTGTGGTCTTTTTTATCAGCTTTTTTGTTCTGTCTTTGTCTTTTTTTGTTGTCTTTGTTGTATTTTTGTCATCTTTTTGTCGTCTTTTTTGTTGTCTTTTTGTCATCTTTTTGTCGTCTTTTTTGTTGTCTTTTTGTCGTCTTTTCTGTCGTCTTTTTGTAGTCTTTTGTCATATTCCTGTTGTCTTTTTTGTCATCTTTTGTCATGTTTTGTCGTATTTTTGTTGTCTTTGTCGTCTTTTCTCATATTCCTGTTGTCTTTTTGTTGTCTTTTCTGTTGTCTTTTGTTGTCTTTTGTCGTATTTTTGTTGTCTTTTTGTTGTCTTTTTGTCATCTTTATTGTCGTCTTTTCTCATATTCCAGTTTTATTTTTGTCATCTTTTTTGTCGTCTTTTGTCGTATTTTTGTCGTATTTTTGTTGTCTTTTTTGACGTATTTTTTGTTGTCTTTTTGTGGTCTTTTTTATCAGCTTTTTTGTTCTGTCTTTGTCTTTTTTTGTTGTCTTTGTTGTATTTTTGTCATCTTTTTGTCGTCTTTTTTGTTGTCTTTTTGTCATCTTTTTGTCATCTTTTTGTCGTCTTTTTTGTTGTCTTTTTGTCGTCTTTTCTCATATTCCTGTTGTCTTTTTGTTGTCTTCTTTGTCATCTTTTGTCATCTTTTTGTTGTCTTTGTCGTCTTTTCTCATATTCCTGTTGTCTTTTTGTCGTCTTTTTTGTTGTCTTCTGTTGTCTTCTGTTGTCTTTTTGTTGCCTTTTTGTTGTCTTTTTTGTAGTATTTTTGTTGTCTTTCCAGTTGTATTTTTGTCGTCTTTTTTGTAGTCTTTTGTCGTCTTTTGTCGTATTTTGGTTGTCTTTTTGTCGTCTTTTTTGCTGTCTTTTTTTGTTGTCTTTTTGTTGTATTTTTGTTGTGTTTTTTGCTGTCTTTTTTGTTGTCTTTTTTGTTGTATTTTTGTTGTCTTTTTTGACGTATTTTTTGTTGTCTTTTTTGTTGTACTTTTGTCGTCTCTTTTGTCATCTTTTTGTTGTCTTTTTGTCATGTTTTTTGTCGTTTTTTGTTGTCTTTTTGTCGTCTTTCTTGTCATCTTTTTGTCGTCTTTTTTGTCATCTTTTTTGTTGTCTTTTTGTCATCTTTTTTTATTTTTGTTGTCTTTTTGTCGTCTTTTCTGTCGTCTTTTTGTAGTCTTTTGTCATATTTCTGTTGTCTTTTGTCGTCTTTTCTCATATTCCTGTTGTATGTTTGTCGTCTTTTTTGTTGTCTTTTTTGACGTCTTTTTGTAGTCTTTTCTCATATTCCTGTTGTCTTTTTGTTGTCTTTTTGTTGTCTTTTTGTCGTCTTTTTTGTCATCTTTTCTGTCGTCTTTTTGTAGTCTTTTGTCATATTCCTGTTGTCTTTTTGTTGTCTTTTTTGTCATCTTTTGTCATGTTTTGTCGTATTTTTGTTGTCTTTGTCATCTTTTCTCATATTCCTGTTGTCTTTTTGTCGTCTTTTCTGTTGTCTTTTGTCGTCTTTTGTCGTATTTTTGTTGTCTTTTTGTCATCTTTTTTGTTGTCTTTTTTTGTATTTTTGTTGTCTATTTTGACGTATTTTTTGTTGTCTTTTGTTGTCTTTTGTTGTATTTTTGTTGTCTTTTTGTCATCTTTATTGTCGTCTTTTCTCATATTCCAGTTGTATTTTTGTCGTCTTTTTTGTCGTCTTTTGTCGTATTTTTGTCGTATTTTTGTTGTCTTTTTTGACGTATTTTTTGTTGTCTTTTTGTGGTCTTTTTTATCAGCTTTTTTGTTCTGTCTTTGTCTTTTTTTGTTGTCTTTGTTGTATTTTTGTCATCTTTTTGTCGTCTTTTTTGTTGTCTTTTTGTTGTCTTTTTGTCGTCTTTTCTGTCGTCTTTTTGTAGTCTTTTGTCATATTTCTGTTGTCTTTTTGTCGTCTTTTCTCATATTCCTGTTGTCTTTTTGTTGTCTTCTTTGTCATCTTTTTCATCTTTTTGTTGTCTTTGTCGTCTTTTCTCATATTCCTGTTGTCTTTTTGTCGTCTTTTTTGTTGTCTTCTGTTGTCTTCTGTTGTCTTTTTGTTGCCTTTTTGTTGTCTTTTTTGTAGTATTTTTGTTGTCTTTCCAGTTGTATTTTTGTCGTCTTTTTTGTAGTCTTTTGTCGTCTTTTGTCGTATTTTGGTTGTCTTTTTGTCGTCTTTTTTGCTGTCTTTTTTTGTTGTCTTTTTGTTGTCTTTTTGTTGTGTTTTTTGCTGTCTTTTTTGTTGTCTTTTTTGTTGTATTTTTGTTGTCTTTTTTGACGTATTTTTTGTTGTCTTTTTTGTTGTACTTTTGTCGTCTCTTTTGTCATCTTTTTGTTGTCTTTTTGTCATGTTTTTTGTCGTTTTTTGTTGTCTTTTTGTCGTCTTTCTTGTCATCTTTTTGTCGTCTTTTTTGTCATCTTTTTGTCGTCTTTTTTGTTGTCTTTTTGTCATCTTTTTTTATTTTTGTTGTCATTTTGTCGTCTTTTCTGTCGTCTTTTTGTAGTCTTTTGTCATATTTTTGTTGTCTTTGTCGTCTTTTCTCATATTCCTGTTGTCTTTTTGTTGTCTTTTTGTTGTCTTTTTGTCGTCTTTTTTGTCATCTTTTCTGTCGTCTTTTTGTAGTCTTTTGTCATATTCCTGTTGTCTTTTTGTTGTCTTTTTTGTCATCTTTTGTCATGTTTTGTCGTATTTTTGTTGTCTTTGTCATCTTTTCTCATATTCCTGTTGTCTTTTTGTCGTCTTTTCTGTTGTCTTTTGTCGTCTTTTGTCGTATTTTTGTTGTCTTTTTGTCGTCTTTTTTGTTGTCTTTTTTTGTATTTTTGTTGTCTATTTTGACGTATTTTTTGTTGTCTTTTGTTGTCTTTTGTTGTATTTTTGTTGTCTTTTTGTCATCTTTATTGTCGTCTTTTCTCATATTCCAGTTTTATTTTTGTCGTCTTTTTTGTCGTCTTTTGTCGTATTTTTGTCGTATTTTTGTTGTCTTTTTTGACGTATTTTTTGTTGTCTTTTTGTGGTCTTTTTTATCAGCTTTTTTGTTCTGTCTTTGTCTTTTTTTGTTGTCTTTGTTGTATTTTTGTCATCTTTTTGTCGTCTTTTTTGTTGTCTTTTTTGTTGTCTTTTTGTCGTCTTTTCTGTCGTCTTTTTGTAGTCTTTTGTCATATTTCTGTTGTCTTTTTGTCGTCTTTTCTCATATTCCTGTTGTCTTTTTGTTGTCTTCTTTGTCATCTTTTGTCATCTTTTTGTTGTCTTTGTCGTCTTTTCTCATATTCCTGTTGTCTTTTTGTCGTCTTTTTTGTTGTCTTCTGTTGTCTTCCGTTGTCTTTTTGTTGCCTTTTTGTTGTCTTTTTTGTAGTATTTTTGTTGTCTTTCCAGTTGTATTTTTGTCGTCTTTTTTGTAGTCTTTTGTCGTCTTTTGTCGTATTTTGGTTGTCTTTTTGTCGTCTTTTTTGCTGTCTTTTTTTGTTGTCTTTTTGTTGTATTTTTGTTGTGTTTTTTGCTGTCTTTTTTGTTGTCTTTTTTGTTGTATTTTTGTTGTCTTTTTTGACGTATTTTTTGTTGTCTTTTTTGTTGTACTTTTGTCGTCTCTTTTGTCATCTTTTTGTTGTCTTTTTGTCATGTTTTTTGTCGTTTTTTGTTGTCTTTTTGTCGTCTTTCTTGTCATCTTTTTGTCGTCTTTTTTGTCATCTTTTTGTCGTCTTTTTTGTTGTCTTTTTGTCATCTTTTTTTATTTTTGTTGTCTTTTTGTCGTCTTTTCTGTCGTCTTTTTGTAGTCTTTTGTCATATTTCTGTTGTCTTTTGTCGTCTTTTCTCATATTCCTGTTGTATGTTTGTCGTCTTTTTTGTTGTCTTTTTTGACGTCTTTTTGTAGTCTTTTGTCATATTCCTGTTGTCTTTTTGTTGTCTTTTTTTGTCATCTTTTGTAATGTTTTGTCGTATTTTTGTTGTCTTTGTCGTCTTTTCTCATATTCCTGTTGTCTTTTTGTTGTCTTTTTGTTGTCTTTTTGTCGTCTTTTTTGTCATCTTTTCTGTCGTCTTTTTGTAGTCTTTTGTCATATTCCTGTTGTCTTTTTGTCGTCTTTTCTGTTGTCTTTTGTCGTCTTTTGTCGTATTTTTGTTGTCTTTTTGTCGTCTTTTTTGTTGTCTTTTTTTGTATTTTTGTTGTCTATTTTGACGTATTTTTTGTTGTCTTTTGTTGTCTTTTGTTGTATTTTTGTTGTCTTTTTGTCATCTTTATTGTCGTCTTTTCTCATATTCCAGTTTTATTTTTGTCGTCTTTTTTGTCGTCTTTTGTCGTATTTTTGTCGTATTTTTGTTGTCTTTTTTGACGTATTTTTTGTTGTCTTTTTGTGGTCTTTTTTATCAGCTTTTTTGTTCTGTCTTTGTCTTTTTTTGTTGTCTTTGTTGTATTTTTGTCATCTTTTTGTCGTCTTTTTTGTTGTCTTTTTTGTTGTCTTTTTGTCGTCTTTTCTGTCGTCTTTTTGTAGTCTTTTGTCATATTTCTGTTGTCTTTTTGTCGTCTTTTCTCATATTCCTGTTGTCTTTTTGTTGTCTTCTTTGTCATCTTTTGTCATCTTTTTGTTGTCTTTGTCGTCTTTTCTCATATTCCTGTTGTCTTTTTGTCGTCTTTTTTGTTGTCTTCTGTTGTCTTCCGTTGTCTTTTTGTTGCCTTTTTGTTGTCTTTTTTGTAGTATTTTTGTTGTCTTTCCAGTTGTATTTTTGTCGTCTTTTTTGTAGTCTTTTGTCGTCTTTTGTCGTATTTTGGTTGTCTTTTTGTCGTCTTTTTTGCTGTCTTTTTTTGTTGTCTTTTTGTTGTATTTTTGTTGTGTTTTTTGCTGTCTTTTTTGTTGTCTTTTTTGTTGTATTTTTGTTGTCTTTTTTGACGTATTTTTTGTTGTCTTTTTTGTTGTACTTTTGTCGTCTCTTTTGTCATCTTTTTGTTGTCTTTTTGTCATGTTTTTTGTCGTTTTTTGTTGTCTTTTTGTCGTCTTTCTTGTCATCTTTTTGTCGTCTTTTTTGTCATCTTTTTGTCGTCTTTTTTGTTGTCTTTTTGTCATCTTTTTTTATTTTTGTTGTCTTTTTGTCGTCTTTTCTGTCGTCTTTTTGTAGTCTTTTGTCATATTTCTGTTGTCTTTTGTCGTCTTTTCTCATATTCCTGTTGTATGTTTGTCGTCTTTTTTGTTGTCTTTTTTGACGTCTTTTTGTAGTCTTTTGTCATATTCCTGTTGTCTTTTTGTTGTCTTTTTTTGTCATCTTTTGTAATGTTTTGTCGTATTTTTGTTGTCTTTGTCGTCTTTTCTCATATTCCTGTTGTCTTTTTGTTGTCTTTTTGTTGTCTTTTTGTCGTCTTTTTTGTCATCTTTTCTGTCGTCTTTTTGTAGTCTTTTGTCATATTCCTGTTGTCTTTTTGTTGTCTTTTTTGTCATCTTTTGTCATGTTTTGTCGTATTTTTGTTGTCTTTGTTATCTTTTCTCATATTCCTGTTGTCTTTTTGTCGTCTTTTCTGTTGTCTTTTGTCGTCTTTTGTCGTATTTTTGTTGTCTTTTTGTCGTCTTTTTTGTTGTCTTTTTTTGTATTTTTGTTGTCTATTTTGACGTATTTTTTGTTGTCTTTTGTCGTCTTTTGTCGTATTTTTGTTGTCTTTTTGTTGTCTTTTTGTTGTCTTTTTGTATTTTTGTATCTTTTTGTCATCTTTTGTCTTTTGTCTTTTTGTCGTCTTTCTTGTAGTCTTTGGTCATCTTTTGTCGTATATTTGTTGTCTTTTTGTTGTCTTTTTTGTTGTATTTTTGTTGTCTTTTTTGACGTATTTTTTGTTGTCTTTTTGTCGGCTTTTGTCGTATTTTTGTTGTCTTTCTTGTCGTATTTTTGTTGTCTTTGTCGTCTTTTCTCATATTCCTGTTGTCTTTTTGTCGTCTCTTCTGTTGTCTTTTGTTGTCGTTTGTCGTATTTTTGTTGTCTTTTTGTTGTCTTTTTTTTTGTATTTTTTGTTGTATTTTTGTTGTCTTTTTTGACGTATTTTTGTCGTCTCCTTTGTCATCTTTTTGTCGTCTTTTTGTCATGTTTTTTGTCGTCTTTTTGTCATTTTTTGTTGTCTTTTTGTCAACTTTTTTGTCGTCTTTTTTGTTGTCTTTTTGTCGTCTTTTTGTATTTTTGTTGTCTTTTTGTCATCTTTTATGTCGTCTTTTTGTTGTCTTTTTTGTCATGTTTTGTCATGTTTTGTCGTAGTTTTGTTGTCTTTGTTGTCTTTTCTCATATTCCTGTTGTCTTTTTGTCGTCTTTTCTGTTGTCCTTTGTTGTCTTTTGTTGTATTTTTGTTGTCTTTTTGTTGTCTTTTTTATTGTATTTTTGTTGTCTTTTTTGTCGGCTTTTTTGTTGTCTTTTTGTCGTCTTTTCTGTCGTCTTTTTGTAGTCTTTTGTCATATTTCTGTTGTCTTTTTGTCGTCTTTTCTAATATTCCTGTTGTCTTTTTGTTGTCTTCTTTGTCATCTTTTGTCATCTTTTTGTTGTCTTTGTCGTCTTTTCTCATATTCCTGTTGTCTTTTTGTCGTCTTTTTTGTTGTCTTCTGTTGTCTTCCGTTGTCTTTTTGTTGCCTTTTTGTTGTCTTTTTTGTAGTATTTTTGTTGTCTTTCCAGTTGTATTTTTGTCGTCTTTTTTGTAGTCTTTTGTCGTCTTTTGTCGTATTTTGGTTGTCTTTTTGTCGTCTTTTTTGCTGTCTTTTTTTGTTGTCTTTTTGTTGTATTTTTGTTGTGTTTTTTGCTGTCTTTTTTGTTGTCTTTTTTGTTGTATTTTTGTTGTCTTTTTTGACGTATTTTTTGTTGTCTTTTTTGTTGTACTTTTGTCGTCTCTTTTGTCATCTTTTTGTTGTCTTTTTGTCATGTTTTTTGTCGTTTTTTGTTGTCTTTTTGTCGTCTTTCTTGTCATCTTTTTGTCGTCTTTTTTGTCATCTTTTTGTCGTCTTTTTTGTTGTCTTTTTGTCATCTTTTTTTATTTTTGTTGTCTTTTTGTCGTCTTTTCTGTCGTCTTTTTGTAGTCTTTTGTCATATTTCTGTTGTCTTTTGTCGTCTTTTCTCATATTCCTGTTGTATGTTTGTCGTCTTTTTTGTTGTCTTTTTTGACGTCTTTTTGTAGTCTTTTGTCATATTCCTGTTGTCTTTTTGTTGTCTTTTTTTGTCATCTTTTGTAATGTTTTGTCGTATTTTTGTTGTCTTTGTCGTCTTTTCTCATATTCCTGTTGTCTTTTTGTTGTCTTTTTGTTGTCTTTTTGTCGTCTTTTTTGTCATCTTTTCTGTCGTCTTTTTGTAGTCTTTTGTCATATTCCTGTTGTCTTTTTGTTGTCTTTTTTGTCATCTTTTGTCATGTTTTGTCGTATTTTTGTTGTCTTTGTTATCTTTTCTCATATTCCTGTTGTCTTTTTGTCGTCTTTTCTGTTGTCTTTTGTCGTCTTTTGTCGTATTTTTGTTGTCTTTTTGTCGTCTTTTTTGTTGTCTTTTTTTGTATTTTTGTTGTCTATTTTGACGTATTTTTTGTTGTCTTTTGTCGTCTTTTGTCGTATTTTTGTTGTCTTTTTGTTGTCTTTTTGTATTTTTGTATCTTTTTGTCATCTTTTGTCTTTTGTCTTTTTGTCGTCTTTCTTGTAGTCTTTGGTCATCTTTTGTCGTATATTTGTTGTCTTTTTGTTGTCTTTTTTGTTGTATTTTTGTTGTCTTTTTTGACGTATTTTTTGTTGTCTTTTTGTCGGCTTTTGTCGTATTTTTGTTGTCTTTCTTGTCGTATTTTTGTTGTCTTTGTCGTCTTTTCTCATATTCCTGTTGTCTTTTTGTCGTCTCTTCTGTTGTCTTTTGTTGTCGTTTGTCGTATTTTTGTTGTCTTTTTGTTGTCTTTTTTTTTGTATTTTTTGTTGTATTTTTGTTGTCTTTTTTGACGTATTTTTGTCGTCTCCTTTGTCATCTTTTTGTCGTCTTTTTGTCATGTTTTTTGTCGTCTTTTTGTCATTTTTTGTTGTCTTTTTGTCAACTTTTTTGTCGTCTTTTTTGTTGTCTTTTTGTCGTCTTTTTGTATTTTTGTTGTCTTTTTGTCATCTTTTATGTCGTCTTTTTGTTGTCTTTTTTGTCATGTTTTGTCATGTTTTGTCGTAGTTTTGTTGTCTTTGTTGTCTTTTCTCATATTCCTGTTGTCTTTTTGTCGTCTTTTCTGTTGTCCTTTGTTGTCTTTTGTTGTATTTTTGTTGTCTTTTTGTTGTCTTTTTTATTGTATTTTTGTTGTCTTTTTTGTCGGCTTTTTTGTTGTCTTTTTGTCGTCTTTTCTGTCGTCTTTTTGTAGTCTTTTGTCATATTTCTGTTGTCTTTTTGTCGTCTTTTCTAATATTCCTGTTGTCTTTTTGTTGTCTTCTTTGTCATCTTTTGTCATCTTTTTGTTGTCTTTGTCGTCTTTTCTCATATTCCTGTTGTCTTTTTGTCGTCTTTTTTGTTGTCTTCTGTTGTCTTCTGTTGTCTTTTTGTTGCCTTTTTGTTGTCTTTTTTGTAGTATTTTTGTTGTCTTTCCAGTTGTATTTTTGTCGTCTTTTTTGTAGTCTTTTGTCGTCTTTTGTCGTATTTTGGTTGTCTTTTTGTCGTCTTTTTTGCTGTCTTTTTTTGTTGTCTTTTTGTTGTATTTTTGTTGTGTTTTTTGCTGTCTTTTTTGTTGTCTTTTTTGTTGTATTTTTGTTGTCTTTTTTGACGTATTTTTTGTTGTCTTTTTTGTTGTACTTTTGTCGTCTCTTTTGTCATCTTTTTGTTGTATTTTTGTCATGTTTTTTGTTGTCTTTTTGTCGTCTTTCTTGTCATCTTTTTGTCGTCTTTTTTGTCATCTTTTTGTCGTCTTTTTTGTTGTCTTTTTGTCATCTTTTTTATTTTTGTTGTCTTTTTGTCGTCTTTTCTGTCGTCTTTTTGTAGTCTTTTGTCATATTTCTGTTGTCTTTTGTCGTCTTTTCTCATATTCCTGTTGTATGTTTGTCGTCTTTTTTGTTGTCTTTTTTGACGTCTTTTTGTAGTCTTTTGTCATATTCCTGTTGTCTTTTTGTTGTCTTTTTTTGTCATCTTTTGTCATGTTTTGTCGTATTTTTGTTGTCTTTGTCGTCTTTTCTCATATTCCTGTTGTCTTTTTGTTGTCTTTTTGTTGTCTTTTTGTCGTCTTTTTTGTCATCTTTTCTGTCGTCTTTTTGTAGTCTTTTTTCATATTCCTGTTGTCTTTTTGTTGTCTTTTTTGTCATCTTTTGTCATGTTTTGTCGTATTTTTGTTGTCTTTGTCATCTTTTCTCATATTCCTGTTGTCTTTTTGTCGTCTTTTCTGTTGTCTTTTGTGGTCTTTTGTCGTATTTTTGTTGTCTTTTTGTCGTCTTTTTGTCATCTTTTTTGTTGTCTTTTTTTGTATTTTTGTTGTCTATTTTGACGTATTTTTTGTTGTCTTTTGTTGTCTTTTGTTGTATTTTTGTTGTCTTTTTGTCATCTTTATTGTCGTCTTTTCTCATATGCCAGTTGTATTTTTGTCGTCTTTTTTGTCGTCTTTTGTTGTCTTTTTGTTGTCTTTTTGTTGTCTTTTTGTATTTTTGTATCTTTTTGTCATCTTTTGTCTTTTGTCTTTTTGTCGTCTTTCTTGTAGTCTTTTGTCATCTTTTGTCGTATATTTGTTGTCTTTTTGTTGTCTTTTTTGTTGTATTTTTGTTGTCTTTTTTGACGTATTTTTTGTTGTCTTTTTGTCGGCTTTTGTCGTATTTTTGTTGTCTTTCTTGTCGTATTTTTGTTGTCTTTGTCGTCTTTTCTCATATTCCTGTTGTCTTTTTGTCGTCTCTTCTGTTGTCTTTTGTTGTCGTTTGTCGTATTTTTGTTGTCTTTTTGTTGTCTTTTTTTTTGTATTTTTTGTTGTATTTTTGTTGTCTTTTTTGACGTATTTTTGTCGTCTCCTTTGTCATCTTTTTGTCGTCTTTTTGTCATGTTTTTTGTCATCTTTTTGTCGTTTTTTGTTGTCTTTTTGTCAACTTTTTTGTCGTCTTTTTTGTTGTCTTTTTGTTGTCTTTTTTGTTGTATTTTTTGTTGTCTATTTGTCATGTTTTTTGTCGTCTTTTTGTCGTTTTTTGTTGTCTTTTTGTCAACTTTTTTGTCGTCTTTTTTGTTGTCTTTTTGTCTTTTTGTTGTCTTTTTGTCATCTTTTCTGTCGTCTTTTTGTTGTCTTTTTGTCATGTTTTGTCATGTTTTGTTGTAGTTTTGTTGTCTTTGTTGTCTTTTCTCATATTCCTGTTGTCTTTTTGTCGTCTTTTCTGTTGTCCTTTGTTGTCTTTTGTTGTATTTTTGTTGTCTTTTTGTTGTCTTTTTTATTGTATTTTTGTTGTCTTTTTTGTCGTCTTTTTTGTTGTCTTTTTGTCGTCTTTATTGTTGTCTTTTTGTCGTCTTTTTGTATTTTTGTTGTCTTTTTGTCGTCTTTTCTGTCGTCTTTTTGTAGTCTCTCATATTCCTGTTGTCTTTTTGTCGTCTTTTCTGTTGTCTTTTGTTGTCTTTTGTCATATTTTTGTCGTCTTTTAGTTGTCTTTTTTGTTGTATTTTTGTTGTCTTTTTTGTCGGCTTTTTTGTTGTCTTTTTGTAGTCTTTTGTCATATTCCTGTTGTCTTTTTTGTCATCTTTTGTCATGTTTTGTCGTATTTTTGTTGTCTTTGTCGTCTTTTCTCATATTCCTGTTGTCTTTTTGTTGTCTTTTCTGTTGTCTTTTGTCGTATTTTTGTTGTCTTTTTGTTGTCTTTTTGTCATCTTTATTGTCGTCTTTTCTTATATTCCAGTTTTATTTTTGTCATCTTTTTTGTCGTCTTTTGTCGTATTTTTGTCGTATTTTTTGACGTATTTTTTGTTGTCTTTTTGTGGTCTTTTTTATCAGCTTTTTTGTTCTGTCTTTGTCTTTTTTTGTTGTCTTTGTTATCTTTTTGTCATCTTTTTGTCATGTTTTTTGTCGTCTTTTTGTAGGTTTTTGATTGTCTTTTTGTCGTCTTTTTTGTTGTCTTTTTGTCGCATTTTTGTCGTCTTTTTGTCGTCTTTTTGTCGTCTTTTTTGTTGTCTTTTTGTCGCATTTTTGTCGTCTTTTTGTCGTCTTTTTTGTTGTCTTTTTGTTGTCTTTTTTGTTGTATTTTTGTTGTCTTTTGTTGTATTTTTGTTGTCTTTTTATCATCTTTATTGTCGTCTTTTCTCATATTCCAGTTGTATTTTTGTCGTCTTTTTTGTCGTCTTTTGTCGTATTTTTGTTGTCTTTTTGTTGTCTTTTTGTATTTTTGTATCTTTTTGTCATCTTTTGTCGTCCTTTCTCATATTCCTGTTGTCTTTTTGTCGTCTTTCTTGTAGTCTTTTGTCATCTTTTGTCGTATATTTGTTGTCTTTTTGTTGTATTTTTGTTGTCTTTTTTGACGTATTTTTTGTTGTCTTTTTGTCGGCTTTTGTCGTATTTTTGTTGTCTTTCTTGTCGTATTTTTGTTGTCTTTGTCGTCTTTTCTCATATTCCTGTTGTCTTTTTGTCGTCTTTTCTGTTGTCTTTTGTTGTCGTTTGTCGTATTTTTGTTGTCTTTTTGTTGTCTTTTTTGTTGCATTTTTGTTGTCTTTTTTGTCGGCTTTTTTGTTGTCTTTTTGTCGTCTTTATTGTTGTCTTTTTGTCGTCTTTTTGTATTTTTGTCGTCTTTTTGTCGTCTTTTCTGTTGTCTTTTTGTAGTCTTTTCTCATATTCCTGTTGTCTTTTTGTTATCTTTTTTGACGTATTTTTTTGTGTCTTTTTGTCGTCTTTTGTTGTCTTTTGTCGTATTTTTGTCGTCTTTTAGTTGTCTTTTTTGTTGTATTTTTGTTGTCTTTTTTGTCGGCTTTTTTGTTGTCTTTTTGTAGTCTTTTGTCATATTCCTGTTGTCTTTTTTGTCATCTTTTGTCATGTTTTGTCGTATTTTTGTTGTCTTTGTCGTCTTTTCTCATATTCCTGTTGTCTTTTTGTTGTCTTTTCTGTTGTCTTTTGTTGTCTTTTGTCGTATTTTTGTTGTCTTTTTGTTGTCTTTTTGTTGTCTTTTTGTCATCTTAATTGTCGTCTTTTCTCATATTCCAGTTTTATTTTTGTCATCTTTTTTGTCGTCTTTTGTCGTATTTTTGTCGTATTGTTGTTGTCTTTTTTGACGTATTTTTTGTTGTCTTTTTGTGGTCTTTTTTATCAGCTTTTTTGTTCTGTCTTTGTCTTTTTTTGTTGTCTTTGTTGTATTTTTGTCGTCTCTTTTGTCATCTTTTTGTCGTCTTTTTGTCATGTTTTTTGTCGTCTTTTTGTAGGTTTTTGGTTGTCTTCTTGTCGTCTTTTTTGTTGTCTTTTTGTCGCATTTTTGTCGTCTTTTTGTCGTCTTTTTTGTTGTCTTTTTGTTGTCTTTTTGTTGTCTTTTTGTTGTATTTTTGTTGTCTTTTTTGACGTATTTTTTGTTGTCTTTTTGTGGTCTTTTTTGTCAGCTTTTTTGTTCTCTCTTTGTCTTTTTTGTTGTCTTCTGTTGTCTTTTTGTTGCCTTTTTGTTGTCGTTTTTGTTGTATTTTTGTTGTCTTTTTTGACGTATTTTTTGTTGTCTTTTTGTCGGCTTTTTTGTTGTCTTTTTTGTCGTCTTTTGTCGTATTTTTGTTGTCTTTGTCTTTTCTCATATTCCTGTTGTCTTTTTGTTGTCTTTTTTGTCATCTTTTGTCATGTTTTGTCGTATTTTTGTTGTCTTTGTCGTCTTTTCTCATATTCCTGTTGTCTTTTTGTTGTCTTTTCTGTTGTCTTTTGTCGTATTTTTGTTGTCTTTTTGTTGTCTTTTTGTCATCTTTATTGTCGTCTTTTCTCATATTCCAGTTTTATTTTTGTCATCTTTTTTGTCGTCTTTTGTCGTATTTTTGTCGTATTTTTTGACGTATTTTTTGTTGTCTTTTTGTGGTCTTTTTTATCAGCTTTTTTGTTCTGTCTTTGTCTTTTTTTGTTGTCATTGTTGTATTTTTGTCGTCGCTTTTGTTATCTTTTTGTCATCTTTTTGTCATGTTTTTTGTCGTATTTTTGTTGTCTTTTTGTTGTCTTTTTTGATGTATTTTTATTGTCTTTTTTGACGTATTTTTTGTTGTATTTTTGTCAGCTTTTTTCTTCTCTCTTTGTCTTTTTTTGTTGTCTTTGTTGTTGTATTTTTGTCGTCTCTTTTGTCATCTTTGTGTCGTCTTTTTGTTATATTTTTTGTCGTCTTTTTGTAGGTTTTTGGTTGTCTTTTTGTCGTCTTTTTTGTTGTCTTTTTGTTGCATTTTTGTCGTCTTTTTGTTGTCTTTTTTGTTGTCTTTTTGTCGTCTTTTCTGTCGTCTTTTTGTAGTCTTTTGTCATATTCATGTAGTCTTTTTGTTGTCTTTTTTGTCATCTTTTGTCACGTTTTGTCGTATTTTTGTTGTTTTTTCTTGTATTTTCTTATATTCCTGTTGTCTTTTTGTCGTCTTTTCTGTTGTCTTTTGTCGTCTTTTGTCGTATTTTTGTTGTCTTTTTGTTGTCTTTTTGTTGTATTTTTATTGTCTTTTTTGACGTATTTTTTGTTGTATTTTTGTCAGCTTTTTTCTTCTCTCTTTGTCTTTTTTTGTTGTCTTTGTTGTTGTATTTTTGTCGTCTCTTTTGTCATCTTTTTGTCGTCTTTTTGTCATGTTTTTTGTCGTCTTTTTGTAGGTTTTTGGTTGTCTTTTTGTCGTCTTTTTTGTTGTCTTTTTGTCGTCTTTGTTGTATTTTTGTCTTTTTCTTGTCTTTTTTGTTGTATTTTTGTCGTCTCTTTTGTCATCTCTTTGTCACGTTTTCTGTCGTCTTTTTGTCGTCCTTTTGTCGTCTTTTTGTATTTTTGTTGTCTTTTTGTCATCTTTTCTGTCGTCTTTTTGTAGTCTTTTGTCATATTCCTGTTGTCTTTTTGTTGTCTTTTTTGTCATCTTTTGTCACGTTTTGTCGTATTTTTGTTGTCTTTCTCGTATTTTCTTATATTCCTGTTGTCTTTTTGTCGTCTTTTCTGTTGTCTTTTGTCGTCTTTTGTCGTATTTTTGTTGTCTTTTTGTTGTCTTTTTTGTTGTATTTTTATTGTCTTTTTTGACGTATTTTTTGTTGTATTTTTGTCAGCTTTTTTCTTCTCTCTTTGTCTTTTTTTGTTGTCTTTGTTGTTGTATTTTTGTCGTCTCTTTTGTCATCTTTTTGTCGTCTTTTTGTCATTTTTTTTGTCGTCTTTTTGTAGGTTTTTGGTTGTCTTTTTGTCGTCTTTTTTGTTGTCTTTTTGTCGCATTTTTGTCGTCTTTTTGTCGTCTTTTTTGTTGTCTTTTTGTCGTCTTTGTTGTATTTTTGTCTTTTTCTTGTCTTTTTTTTGTATTTTTGTCGTCTCTTTTGTCATCTTTTTGTCATGTTTTCTGTCGTCTTTTTGTCGTCCTTTTGTCGTCTTTTTGTATTTTTGTTGTCTTTTTGTCATCTTTTCTGTCGTCTTTTTGTAGTCTTTTGTCATATTCCTGTTGTCTTTTTGTCGTCTTTTCTGTTGTCTTTTGTTGTCGTTTGTCGTATTTTTGTTGTCTTTTTGTTGTCTTTTTTGTTGCATTTTTGTTGTCTTTTTTGTCGGCTTTTTTGTTGTCTTTTTGTCGTCTTTATTGTTGTCTTTTTGTCGTCTTTTTGTATTTTTGTCGTCTTTTTGTCGTCTTTTTGTCGTCTTTTCTGTTGTCTTTTTGTAGTCTTTTCTCATATTCCTGTTGTCTTTTTGTTATCTTTTTTGACGTATTTTTTTGTGTCTTTTTGTCGTCTTTTCTGTTGTCTTTTGTTGTCTTTTGTCGTATTTTTGTCGTCTTTTAGTTGTCTTTTTTGTTGTATTTTTGTTGTCTTTTTTGTCGGCTTTTTTGTTGTCTTTTTGTAGTCTTTTGTCATATTCCTGTTGTCTTTTTTGTCATCTTTTGTCATGTTTTGTCGTATTTTTGTTGTCTTTGTCGTCTTTTCTCATATTCCTGTTGTCTTTTTGTTGTCTTTTCTGTTGTCTTTTGTTGTCTTTTGTCGTATTTTTGTTGTCTTTTTGTTGTCTTTTTGTTGTCTTTTTGTCATCTTAATTGTCGTCTTTTCTCATATTCCAGTTTTATTTTTGTCATCTTTTTTGTCGTCTTTTGTCGTATTTTTGTCGTATTTTTGTTGTCTTTTTTGACGTATTTTTTGTTGTCTTTTTGTGGTCTTTTTTATCAGCTTTTTTGTTCTGTCTTTGTCTTTTTTTGTTGTCTTTGTTGTATTTTTGTCGTCTCTTTTGTCATCTTTTTGTCGTCTTTTTGTCATGTTTTTTGTCGTCTTTTTGTAGGTTTTTGGTTGTCTTCTTGTCGTCTTTTTTGTTGTCTTTTTGTCGCATTTTTGTCGTCTTTTTGTCGTCTTTTTTGTTGTCTTTTTTTTGTCTTTTTGTTGTCTTTTTGTTGTATTTTTGTTGTCTTTTTTGACGTATTTTTTGTTGTCTTTTTGTGGTCTTTTTTGTCAGCTTTTTTGTTCTCTCTTTGTCTTTTTTGTTGTCTTCTGTTGTCTTTTTGTTGCCTTTTTGTTGTCGTTTTTGTTGTATTTTTGTTGTCTTTTTTGACGTATTTTTTGTTGTCTTTTTGTCGGCTTTTTTGTTGTCTTTTTTGTCGTCTTTTGTCGTATTTTTGTTGTCTTTGTCTTTTCTCATATTCCTGTTGTCTTTTTGTTGTCTTTTTTGTCATCTTTTGTCATGTTTTGTCGTATTTTTGTTGTCTTTGTCGTCTTTTCTCATATTCCTGTTGTCTTTTTGTTGTCTTTTCTGTTGTCTTTTGTCGTATTTTTGTTGTCTTTTTGTTGTCTTTTTGTCATCTTTATTGTCGTCTTTTCTCATATTCCAGTTTTATTTTTGTCATCTTTTTTGTCGTCTTTTGTCGTATTTTTGTCGTATTTTTTGACTTATTTTTTGTTGTCTTTTTGTGGTCTTTTTTATCAGCTTTTTTGTTCTGTCTTTGTCTTTTTTTGTTGTCATTGTTGTATTTTTGTCGTCGCTTTTGTTATCTTTTTGTCATCTTTTTGTCATGTTTTTTGTCGTATTTTTGTTGTCTTTTTGTTGTCTTTTTTGATGTATTTTTATTGTCTTTTTTGACGTATTTTTTGTTGTATTTTTGTCAGCTTTTTTCTTCTCTCTTTGTCTTTTTTTGTTGTCTTTGTTGTTGTATTTTTGTCGTCTCTTTTGTCATCTTTGTGTCGTCTTTTTGTTATATTTTTTGTCGTCTTTTTGTAGGTTTTTGGTTGTCTTTTTGTCGTCTTTTTTGTTGTCTTTTTGTTGCATTTTTGTCGTCTTTTTGTTGTCTTTTTTGTTGTCTTTTTGTCGTCTTTTCTGTCGTCTTTTTGTAGTCTTTTGTCATATTCATGTAGTCTTTTTGTTGTCTTTTTTGTCATCTTTTGTCACGTTTTGTCGTATTTTTGTTGTCTTTCTCGTATTTTCTTATATTCCTGTTGTCTTTTTGTCGTCTTTTCTGTTGTCTTTTGTCGTCTTTTGTCGTATTTTTGTTGTCTTTTTGTTGTCTTTTTGTTGTATTTTTATTGTCTTTTTTGACGTATTTTTTGTTGTATTTTTGTCAGCTTTTTTCTTCTCTCTTTGTCTTTTTTTGTTGTCTTTGTTGTTGTATTTTTGTCGTCTCTTTTGTCATCTTTTTGTCGTCTTTTTGTCATGTTTTTTGTCGTCTTTTTGTAGGTTTTTGGTTGTCTTTTTGTCGTCTTTTTTGTTGTCTTTTTGTCGTCTTTGTTGTATTTTTGTCTTTTTCTTGTCTTTTTTGTTGTATTTTTGTCGTCTCTTTTGTCATCTCTTTGTCACGTTTTCTGTCGTCTTTTTGTCCTCCTTTTGTCGTCTTTTTGTATTTTTGTTGTCTTTTTGTCATCTTTTCTGTCGTCTTTTTGTAGTCTTTTGTCATATTCCTGTTGTCTTTTTGTTGTCTTTTTTGTCATCTTTTGTCACGTTTTGTCGTATTTTTGTTGTCTTTCTCGTATTTTCTTATATTCCTGTTGTCTTTTTGTCGTCTTTTCTGTTGTCTTTTGTCGTCTTTTGTCGTATTTTTGTTGTCTTTTTGTTGTCTTTTTTGTTGTATTTTTATTGTCTTTTTTGACGTATTTTTTGTTGTATTTTTGTCAGCTTTTTTCTTCTCTCTTTGTCTTTTTTTGTTGTCTTTGTTGTTGTATTTTTGTCGTCTCTTTTGTCATCTTTTTGTCGTCTTTTTGTCATTTTTTTTGTCGTCTTTTTGTAGGTTTTTGGTTGTCTTTTTGTCGTCTTTTTTGTTGTCTTTTTGTCGCATTTTTGTCGTCTTTTTGTCGTCTTTTTTGTTGTCTTTTTGTCGTCTTTGTTGTATTTTTGTCTTTTTCTTGTCTTTTTTTTGTATTTTTGTCGTCTCTTTTGTCATCTTTTTGTCATGTTTTCTGTCGTCTTTTTGTCGTCCTTTTGTCGTCTTTTTGTATTTTTGTTGTCTTTTTGTCATCTTTTCTGTCGTCTTTTTGTAGTCTTTTGTCATATTCCTGTTGTCTTTTTGTTGTCTTTTTTGTCATCTTTTGTCATGTTTTGTCGTATTTCTGTTGTCTTTTGTCGTCTTTTGTCGTATTTTTGTTGTCTTTTTGTTGTCTTTTTGTTGTCTTTTTCGACAAACTTTTTGTTGTCTTTTTTATCAGCTTTTTTGTTGTCTCTTTGTTTTTTTTGTCGTCTTTGTTGTATTTTTGTTGTGTTTTTGTCTTTTTCTTGTCTTTTTTGTTGTATTTTTGTCGTCTCTTTTGTCATCTTTTTGTCATGTTTTCTGTCGTCTTTTTGTCGTCCTTTTGTCGTCTTTTTGTATTTTTGTTGTCTTTTTGTCATCTTTTCTGTCATCTTTTTGTAGTCTTTTGTCATATTCCTGTTGTCTTTTTGTTGTCTTTTTTGTCATCTTTTGTCACGTTTTGTCGTATTTTTGTTGTCTTTGTCGTATTTTCTTATATTCCTGTTGGCTTTTTGTCGTCTTTTCTGTTGTCTTTTGTCGTCTTTTGTCGTATTTTTGTTGTCTTTTTGTTGTCTTTTTTGTTGTCTTTTTTGTTGTATTTTTATTGTCTTTTTTGACGTATTTTTTGTTGTATTTTTGTCAGCTTTTTTCTTCTCTCTTTGTCTTTTTTTGTTGTCTTTGTTGTTGTATTTTTGTCGTCTCTTTTGTCATCTTTGTGTCGTCTTTTTGTTATATTTTTTGTCGTCTTTTTGTAGGTTTTTGGTTGTCTTTTTGTCGTCTTTTTTGTTGTCTTTTTGTTGCATTTTTGTCGTCTTTTTGTTGTCTTTTTTGTTGTCTTTTTGTCGTCTTTGTTGTATTTTTGTCTTTTTCTTGTCTTTTTTGTTGTATTTTTGTCGTCTCTTTTGTCATCTTTTTGTCATGTTTTCTGTCGTCTTTTTGTCGTCTTTTTGTAGTCTTTTGTCATATTCCTGTTGTCTTTTTGTTGTCTTTTTTGTCATCTTTTGTCGTCTTTTCTGTTGTCTTTTGTCGTCTTTTGTCGTATTTTTGTTGTCTTTTTGTTGTCTTTTCTGTTGTCTTTTGTTGTCTTTTGTCGTATTTTTGTTGTCTTTTTGTTGTCTTTTTTGATGTATTTTTATTGTCTTTTTTGACGTATTTTTTGTTGTATTTTTGTCAGCTTTTTTCTTCTCTCTTTGTCTTTTTTTGTTGTCTTTGTTGTTGTATTTTTGTTGTCTTTTTGTCATCTTTTCTGTCGTCTTTTTGTCATGTTTTTTGTCGTCTTTTTGTAGGTTTTTGGTTGTCTTTTTGTCGTCTTTTTTGTTGTCTTTTTGTCGCATTTTTGTCGTCTTTTTGTCGTCTTTTTTGTTGTCTTTTTGTTGTCTTTTTGTCGTCTTTGTTGTATTTTTGTCTTTTTCTTGTCTTTTTTGTTGTATTTTTGTCGTCTCTTTTGTCATCTTTTTGTCATCTTTTCTGTCGTCTTTTTGTAGTCTTTTGTCATATTCCTGTTGTCTTTTTGTTGTCTTTTTTGTCATCTTTTGTCATGTTTTGTCGTATTTCTGTTGTCTTTTGTCGTCTTTTGTCGTATTTTTGTTGTCTTTTTGTTGTCTTTTTTGACGTATTTTTTGTTGTCTTTTTGTTGTCTTTTTTATCAGCTTTTTTGTTGTCTCTTTGTTTTTTTTGTCGTCTTTGTTGTATTTTTGTTGTGTTTTTTGTCATCTTTTGTCATGTGTTGTCGTATTTTTGTTGTCTTTCTCATATTTTCTTATATTCCTGTTGGCTTTTTGTCGTCTTTTCTGTTGCCTTTTGTCGTCTTTTGTCGTATTTTTGTTGTCTTTTTGTTGTCTTTTTTGTTGTATTTTTATTGTCTTTTTTGACGTATTTTTTGTTGTATTTTTGTCAGCTTTTTCTTCTCTCTTTGTCTTTTTTTGTTGTCTTTGTTGTTGTATTTTTGTCGTCTCTTTTGTCATCTTTTTGTTGTCTTTTTGTCGCATTTTTGTCGTCTTTTTGTCGTCTTTTTTGTTGTCTTTTTGTCGTCTTTGTTGTATTTTTGTCTTTTTCTTGTCTTTTTTTTGTATTTTTGTCGTCTCTTTTGTCATCTTTTTGTCATGTTTTCTGTCGTCTTTTTGTCGTCCTTTTGTCGTCTTTTTGTATTTTTGTTGTCTTTTTGTCATCTTTTCTGTCGTCTTTTTGTAGTCTTTTGTCATATTCCTGTTGTCTTTTTGTTGTCTTTTTTGTCATCTTTTGTCATGTTTTGTCGTATTTCTGTTGTCTTTTGTCGTCTTTTGTCGTATTTTTGTTGTCTTTTTGTTGTCTTTTTCGACAAACTTTTTGTTGTCTTTTTTATCAGCTTTTTTGTTGTCTCTTTGTTTTTTTTGTCGTCTTTGTTGTATTTTTTTGTGTTTTTGTCTTTTTCTTGTCTTTTTTGTTGTATTTTTGTCGTCTCTTTTGTCATCTTTTTGTCATGTTTTCTGTCGTCTTTTTGTCGTCCTTTTGTCGTCTTTTTGTATTTTTGTTGTCTTTTTGTCATCTTTTCTGTCATCTTTTTGTAGTCTTTTGTCATATTCCTGTTGTCTTTTTGTTGTCTTTTTTGTCATCTTTTGTCACGTTTTGTCGTATTTTTGTTGTCTTTGTCGTATTTTCTTATATTCCTGTTGGCTTTTTGTCGTCTTTTCTGTTGTCTTTTGTCGTCTTTTGTCGTATTGTTGTTGTCTTTTTGTTGTCTTTTTTGTTGTCTTTTTTGTTGTATTTTTATTGTCTTTTTTGACTTATTTTTTGTTGTATTTTTGTCAGCTTTTTTCTTCTCTCTTTGTCTTTTTTTGTTGTCTTTGTTGTTGTATTTTTGTCGTCTCTTTTGTCATCTTTGTGTCGTCTTTTTGTTATATTTTTTGTCGTCTTTTTGTAGGTTTTTGGTTGTCTTTTTGTCGTCTTTTTTGTTGTCTTTTTGTTGCATTTTTGTCGTCTTTTTGTTGTCTTTTTTGTTGTCTTTTTGTCGTCTTTGTTGTATTTTTGTCTTTTTCTTGTCTTTTTTGTTGTATTTTTGTCGTCTCTTTTGTCATCTTTTTGTCATGTTTTCTGTCGTCTTTTTGTAGTCTTTTGTCATATTCCTGTTGTCTTTTTGTTGTCTTTTTTGTCATCTTTTGTCGTCTTTTCTGTTGTCTTTTGTCGTCTTTTGTCGTATTTTTGTTGTCTTTTTGTTGTCTTTTCTGTTGTCTTTTGTTGTCTTTTGTCGTATTTTTGTTGTCTTTTTGTTGTCTTTTTTGATGTATTTTTATTGTCTTTTTTGACGTATTTTTTGTTGTATTTTTGTCAGCTTTTTTCTTCTCTCTTTGTCTTTTTTTGTTGTCTTTGTTGTTGTATTTTTGTCGTCTCTTTTGTCATCTTTTTGTCGTCTTTTTGTCATGTTTTTTGTCGTCTTTTTGTAAGTTTTTGGTTGTCTTTTTGTCGTCTTTTTTGTTGTCTTTTTGTCGTCTTTGTTGTATTTTTGTCTTTTTCTTGTCTTTTTTGTTGTATTTTTGTCGTCTATTTTGTCATCTTTTTGTCACGTTTTCTGTCGTCTTTTTGTCGTCCTTTTGTCGTCTTTTTGTATTTTTGTTGTCTTTTTGTCATCTTTTCTGTCGTCTTTTTGTAGTCTTTTGTCATATTCCAGTTGTCTTTTTGTTGTCTTTTTTGTCATCTTTTGTCACGTTTTGTCGTATTTTTGTTGTCTTTCTCGTATTTTCTTATATTCCTGTTGTCTTTTTGTCGTCTTTTCTGTTGTCTTTTGTCGTCTTTTGTCGTATTTTTGTTGTCTTTTTGTTGTCTTTTTTGTTGTATTTTTATTGTCTTTTTTGACGTATTTTTTGTTGTATTTTTGTCAGCTTTTTTCTTCTCTCTTTGTCTTTTTTTGTTGTCTTTGTTGTTGTATTTTTGTCGTCTCTTTTGTCATCTTTTTGTCGTCTTTTTGTCATGTTTTTTGTCGTCTTTTTGTAGGTTTTTGGTTGTCTTTTTGTCGTCTTTTTTGTTGTCTTTTTGTCGCATTTTTGTCGTCTTTTTGTCGTCTTTTTTGTTGTCTTTTTGTCGTCTTTGTTGTATTTTTGTCTTTTTCTTGTCTTTTTTGTTGTATTTTTGTCGTCTCTTTTGTCATCTTTTTGTCATGTTTTCTGTCGTCTTTTTGTCGTCCTTTTGTCGTCTTTTTGTATTTTTGTTGTCTTTTTGTCATCTTTTCTGTCATCTTTTTGTAGTCTTTTGTCATATTCCTGTCGTATTTTTGTTGTCTTTGTCGTATTTTCTTATATTCCTGTTGGCTTTTTGTCGTCTTTTCTGTTGTCTTTTGTCGTCTTTTGTCGTATTGTTGTTGTCTTTTTGTTGTCTTTTTTGTTGTCTTTTTTGTTGTATTTTTATTGTCTTTTTTGACTTATTTTTTGTTGTATTTTTGTCAGCTTTTTTCTTCTCTCTTTGTCTTTTTTTGTTGTCTTTGTTGTTGTATTTTTGTCGTCTCTTTTGTCATCTTTGTGTCGTCTTTTTGTTATATTTTTTGTCGTCTTTTTGTAGGTTTTTGGTTGTCTTTTTGTCGTCTTTTTTGTTGTCTTTTTGTTGCATTTTTGTCGTCTTTTTGTTGTCTTTTTTGTTGTCTTTTTGTCGTCTTTGTTGTATTTTTGTCTTTTTCTTGTCTTTTTTGTTGTATTTTTGTCGTCTCTTTTGTCATCTTTTTGTCATGTTTTCTGTCGTCTTTTTGTAGTCTTTTGTCATATTCCTGTTGTCTTTTTGTTGTCTTTTTTGTCATCTTTTGTCGTCTTTTCTGTTTTCTTTTGTCGTCTTTTGTCGTATTTTTGTTGTCTTTTTGTTGTCTTTTCTGTTGTCTTTTGTTGTCTTTTGTCGTATTTTTGTTGTCTTTTTGTTGTCTTTTTTGATGTATTTTTATTGTCTTTTTTGACGTATTTTTTGTTGTATTTTTGTCAGCTTTTTTCTTCTCTCTTTGTCTTTTTTTGTTGTCTTTGTTGTTGTATTTTTGTCGTCTCTTTTGTCATCTTTTTGTCGTCTTTTTGTCATGTTTTTTGTCGTCTTTTTGTAGGTTTTTGGTTGTCTTTTTGTCGTCTTTTTTGTTGTCTTTTTGTCGCATTTTTGTCGTCTTTTTGTCGTCTTTTTTGTTGTCTTTTTGTCGTCTTTGTTGTATTTTTGTCTTTTTCTTGTCTTTTTTGTTGTATTTTTGTCGTCTCTTTTGTCATCTTTTTGTCATGTTTTCTGTCGTCTTTTTGTCGTCCTTTTGTCGTCCTTTTGTCGTCTTTTTGTATTTTTGTTGTCTTTTTGTCATCTTTTCTGTCGTCTTTTTGTAGTCTTTTGTCATATTCCTGTTGTCTTTTTGTTGTCTTTTTTGTCATCTTTTGTCATGTTTTGTCGTATTTCTGTTGTCTTTTGTCGTCTTTTGTCGTATTTTTGTTGTCTTTTTGTTGTCTTTTTCGACAAACTTTTTGTTGTCTTTTTTATCAGCTTTTTTGTTGTCTCTTTGTTTTTTTTGTCGTCTTTGTTGTATTTTTGTTGTGTTTTTGTCTTTTTCTTGTCTTTTTTGTTGTATTTTTGTCGTCTCTTTTGTCATCTTTTTGTCATGTTTTCTGTCGTCTTTTTGTCGTCCTTTTGTCGTCTTTTTGTCGTCCTTTTGTCGTCTTTTTGTATTTTTGTTGTCTTTTTGTCATCTTTTCTGTCGTCTTTTTGTAGTCTTTTGTCATATTCCTATTGTCTTTTTGTTGTCTTTTTTGTCATCTTTTGTCACGTTTTGTCGTATTTTTGTTGTCTTTGTCGTATTTTCTTATATTCCTGTTGGCTTTTTGTCGTCTTTTCTGTTGTCTTTTGTCGTCTTTTGTCGTATTTTTGTTGTCTTTTTGTTGTCTTTTTTGTTGTCTTTTTTGTTGTATTTTTATTGTCTTTTTTGACGTATTTTTTGTTGTATTTTTGTCAGCTTTTTTCTTCTCTCTTTGTCTTTTTTTGTTGTCTTTGTTGTTGTATTTTTGTCGTCTCTTTTGTCATCTTTGTGTCGTCTTTTTGTTATATTTTTTGTCGTCTTTTTGTAGGTTTTTGGTTGTCTTTTTGTCGTCTTTTTTGTTGTCTTTTTGTTGCATTTTTGTCGTCTTTTTGTTGTCTTTTTTGTTGTCTTTTTGTCGTCTTTGTTGTATTTTTGTCTTTTTCTTGTCTTTTTTGTTGTATTTTTGTCGTCTCTTTTGTCATCTTTTTGTCATGTTTTCTGTCGTCTTTTTGTCGTCTTTTTGTAGTCTTTTGTCATATTCCTGTTGTCTTTTTGTTGTCTTTTTTGTCATCTTTTGTCATGTTTTGTCGTATTTCTGTTCTCTTTTGTCGTCCTTTGTCGTATTTTTGTTGTCTTTTTGTTGTCTTTTTTGACGTATTTTTTGTTGTCTTTTTGTTGTCTTTTTTATCAGCTTTTTTGTTGTCTCTTTGTTTTTTTGTCGTCTTTGTTGTATTTTTGTTGTGTTTTTTGTCATCTTTTGTCATGTTTTGTCGTATTTCTGTTGTCTTTTGTCGTCTTTTGTCGTATTTTTGTTGTCTTTTTGTTGTCTTTTTTGAAGTATTTTTTGTTGTCTTTTTGTTGTCTTTTTTATCAGCTTTTTTGTTGTCTCTTTGTTTTTTTTGTCGTCTTTGTTGTATTTTTGTTGTGTTTTTGTCTTTTTCTTGTCTTTTTTGTTGTATTTTTGTCGTCTCTTGTCATCTTTTTGTCATGTTTTCTGTCGTCTTTTTGTCGTCCTTTTGTCGTCTTTTTGTATTTTTGTTGTCTTTTTGTCATCTTTTCTGTCGTCTTTTTGTAGTCTTTTGTCATATTCCTGTTGTCTTTTTGTTGTCTTTTTTGTCATCTTTTGTCACGTTTTGTCGTATTTTTGTTGTCTTTGTCGTATTTTCTTATATTCCTGTTGGCTTTTTGTCGTCTTTTCTGTTGTCTTTTGTCGTCTTTTGTCGTATTTTTGTTGTCTTTTTGTTGTCTTTTTTGTTGTCTTTTTTGTTGTATTTTTATTGTCTTTTTTGACGTATTTTTTGTTGTATTTTTGTCAGCTTTTTTCTTCTCTCTGTCTTTTTTTGTTGTCTTTGTTGTTGTATTTTTGTCGTCTCTTTTGTCATCTTTGTGTCGTCTTTTTGTTATATTTTTTGTCGTCTTTTTGTAGGTTTTTGGTTGTCTTTTTGTCGTCTTTTTTGTTGTCTTTTTGTTGCATTTTTGTCGTCTTTTTGTTGTCTTTTTTGTTGTCTTTTTGTCGTCTTTGTTGTATTTTTGTCTTTTTCTTGTCTTTTTTGTTGTATTTTTGTCGTCTCTTTTGTCATCTTTTTGTCATCTTTTTGTCATGTTTTCTGTCGTCTTTTTGTAGTCTTTTGTCATATTCCTGTTGTCTTTTTGTTGTCTTTTTTGTCATCTTTTGTCGTCTTTTCTGTCGTCTTTTGTCGTATTTTTGTTGTCTTTTTGTTGTCTTTTCTGTTGTCTTTTGTTGTCTTTTGTCGTATTTTTTGTTGTATTTTTGTCAGCTTTTTTCTTCTCTCTTTGTCTTTTTTTGTTGTCTTTGTTGTTGTATTTTTGTCGTCTCTTTTGTCATCTTTTTGTCGTCTTTTTGTCATGTTTTTTGTCGTCTTTTTGTAGGTTTTTGGTTGTCTTTTTGTCGTCTTTTTTGTTGTCTTTTTGTCGCATTTTTGTCGTCTTTTTGTCGTCTTTTTTGTTGTCTTTTTGTCGTCTTTGTTGTATTTTTGTCTTTTTCTTGTCTTTTTTGTTGTATTTTTGTCGTCTCTTTTGTCATCTTTTTGTCATGTTTTCTGTCGTGTTTTTGTCGTCCTTTTGTCGTCCTTTTGTCGTCTTTTTGTATTTTTGTTGTCTTTTTGTCATCTTTTCTGTCGTCTTTTTGTAGTCTTTTGTCATATTCCTGTTGTCTTTTTGTTGTCTTTTTTGTCATCTTTTGTCATGTTTTGTCGTATTTCTGTTGTCTTTTGTCGTCTTTTGTCGTATTTTTGTTGTCTTTTTGTTGTCTTTTTCGACAAACTTTTTGTTGTCTTTTTTATCAGCTTTTTTGTTGTCTCTTTGTTTTTTTTGTCGTCTTTGTTGTATTTTTGTTGTGTTTTTGTCTTTTTCTTGTCTTTTTTGTTGTATTTTTGTCGTCTCTTTTGTCATCTTTTTGTCATGTTTTCTGTCGTCTTTTTGTCGTCCTTTTGTCGTCTTTTTGTATTTTTGTTGTCTTTTTGTCATCTTTTCTGTCGTCTTTTTGTAGTCTTTTGTCATATTTCTGTTGTCTTTTTGTTGTCTTTTTTGTCATCTTTTGTCATGTTTTGTCGTATTTCTGTTGTCTTTTGTCGTCTTTTGTCGTATTTTTGTTGTCTTTTTGTTGTCTTTTTCGACAAACTTTTTGTTGTCTTTTTTATCAGCTTTTTTGTTGTCTCTTTGTTTTTTTTGTCGTCTTTGTTGTATTTTTGTTGTGTTTTTGTCTTTTTCTTGTCTTTTTTGTTGTATTTTTGTCGTCTCTTTTGTCATCTTTTTGTCATGTTTTCTGTCGTCTTTTTGTCGTCCTTTTGTCGTCTTGTTGTCTTTTTGTTGTCTTTTTTGTTGTCTTTTTTGTTGTATTTTTATTGTCTTTTTTGACGTATTTTTTGTTGTATTTTTGTCAGCTTTTTTCTTCTCTCTGTCTTTTTTTGTTGTCTTTGTTGTTGTATTTTTGTCGTCTCTTTTGTCATCTTTGTGTCGTCTTTTTGTTATATTTTTTGTCGTCTTTTTGTAGGTTTTTGGTTGTCTTTTTGTCGTCTTTTTTGTTGTCTTTTTGTTGCATTTTTGTCGTCTTTTTGTTGTCTTTTTTGTTGTCTTTTTGTCGTCTTTGTTGTATTTTTGTCTTTTTCTTGTCTTTTTTGTTGTATTTTTGTCGTCTCTTTTGTCATCTTTTTGTCATCTTTTTGTCATGTTTTCTGTCGTCTTTTTGTAGTCTTTTGTCATATTCCTGTTGTCTTTTTGTTGTCTTTTTTGTCATCTTTTGTCGTCTTTTCTGTCGTCTTTTGTCGTATTTTTGTTGTCTTTTTGTTGTCTTTTCTGTTGTCTTTTGTTGTCTTTTGTCGTATTTTTTGTTGTATTTTTGTCAGCTTTTTTCTTCTCTCTTTGTCTTTTTTTGTTGTCTTTGTTGTATTTTTGTCGTATCTTTTGTCATCTTTTTGTCGTCTTTTTGTCATTTTTTTTGTCGTCTTTTTGTAGGTTTTTGGTTGTCTTTTTGTCGTCTTTTTTGTTGTCTTTTTGTCGCATTTTTGTCGTCTTTTTGTCGTCTTTTTTGTTGTCTTTTTGTCGTCTTTGTTGTATTTTTGTCTTTTTCTTGTCTTTTTTGTTGTATTTTTGTCGTCTCTTTTGTCATCTTTTTGTCATGTTTTCTGTCGTCTTTTTGTCGTCCTTTTGTCGTCCTTTTGTCGTCTTTTTGTATTTTTGTTGTCTTTTTTGTCATCTTTTGTCATGTTTTGTCGTATTTCTGTTGTCTTTTGTCGTCTTTTGTCGTATTTTTGTTGTCTTTTTGTTGTCTTTTTCGACAAACTTTTTGTTGTCTTTTTTATCAGCTTTTTTGTTGTCTCTTTGTTTTTTTTGTCGTCTTTGTTGTATTTTTGTTGTGTTTTTGTCTTTTTCTTGTCTTTTTTGTTGTATTTTTGTCGTCTCTTTTGTCATCTTTTTGTCATGTTTTCTGTCGTCTTTTTGTCGTCCTTTTGTCGTCTTTTTGTATTTTTGTTGTCTTTTTGTCATCTTTTCTGTCGTCTTTTTGTAGTCTTTTGTCATATTCATGTAGTCTTTTTGTTGTCTTTTTTGTCATCTTTTGTCACGTTTTGTCGTATTTTTGTTGTCTTTGTCGTATTTTCTTATATTCCTGTTGGCTTTTTGTCGTCTTTTCTGTTGTCTTTTGTCGTCTTTTGTCGTATTTTTGTTGTCTTTTTGTTGTCTTTTTTGTTGTCTTTTTGTCGTCTTTGTTGTATTTTTGTCTTTTTCTTGTCTTTTTTGTTGTATTTTTGTCGTCTCTTTTGTCATCTTTTTGTCATCTTTTTGTCATGTTTTCTGTCGTCTTTTTGTAGTCTTTTGTCATATTCCTGTTGTCTTTTTGTTGTCTGTTTTGTAATCTTCTGTCGTCTTTTCTGTCGTCTTTTGTCGTATTTTTGTTGTCTTTTTGTTGTCTTTTCTGTTGTCTTTTGTTGTCTTTTGTCGTATTTTTTGTTGTGTTTTTGTCTTTTTCTTGTCTTTTTTGTTGTATTTTTGTCGTCTCTTTTGTCATCTTTTTGTCATGTTTTCTGTCGTCTTTTTGTCGTCCTTTTGTCGTCTTTTTGTATTTTTGTTGTCTTTTTGTCATCTTTTCTGTCGTCTTTTTGTAGTCTTTTGTCATATTCCTGTTGTCTTTTTGTTGTCTTTTTTGTCATCTTTTGTCACGTTTTGTCGTATTTTTGTCGTCTTTTGTCGTATTTTTGTTGTCTTTTTGTTGTCTTTTTTGTTGTCTTTTTTGTTGTATTTTTATTGTCTTTTTTGACGTATTTTTTGTTGTATTTTTGTCAGCTTTTTTCTTCTCTCTTTGTCTTTTTTTGTTGTCTTTGTTGTTGTATTTTTGTCGTCTCTTTTGTCATCTTTGTGTCGTCTTTTTGTTATATTTTTTGTCGTCTTTTTGTAGGTTTTTGGTTGTCTTTTTGTCGTCTTTTTTGTTGTCTTTTTGTTGCATTTTTGTCGTCTTTTTGTTGTCTTTTTTGTTGTCTTTTTGTCGTCTTTGTTGTATTTTTGTCTTTTTCTTGTCTTTTTTGTTGTATTTTTGTCGTCTCTTTTGTCATCTTTTTGTCATGTTTTCTGTCGTCTTTTTGTTGTCTTTTTGTAGTCTTTTGTCATATTCCTGTTGTCTTTTGGTTGTCTTTTTTGTCATCTTTTGTCGTCTTTTCTGTTGTCTTTTGTCGTCTTTTGTCGTATTTTTGTTGTCTTTTTGTTGTCTTTTCTGTTGTCTTTTGTTGTCTTTTGTCGTATTTTTTGTTGTATTTTTGTCAGCTTTTTTCTTCTCTCTTTGTCTTTTTGTTTTTTTATTGTCTTTTTGTCGTCTTTGTTGTCTTTTTGTTGTGTTTTTTGTTGTCTTTTTGTTGTCTTTTTGTGGTCTTTTTGTTGTGTTTTTTGTTGTCTTTTTGTGGTGTTTTTGTTGTGTTTTTTGTCGTCTTTTTGTCATCTGTGTCTTGTCTTTTTTTTTCTTTTTTTGTCTTTTTTTCGTCTTTTTGTCATATTTTTGTTGTCTTTTTGTTGTCTTTTTTGTTGTATTTTTTGTCATCTTTTTCTCGTCTTATTGTTGTCTTTTTGTTGTCTTTTTTGTTGTCTTTTTGTTGTCTTTTTGTTGTGTTTTTGTTGTGTTTTTGTTGTCTCTTTGTTGTCTTTTTGTTGTGTTTTTGTTGTCTTTTTGTCGTCTTTGTTGTGTTTTTGTTGTGTTTTTGTTGTCTTTTTTTCGTCTTTTTGTAATCTTTTTCTCGTCTTATTGTTGTCTTTTTTGTTGTCTTTTTGTTGTCTTTGTTGTCTTTTTGTTGTGTTTTTGTTGTCTTTTTGTCGTCTTTGTTGTGTTTTTGTTGTCTTTTTTGTCGTCGTTTTTGTTTTTTTTATTGTCTTTTTGTCGTCTTTGTTGTCTTTTTGTTGTGTTTTTGTTGTGTTTTTGTCATCTTTGTTGTCTTTTAGTTGTGTTTTTTGTTGTCTTTTTGTTGTGTTTTTTTGTGATTTTTTCGTCTTTTTGTCATATTTTTGTCATATTTTTGTTGTCTTTTTGTTGTCTTTATTGTCGTTTTTGTTGTGTTTTTGTTGTCTTTTTTTCTTCTTTTTGTCATATTTTTGTTGTCTTTTTGTTGTCTTTGTTGTCGTTTTTGTTGTGTTTTTGTTGTCTTTTTGTCGTCTTTGTTGTCTTTTTGTTGTCTTTTTGTTGTCTTTTTGTTGTGTTTTTTGTTGTCTTTTTGTGGTCTTTTTGTTGTGTTTTTTGTTGTCTTTTGTCATCTTTTTTGTCGTCTTTTTGTCATCTTTGTCTTGTCTTTTTTTGTCTTTTTTTGTCTTTTTGTCATATTTTTGTTGTCTTTTTGTTGTCTTTTTTGTTGTATTTTTTGTCATCTTTTTCTCGTCTTATTGTTGTCTTATTGTTGTCTTTTTGTTGTCTTTGTTGTCTTTTTGTTGTTTTTTTGTTGTCTTTTTGTCGTCTTTGTTGTGTTTTTGTTGTGTTTTTGTTGTCTTTGTTGTCTTTTAGTTGTGTTTTTTGTTGTCTTTTTGTTGTGTTTTTTTGTTGTCTTTTGTCATCTTTTTTGTCGTCTTTTTGTCATCTTTTGTCTTGTCTTTTTTTGTCTTTTCCTCTTTTTGTCATTTTTTTGTTGTCTTTTTGTTGTCTTTTTGTTGTCTTTTTTGTTGTATTTTTTGTCATCTTTTTCTCGTCTTATTGTTGTCTTTTTGTTGTCTTTTTTGTTGTGTTTTTGTTGTCTTTTTTGTCGTCGTTTTTGTTGTCTTTTTGTCGTCTTTGTTGTGTTTTTTGTTTTGTTTTTTGTTTTCTTTTTGTCGTCTTTCATGTCGTCTTTTTGTTGTCTTTTTTGTCGTCGTTTTGTTGTCTTTTTGTTGTGTTTTTGTTGTGTTTTTGTCATCTTTGTTGTATTTTTGTTTTGTTTTTGTCTTTTTCTTGTCTTTTGTCTGTTTTATTGAATTGTTTCTCGTCTGTTGTTTTTTTGTGGTCTTTTTGTCGTCTTTTGTCATATTTCTGTTCTGTTTGTCATCTTTTTTGTCGTAATTTTGTCATCTTTTTTGTCGTCTTTTTTTCATCTTTTTTGTCTTTTTTCGTCTTTTTGTTGTCTTTTTCTCATCTTTTTGTCATCTTTTTTGTCGTCTTTTTGTCATCTTTGTCTTGTCTTTTTTTGTCTTTTTTTGTCTTTTTGTCATATTTTTGTTGTCTTTTTGTTGTCTTTTTTGTTGTATTTTTTGTCATCTTTTTCTCGTCTTATTGTTGTCTTATTGTTGTCTTTTTGTTGTCTTTGTTGTCTTTTTGTTGTTTTTTTGTTGTCTTTTTGTCGTCTTTGTTGTGTTTTTGTTGTGTTTTTGTTGTCTTTGTTGTCTTTTAGTTGTGTTTTTTGTTGTCTTTTTGTTGTGTTTTTTTGTTGTCTTTTGTCATCTTTTTTGTCGTCTTTTTGTCATCTTTTGTCTTTTCTTTTTTTGTCTTTTCCTCTTTTTGTCATTTTTTTGTTGTCTTTTTGTTGTCTTTTTGTTGTCTTTTTTGTTGTATTTTTTGTCATCTTTTTCTCGTCTTATTGTTGTCTTTTTGTTGTCTTTTTTGTTGTGTTTTTGTTGTCTTTTTTGTCGTCGTTTTTGTTGTCTTTTTGTCGTCTTTGTTGTGTTTTTTGTTTTGTTTTTTGTTTTCTTTTTGTCGTCTTTCATGTCGTCTTTTTGTTGTCTTTTTTGTCGTCGTTTTGTTGTCTTTTTGTTGTGTTTTTGTTGTGTTTTTGTTGTGTTTTTGTTGTGTTTTTGTCATCTTTGTTGTATTTTTGTTTTGTTTTTGTCTTTTTCTTGTCTTTTGTCTGTTTTATTGAATTGTTTCTCGTCTGTTGTTTTTTTGTGGTCTTTTTGTCGTCTTTTGTCATATTTCTGTTCTGTTTGTCATCTTTTTTGTCGTAATTTTGTCATCTTTTTTGTCGTCTTTTTTTCATCTTTTTTGTCTTTTTTCGTCTTTTTGTTGTCTTTTTCTCATCTTTTTGTCATATTTTTGTTGTCTTTTTTGTCGTCGTTTTTGTTGTCTTTTTGTCGTCTTTTTTCATCTTTTATGTCTTTTTTTCGTCTTTTTGTCATATTTTTGTTGTCTTTTAGTTGTCTTTTTTGTTGTCGTTTTTGTCGTCGTTTTTGTTGTCTTTTTGTTGTCTTTTTGTTGTCTTTTTGTCATCTTTGTTGTCTTTTTGTTGTCTTTCATGTCGTCTTTTTGTGGTCTTTTTGTGGTCTTTTTGTCGTCCTTTTGTCGTCTTTTTGTTGTCTTTTGTCATCTTTTTTGTCATCTTTTTTGTCTTTTGTTGTCTTTTTTTCATCTGTTTTTGTCTTTTTTTCTTCTTTTTGTTGTCTTTTTCTCCTCTTTTTGTCATATTTTTGTTGTCTTTTTGTAGTTTTTGTCTTTTTCTCATCCTTTTGTCGTCTTTTTCTTGTCTTTTTGTTGTTTTTTTGTCGTCGTCTTTGTTGTCTTTTTGTTGTCTTTTTGTCATATTTTTGTAGTTTTTTTGTTGTCTTTTTTGTCGTCGATTTTGTTGTCTTTTTGTCGTCTTTGTTGTCTTTTTGTTGTCTTTTTGTTATGTTTTTGTTGTCTTTTTGTCGTTTTTGTTGTCTTTTTTTCGTCTTTTTGTCATATTTTTGTTGTCTTTTTGTTGTCTTTTTTGTTGTATTTTTTGTCATCTTTTTCTCGTCTTATTGTTGTCTTTTTGTTGTCATTTTTGTTGTCTTTTTGTTGTGTTTTTGTTGTGTTTTTGTTGTCTCTTTGTTGTCTTTTTGTTGTGTTTTTGTTGTCTTTTTGTCGTCTTTGTTGTGTTTTTGTTGTGTTTTTGTTTTCTTTTTTTCGTCTTTTTGTAATCTTTTTCTCGTCTTATTGTTGTCTTTTTGTTGTCTTTTTGTTGTCTTTGTTGTCTTTTTGTTGTGTTTTTGTTGTCTTTTTGTCGTCTTTGTTGTGTTTTTGTTGTCTTTTTTGTCGTCGTTTTTGTTTTTTTTATTGTCTTTTTGTCGTCTTTGTTGCGTTTTTGTTGTGTTTTTGTCGTCTTTGTTGTCTTTTAGTTGTGTTTTTTGTTGTCTTTTTGTTGTGTTTTTTGTTGTCTTTTTGTGGTCTTTTTGTTGTGTTTTTTGTGGTGTTTTTGTTGTGTTTTTGTTGTCTTTTTGTCGTCTTTGTTGTGTTTTTGTTGTGTTTTTGTTGTCTTTGTTGTCTTTTAGTTGTGTTTTTTGTTGTCTTTTTGTTGTGTTTTTTTGTTGTCTTTTGTCATCTTTTTTGTTGTCTTTTTGTCATCTTTTGTCTTGTCTTTTTTTGTCTTTTTTTCCTCTTTTTGTCATATTTTTGTTTTCTTTTTGTTGTCTTTTTGTTGTATTTTTTGTTGTATTTTTTGTCATCTTTTTCTCGTCTTATTGTTGTCTTTTTGTTGTTTTTTTTGTTGTCTTTTGTTGTTGTCTTTTTGTTGTCTTTTTTGTCGTCGTTTTTGTTGTCTTTTTGTCGTCTTTGTTGTGTTTTTTGTTTTGTTTTTTGTTTTTGTCTTTTTCTTGTCTTTTGTCTTTTTTGTTGAATTGTTTCTCGTCTGTTGTTTTTTTGTGGTCTTTTTGTGGTCTTTTTGTCGTAATTTTGTCATCTTTTTTGTCGTCTTTTTTCATCTTTTTTGTCTTTTTTCGTCTTTTTGTTGTCTTTTTCTCATCTTTTTGTCATATTTTTGTTGTCTTTTTTGTCGTCGTTTTTGTTGTCTTTTTGTTGTGTTTTTTGTTGTCTCTTTGTTGTCTTTTTGTTGTGTTTTTTGTTGTCTTTTTTGTGATTTTTTCGTCTTTTTGTCACATTTTTGTTGTCTTTTTGTTGTCTTTGTTGTCTTTTTGTCGTCTTTGTTGTCTTTTTGTTGTGTTTTTGTCGTTTTTGTTGTGTTTTTGTTGTGTTTTTGTTGTCTTTTTTGTCATCTTTTTCTCGTCTTATTGTTGTCTTTTTGTTGTCTTTTTGTCGTCTTTTTGTCGTCTTTGTTGTCTTTTTGTTGTGATTTTTGTTGTCTTTTTGTTGTCTTTGTCGTCTTTTTGTCGTCTTTGTTGTCTTTTTGTTGTCTTTTTGTTGTGTTTTTGTTGTCTTTGTTGTCTTTTTGTTGTCTTTTTGTTGTGTTTTTGTTCTTTTTTTTATTGTCTTTTTGTCGTCTTTGTTGTCTTTTTGTCGTCGTTTTTGTTGTCTTTTTGTTGTGTTTTTGTCATCTTTGTTGTCTTTTTGTTGTTTTTTTGTTGTGTTTTTGTTGTCTTGTTGTTCTTTTTTTATTGTCTTTTTGTCGTCTTTGTTGTCTTTTTGTTATGTTTTTGTTGTCTTTTTGTCGTTTTTGTTGTCTTTTTGTCGTCTTTGTTGTCTTTTTGTCGTCGTTTTTGTTGTCTTTTTGTGTTTTTTGTTGTCTTTTTGGTTTTCTTGTGATTTTTTCGTCTTTTTGTCATATTTTTGTTGTCTTTTTGTTGTCTTTTTTGTCGTCGTTTTTGTTGTGTTTTTGTTATCTTTTTGTCGACTTTTTGTCATCTTTTTTGTTGTATTTTTTGTCATCTTTTTCTCGTCTTATTGTTGTCTTTTTGTGGTCTTTTTGTTGTCTTTTTGTTGTCTTTTTGTTGTCTTTTTCTTGTCTTTTTGTCGTCTTTTTCTTGTCTTTTTGTTGTGATTTTTGTTGTCTTTTTGTTGTCTTTGTCGTATTTTTGTCGTGTTTGTTGTCTTTTTGTTGTCTTTTTGTTGTCTTTTTTTGTGATTTTTCGTCTTTTTGTCATATTTTTGTTGTCTTTTTGTTGTCTTTGTTATCTTTTTGTCGTCTTTGTTGTCTTTTTGTCATATTTGTGTTGTCTTTTTGTTGTCTTTGTTGTCTTTTTGTTGTGTTTTTGTTGTGTTTTTGTCGTCTTTGTTGTCTTTTTGTTGTCTTTTTTTGTGATTTTTCGTCTTTTTGTCATATTTTTGTTGTCTTTTTGTTGTCTTTGTTGTCTTTTTGTCGTCTTTGTTGTCTTTTTGTCATATTTGTGTTGTCTTTTTGTTGTCTTTGTTGTCTTTTTGTTGTGTTTTTGTTGTGTTTTTGTCGTCTTTGTTGTCTTTCTGTTGTGTTTTTGTTGTGTTTTTTGTTGTCTTTTGTCATCTTTTTTGTCGTCTTTTTGTCATCTTTTGTCTTGTCTTTTTTTTGTCTTTTTGTCATATTTTTGTTGTCTTTTTGTTGTCTTTTTGTTGTCTTTTTTGTTGTATTTTTTATCATCTTTTTCTCGTCTTATTGTTGTCTTTTTTGTCATCGTTTTTGTTGTCTTTTTGTTGTGTTTTTTGTTGTGTTTTTGTCATCTTTGTTGTCTTTTTGTTGTGTTTTTGTCATCTTTGTTGTCTTTTTGTTGTGTTTTTGTCATCTTTGTTGTATTTTTGTTTTGTTTTTGTCTTTTTCTTGTCTTTTGTCTTTTTTGTTGAATTGTTTCTCGTCTGTTGTTTTTTTGTGGTCTTTTTGTTGTCTTTTTGTCATATTTTTGTAGTTTTTTTGTTGTCTTTTTTGTCGTCGATTTTGTTGTCTTTTTGTCATCTTTGTCTTTTTGTTGTGTTTTTGTTTCTTTTTGTTCGCTTTTTTGTTGTATTTCTATCATCTTTTTGTCGTCTTTTTGTTGTCTTTTTTTGTCTTTTTGTTGTGTTTTTGTTGTCTTTTGTCATCTTTTTTGTCGTCTTTTTGTCATCTTTTGTCTTGTCTTTTTTTTGTCTTTTTGTCATATTTTTGTTGTCTTTTTGTTGTCTTTTTTGTTGTATTTTTTATCATCTTTTTCTCGTCTTATTGTTGTCTTTTTTGTCGTCGTTTTTGTTGTCTTTTTGTTGTGTTTTTTGTTGTGTTTTTGTCATCTTTGTTGTCTTTTTGTTGTGTTTTTGTCATCTTTGTTGTATTTTTGTTTTGTTTTTGTCTTTTTCTTGTCTTTTGTCTTTTTTGTTGAATTGTTTCTCGTCTGTTGTTTTTTTGTGGTCTTTTTGTTGTCTTTTTGTCATATTTTTGTTGTCTTTTTTGTCGTCATTTTTGTTTTTTTTATTGTCTTTTTGTCGTCTTTGTTGTCTTTTTGTTATGTTTTTGTTGTCTTTTTGTCGTCGTTTTTGTTGTCTTTTTGTTGTCTTTTTTTGTGATTTTTTCGTCTTTTTGTCATATTTTTGTTGTCTTTTTGTTGTCTTTGTTGTCGTTTTTGTTGTGTTTTTGTTGTCTTTTGTCGTCTTTGTTGTCTTTTTGTTGTCTTTTTTGTCGTCGTTTTTGTCGTCTTTGTTGTCTTTTTGTTGTTTTTGTTGTGTTTTTGTCGTCTTTGTTGTCTTTTAGTTGTGTTTTTTGTTGTCTTTTTGTTGTGTTTTTTGTTGTCTTTTGTCATCTTTTTTGTCGTCTTTTTGTCATCTTTGTCTTGTCTTTTTTTGTCTTTTTTTCGTCTTTTTGTCATATTTTTATTGTCTTTTTGTTGTCTTTTTTGTTGTACTTTTTTGTCATCTTTTTCTCGTCTTATTGTTGTCTTTTTGTTGTCTTTTTTGTTGTCTTTTTGTTGTCTTTTTGTTGTCTTTGTTGTCTTTTTGTTGTGTTTTTGTTGTCTTTTTATTGTGTTTTTGTTGTCTTTTTGTCGTCTTTTAGTTGTGTTTTTTGTTGTCTTTTTGTCGTCTTTGTTGTCTTTTTGTTGTCTTTTTTTGTGATTTTTTCGTCTTTTTGTCATATTTTTGTTGTCTTTTTGTTGTCTTTATTGTCGTTTTTGTTGTGTTTTTGTTGTGTTTTTTTCGTCTTTTTGTCATATTTTTGTTGTCTTTTTGTTGTCTTTGTTGTCGTTTTTGTTGTGTTTTTGTTGTCTTTTTGTCGTCTTTGTTGTGTTTTTGTTGTGTTTTTGTTGTCTTAGTTGTCTTTTAGTTGTGTTTTTTGTTGTCTTTTTGTTGTGTTTTTTGTTGTCTTTTTGTGGTCTTTTTGTTGTGTTTTTTGTTGTCTTATGTCATCTTTTTTGTCGTCTTTTTGTCATCTTTGTCTTGTCTTTTTTTGTCTTTTTTTCGTCTTTTTGTCATATTTTTGTTGTCTTTTTGTTGTCTTTTTTGTTGTATTTTTTGTCATCTTTTTCTCGTCTTATTGTTGTCTTTTTGTTGTCTTTTTTGTTGTGTTTTTGTTGTCTTTTTGTTGTCTTTGTTGTCTTTTTGTTGTGTTTTTGTTGTCTTTTTGTCGTCTTTGTTGTCTTTTTGTTGTGTTTTTGTTGTCTTTTTGTTGTCTTTTTGTTGTGTTTTTGTTGTGTTTTTGTCGTCTTTGTTGTCTTTTAGTTGTGTTTTTTGTTGTCTTTTTGTTGTGTGTTTTTGTTGTCTTTTGTCATCTTTTTTGTCGTCTTTTTGTCATCTTTTGTCTTGTCTTTTTTTGTCTTTTTTTCCTCTTTTTGTCATATTTTTGTTGTCTTTTTTGTTGTATTTTTTGTCATCTTTTTTTCGTCTTATTGTTGTCTTTTTGTTGTGTTTTTTGTTTTGTTTTTTGTTGTCTTTTTGTCGTCTTTCATGTCGTCTTTTTGTTGTCTTTTTTGTCGTCGATTTTGTTGTCTTTTTATTGTGTTTTTGTTGTCTTTTTGTCGTCTTTTAGTTGTGTTTTTGTTGTCTTTTTGTCATCTTTGTCTTTTTGTTGTGTTTTTGTTGTCTTTTTGTCGTTGTTTTTGTTGTCTTTTTGTGTTTTTTGTTGTCTTTTTGTTGTCTTTTTTTTGTGATTTTTTCGTCTTTTTGTCATATTTTTGTTGTCTTTTTGTTGTCTTTGTTGTCGTTTTTTTTGTGTTTTAGTTGTCTTTTTTTCGTCTTTTTGTCATATTTTTGTTGTCTTTGTTGTCGTTTTTGTTGTCTTTTTGTTGTCTTTTTGTCGTCTTTGTTGTCTTTTTGTTGTGTTTTTGTCGTCTTTGTTGTCTTTTTGTTGTCTTTTTGTTGTGTTTTTTGTTGTCTTTTTGTGGTCTTTTTGTTGTGTTTTTTGTTGTCTTTTGTCATCTTTTTTGTCGTCTTTTTGTCATCTTTGTTGTCTTTTTGTCGTCGTTTTTGCTGTCTTTTTGTGTTTTTTGTTGTCTTTTTGTTGTCTTTTTTTGTGATTTTTTCTTCTTTTTGTCATATTTTTGTTGTCTTTTTGTTGTCTTTATTGTCGTCTTTGTTGTCTTTTTGTTGTGTTTTGTTGTCTTTTTGTCGTCTTTGTTGTCTTTTTGTTGTCTTTTTGTTGTTTTTTTTGTTGTCTTTTTGTGGTCTTTTTGTTGTGTTTTTTGTTGTATTTTGTCATCTTTTTTGTCGTCTTTTTGTCATCTTTGTTGTCTTTTTGTCGTCGTTTTTGTTGTCTTTTTGTGTTTTTTGTTGTCTTTTTGTTGTCTTTTTTTTGTGATTTTTTCGTCTTTTTGTCATATTTTTGTTGTCTTTTTGTTGTCTTTATTGTGGTTTTTGTTGTGTTTTTGTTGTGTTTTTTTCGTCTTTTTGTCATATTTTTGTTGTCTTTTTGTTGTCTTTGTTGTCGTTTTTGTTGTCTTTTTGTTGTCTTTTTGTCGTCTTTGTTGTCTTTTTGTTGTGTTTTTGTCGTCTTTGTTGTCTTTTTGTTGTCTTTTTTGTTGTCTTTTTGTGGTCTTTTTGTTGTGTTTTTTGTTGTCTTTTGTCATCTTTTTTGTCGTCTTTTTGTCATCTTTGTTGTCTTTTTGTCGTTGTTTTTGTTGTCTTTTTGTGTTTTTTGTTGTCTTTTTGTTGTCTTTTTTTGTGATTTTTTCGTCTTTGTCATATTTTTGTTGTCTTTTTGTTGTCTTTATTGTCGTCTTTGTTGTCTTTTTGTTGTGTTTTGTTGTCTTTTTGTCGTCTTTGTTGTCTTTTTGTTGTCTTTTTGTTGTGTTTTTTGTTGTCTTTTTGTGGTCTTTTTGTTGTGTTTTTTGTTGTATTTTGTCATCTTTTTTGTCGTCTTTTTGTCATCTTTGTTGTCTTTTTGTCGTCGTTTTTGTTGTCTTTTTGTGTTTTTTGTTGTCTTTTTGTTGTCTTTTTTTGTGATTTTTTCGTCTTTTTGTCATATTTTTGTTGTCTTTTTGTTGTCTTTATTGTGGTTTTTGTTGTGTTTTTGTTGTGTTTTTTTCGTCTTTTTGTCATATTTTTGTTGTGTTTTTTGTTGTCTTTTTGTGGTCTTTTTGTTGTGTTTTTTGTTGTCTTTTGTCATCTTTTTTGTCGTCTTTTTGTCGTCTTTGTTGTCTTTTTGTCGTCGTTTTTGTTGTCTTTTTGTGTTTTTTGTTGTATTTTTGTTGTCTTTTTTTGTGATTTTTTCGTCTTTTTGTCATATTTTTGTTGTCTTTTTGTTGTCTTTGTTATCGTTTTTGTTGTGTTTTTGTCGTCTTTGTTGTCTTTTTGTTGTGTTTTTGTCGTCTTTGTTGTCTTTTTGTTGTGTTTTTTGTTGTCTTTTGTCATCTTTTTTGTCGTCTTTTTGTCGTCTTTGTTGTCTTTTTGTCGTCGTTTTTGTTGTCTTTTTGTGTTTTTTGTTGTCTTTTTGTTGTCTTTTTTTGTCATTTTTTCGTCTTTTTGTCATATTTTTGTTGTCTTTTTGTTGTCTTTGTTATCGTTTTTGTTGTGTTTTTGTTGTGTTTTTGTCGTCTTTGTTGTCTTTTTGTTGTGTTTTTGTTGTGTTTTTGTCGTCTTTGTTGTCTTTTAGTTGTGTTTTTTGTTGTCTTTTTGTCGTCTGTGTTGTCTTTTTGTCGTCTTTTTGTTGTGTTTTTTGTTGTCTTTTGTCATCTTTTTTGTCGTCTTTTTGTCATCTTTGTCTTGTCTTTTTTTTGTCTTTTTTCGTCTTTTTGTCATATTTTTGTTGTCTTTTTGTTGTCTTTTATGTTGTATTTTTTGTCATCTTTTTCTCGTCTTATTGTTGTCTTTTTGTTGTCTTTTTTGTTGTGTTTTTGTTGTCTTTTTGTCGTCTTTGTTGTCTTTTTGTTGTGTTTTTGTTGTGTTTTTGTTGTCTTTTTGTCGTCTTTGTTGTCTTTTTGTTGTGTTTTTATTGTCTTTTTGTTGTCTTTTTGTTGTGTTTTTGTTGTGTTTTTGTCGTCTTTGTTGTCTTTTAGTTGTGTTTTTTGTTGTGTTTTTGTTGTGTTTTTGTTGTCTTTTTGTCGTCTTTGTTGTCTTTTTGTTGTGTTTTTTTGTTGTCTTTTGTCATCTTTTTTGTCGTCTTTTTGTCATCTTTTGTCTTGTCTTTTTTTGTCTTTTTTTCCTCTTTTTGTCATATTTTTGTTGTCTTTTTGTTGTCTTTTTTGTTGTATTTTTTGTCATCTTTTTCTCGTCTTATTGTTGTCTTTTTGTTGTGTTTTTTGTTTTGTTTTTTGTTGTCTTTTTGTCGTCTTTCATGTCGTCTTTTTGTTGTCTTTTTTGTCGTCGATTTTGTTGTCTTTTTGTCGTCTTTGTCTTTTTATTGTGTTTTTGTTGTCTTTTTGTCGTCTTTTAGTTGTGTTTTTTGTTGTCTTTTTGTCATCTTTGTCTTTTTGTTGTGTTTTTTGTTGTCTTTTGTCATCTTTTTTGTCGTCTTTTTGTCATCTTTGTCTTGTCTTTTTTTTGTCTTTTTTTCGTCTTTTTGTCATATTTTTGTTGTCTTTTTGTTGTCTTTTTTGTTGTCTTTGTTGTCTTTTTGTTGTGTTTTTGTTGTCTTTTTGTCGTCTTTGTTGTGTTTTTGTTGTCTTTTTTGTCGTCGTTTTTGTTTTTTTTATTGTCTTTTTGTCGTCTTTGTTGTTTTTTTGTTGTGTTTTTGTTGTGTTTTTGTTGTGTTTTTGTCATCTTTGTTGTCTTTTAGTTGTGTTTTTTGTTGTCTTTTTGTGGTCTTTTTGTCGTCTTTTAGTTGTGTTTTTTGTTGTCTTTTTGTCATCTTTTTTGTCGTCTTTTTGTCATCTTTGTCTTGTCTTTTTTTTGTCTTTTTTTCGTCTTTTTGTCATATTTTTGTTGTCTTTTTGTTGTCTTTTTTGTTGTCTTTGTTGTCTTTTTGTTGTGTTTTTGTTGTCTTTTTGTCGTCTTTGTTGTGTTTTTGTTGTCTTTTTTGTCGTCGTTTTTGTTTTTTTTATTGTCTTTTTGTCGTCTTTGTTGTTTTTTTGTTGTGTTTTTGTTGTGTTTTTGTTGTGTTTTTGTCATCTTTGTTGTCTTTTAGTTGTGTTTTTTGTTGTCTTTTTGTGGTCTTTTTGTTGTGTTTTTTGTTGTCTTTGTCATCTTTTTTGTCATCTTTTTGTCATCTTTGTCTTGTCTTTTTTTGTCTTTTTTTTGTCTTTTTTTCGTCTTTTTGTCATATTTTTGTTGTCTTTTTGTTGTCTTTTTTGTTGTATTTTTTGTCGTCTTTGTTGTGTTTTTGTTGTGTTTTTGTCATCTTTGTCTTTTTGTTGTGTTTTTTTTTTTTTTGTCTTTTTGTTGTCTTTTTGTTGTGTTTTTGTTGTCTTTTTGTTGTCTTTGTTGTGTTTTTGTTGTGTTTTTGTCGTCTTTGTTGTCTTTTTGTTGTCTTTTTGTTGTGTTTTTGTTGTGTTTTTGTTGTCTTTTTGTTGTCTTTGTTGTCTTTTTGTTGTGTTTTTGTTGTCTTTTTGTCGTCTTTGTCGTGTTTTTGTTGTGTTTTTGTTGTCTTTGTTGTCTTTTAGTTGTGTTTTTTGTTGTCTTTTTCTCGTCTTATTGTTGTCTTTTTGTTGTCTTTTTTGTTGTGTTTTTGTTGTCTTTTTGTTGTCTTTTTGTTGTCTTTGTTGTCGTTTTTGTTGTGTTTTTGTTGTCTTTTTTTCGTCTTTTTGTCATATTTTTGTTGTCTTTTTGTTGTCTTTGTTGTCGTTTTTGTTGTCTTTTTGTCGTCTTTGTTGTCTTTTTGTTGTGTTTTTGTCGTCTTTGTTGTCTTTTTGTTGTCTTTTTTGTTGTCTTTTTGTGGTCTTTTTGTTGTGTTTTTTGTTGTCTTTTGTCATCTTTTTTGTCGTCTTTTTGTCATCTTTGTTGTCTTTTTGTCGTCGTTTTTGTTGTCTTTTTGTGTTTTTTGTTGTCTTTTGTCATCTTTTTTGTCGTCTTTTTGTCATCTTTGTCTTGTCTTTTTTTTGTCTTTTTTTCGTCTTTTTGTCATATTTTTGTTGTCTTTTTGTTGTCTTTTTTGTTGTCTTTGTTGTCTTTTTGTTGTGTTTTTGTTGTCTTTTTGTCGTCTTTGTTGTGTTTTTGTTGTCTTTTTTGTCGTCGTTTTTGTTTTTTTTATTGTCTTTTTGTCGTCTTTGTTGTTTTTTTGTTGTGTTTTTGTTGTGTTTTTGTTGTGTTTTTGTCATCTTTGTTGTCTTTTAGTTGTGTTTTTTGTTGTCTTTTTGTGGTCTTTTTGTTGTCTTTTTGTTGTCTTTTTGTTGTGTTTTTGTTGTCTTTTTGTTGTCTTTGTTGTCTTTTTGTTGTGTTTTTGTTGTCTTTTTGTCGTCTTTGTCGTGTTTTTGTTGTGTTTTTGTTGTCTTTGTTGTCTTTTAGTTGTGTTTTTTGTTGTCTTTTTCTCGTCTTATTGTTGTCTTTTTGTTGTCTTTTTTGTTGTGTTTTTGTTGTCTTTTTGTTGTCTTTTTGTTGTCTTTGTTGTCGTTTTTGTTGTGTTTTTGTTGTCTTTTTTTCGTCTTTTTGTCATATTTTTGTTGTCTTTTTGTTGTCTTTGTTGTCGTTTTTGTTGTCTTTTTGTTGTCTTTTTGTCGTCTTTGTTGTCTTTTTGTTGTGTTTTTGTCGTCTTTGTTGTCTTTTTGTTGTCTTTTTTGTTGTCTTTTTGTGGTCTTTTTGTTGTGTTTTTTGTTGTCTTTTGTCATCTTTTTTGTCGTCTTTTTGTCATCTTTGTTGTCTTTTTGTCGTCGTTTTTGTTGTCTTTTTGTGTTTTTTGTTGTCTTTTTGTTGTCTTTTTTTGTGATTTTTTCATCTTTGTCATATTTTTGTTGTCTTTTTGTTGTCTTTATTGTCGTCTTTGTTGTCTTTTTGTTGTGTTTTGTTGTCTTTTTGTCGTCTTTGTTGTCTTTTTGTTGTCTTTTTGTTGTGTTTTTTGTTGTCTTTTTGTGGTCTTTTTGTTGTGTTTTTTGTTGTATTTTGTCATCTTTTTTGTCGTCTTTTTGTCATCTTTGTTGTCTTTTTGTCGTCGTTTTTGTTGTCTTTTTGTGTTTTTTGTTGTCTTTTTGTTGTCTTTTTTTGTGATTTTTTCGTCTTTTTGTCATATTTTTGTTGTCTTTTTGTTGTCTTTATTGTGGTTTTTGTTGTGTTTTTGTTGTGTTTTTTTCGTCTTTTTGTCATATTTTTGTTGTGTTTTTTGTTGTCTTTTTGTGGTCTTTTTGTTGTGTTTTTTGTTGTCTTTTGTCATCTTTTTTGTCGTCTTTGTTGTCTTTTTGTCGTCGTTTTTGTTGTCTTTTTGTGTTTTTTGTTGTATTTTTGTTGTCTTTTTTGTGATTTTTTCGTCTTTTTGTCATATTTTTGTTGTCTTTTTGTTGTCTTTGTTATCGTTTTTGTTGTGTTTTTGTCGTCTTTGTTGTCTTTTTGTTGTGTTTTTGTTGTGTTTTTGTCGTCTTTGTTGTCTTTTTGTTGTGTTTTTTGTTGTCTTTTTGTGGTCTTTTTGTTGTGTTTTTTGTTGTCTTTTGTCATCTTTTTTGTCGTCTTTTTGTCGTCTTTGTTGTCTTTTTGTCGTCGTTTTTGTTGTCTTTTTGTGTTTTTTGTTGTCTTTTTGTTGTCTTTTTTTGTGATTTTTTCGTCTTTTTGTCATATTTTTGTTGTCTTTTTGTTGTCTTTGTTATCGTTTTTGTTGTGTTTTTGTTGTGTTTTTGTCGTCTTTGTTGTCTTTTTGTTGTGTTTTTGTTGTGTTTTTGTCGTCTTTGTTGTCTTTTAGTTGTGTTTTTTGTTGTCTTTTTGTCGTCTTTGTTGTCTTTTTGTCGTCTTTTTGTTGTGTTTTTTGTTGTCTTTTGTCATCTTTTTTGTCGTCTTTTTGTCATCTTTGTCTTGTCTTTTTTTTGTCTTTTTTTCGTCTTTTTGTCATATTTTTGTTGTCTTTTTGTTGTCTTTTTTGTTGTATTTTTTGTCATCTTTTTCTCGTCTTATTGTTGTCTTTTTGTTGTCTTTTTTGTTGTGTTTTTGTTGTCTTTTTGTCGTCTTTGTTGTCTTTTTGTTGTGTTTTTGTTGTGTTTTTGTTGTCTTTTTGTCGTCTTTGTTGTCTTTTTGTTGTGTTTTTGTTGTGTTTTTGTCGTCTTTGTTGTCTTTTAGTTGTGTTTTTTGTTGTGTTTTTGTTGTGTTTTTGTCGTCTTTGTCGTCTTTGTTGTCTTTTTGTTGTGTTTTTTTGTTGTCTTTTGTCATCTTTTTTGTCGTCTTTTTGTCATCTTTTGTCTTGTCTTTTTTTGTCTTTTTTTCCTCTTTTTGTCATATTTTTGTTGTCTTTTTGTTGTCTTTTTTGTTGTATTTTTTGTCATCTTTTTCTCGTCTTATTGTTGTCTTTTTGTCGTCTTTCATGTCGTCTTTTTGTTGTCTTTTTTGTCGTCGATTTTGTTGTCTTTTTGTCGTCTTTGTCTTTTTATTGTGTTTTTGTTGTCTTTTTGTCGTCTTTTAGTTGTGTTTTTTGTTGTCTTTTTGTCATCTTTGTCTTTTTGTTGTGTTTTTTGTTGTCTTTTGTCATCTTTTTTGTCGTCTTTTTGTCATCTTTGTCTTGTCTTTTTTTTGTCTTTTTTTCGTCTTTTTGTCATATTTTTGTTGTCTTTTTGTTGTCTTTTTTGTTGTCTTTGTTGTCTTTTTGTTGTGTTTTTATTGTCTTTTTGTCGTCTTTGTTGTTTTTTTGTTGTGTTTTTGTTGTGTTTTTGTTGTGTTTTTGTCATCTTTGTTGTCTTTTAGTTGTGTTTTTTGTTGTCTTTTTGTGGTCTTTTTGTTGTGTTTTTTGTTGTCTTTGTCATCTTTTTTGTCATCTTTTTGTCATCTTTGTCTTGTCTTTTTTTGTCTTTTTTTTGTCTTTTTTTCGTCTTTTTGTCATATTTTTGTTGTCTTTTTGTTGTCTTTTTTGTTGTATTTTTTGTCGTCTTTGTTGTGTTTTTGTTGTGTTTTTGTCATCTTTGTCTTTTTGTTGTGTTTTTTTTTTTTTGTCTTTTTGTTGTCTTTTTGTTGTGTTTTTGTTGTCTTTTTGTCGTCTTTGTTGTGTTTTTGTTGTGTTTTTGTCGTCTTTGTTGTCTTTTTGTTGTCTTTTTGTTGTCTTTTTGTTGTCTTTTTGTTGTGTTTTTGTTGTCTTTTTGTTGTCTTTGTTGTCTTTTTGTTGTGTTTTTGTTGTCTTTTTGTCGTCTTTGTTGTGTTTTTGTTGTGTTTTTGTTGTCTTTGTTGTCTTTTAGTTGTGTTTTTTGTTGTCTTTTTCTCGTCTTATTGTTGTCTTTTTGTTGTCTTTTTTGTTGTGTTTTTGTTGTCTTTTTGTTGTCTTTTTGTTGTCTTTGTTGTCGTTTTTGTTGTGTTTTTGTTGTCTTTTTTTCGTCTTTTTGTCATATTTTTGTTGTCTTTTTGTTGTCTTTGTTGTCGTTTTTGTTGTCTTTTTGTTGTCTTTTTGTCGTCTTTGTTGTCTTTTTGTTGTGTTTTTGTCGTCTTTGTTGTCTTTTTGTTGTCTTTTTTGTTGTCTTTTTGTGGTCTTTTTGTTGTGTTTTTTATTGTCTTTTGTCATCTTTTTTGTCGTCTTTTTGTCATCTTTGTTGTCTTTTTGTCGTCGTTTTTGTTGTCTTTTGTGTTTTTTGTTGTCTTTTTGTTGTCTTTTTTTGTGATTTTTTCATCTTTGTCATATTTTTGTTGTCTTTTTGTTGTCTTTATTGTCGTCTTTGTTGTCTTTTTGTTGTGTTTTGTTGTCTTTTTCTCGTCTTATTGTTGTCTTTTTGTCGTCTTTCATGTCGTCTTTTTGTTGTCTTTTTTGTCGTCGATTTTGTTGTCTTTTTGTCGTCTTTGTCTTTTTATTGTGTTTTTGTTGTCTTTTTGTCGTCTTTTAGTTGTGTTTTTTGTTGTCTTTTTGTCATCTTTGTCTTTTTGTTGTGTTTTTTGTTGTCTTTTGTCATCTTTTTTGTCGTCTTTTTGTCATCTTTGTCTTGTCTTTTTTTTGTCTTTTTTTCGTCTTTTTGTCATATTTTTGTTGTCTTTTTGTTGTCTTTTTTGTTGTCTTTGTTGTCTTTTTGTTGTGTTTTTATTGTCTTTTTGTCGTCTTTGTTGTTTTTTTGTTGTGTTTTTGTTGTGTTTTTGTTGTGTTTTTGTCATCTTTGTTGTCTTTTAGTTGTGTTTTTTGTTGTCTTTTTGTGGTCTTTTTGTTGTGTTTTTTGTTGTCTTTGTCATCTTTTTTGTCATCTTTTTGTCATCTTTGTCTTGTCTTTTTTTGTCTTTTTTTTGTCTTTTTTTCGTCTTTTTGTCATATTTTTGTTGTCTTTTTGTTGTCTTTTTTGTTGTATTTTTTGTCGTCTTTGTTGTGTTTTTGTTGTGTTTTTGTCATCTTTGTCTTTTTGTTGTGTTTTTTTTTTTTTGTCTTTTTGTTGTCTTTTTGTTGTGTTTTTGTTGTCTTTTTGTCGTCTTTGTTGTGTTTTTGTTGTGTTTTTGTCGTCTTTGTTGTCTTTTTGTTGTCTTTTTGTTGTCTTTTTGTTGTCTTTTTGTTGTGTTTTTGTTGTCTTTTTGTTGTCTTTGTTGTCTTTTTGTTGTGTTTTTGTTGTCTTTTTGTCGTCTTTGTTGTGTTTTTGTTGTGTTTTTGTTGTCTTTGTTGTCTTTTAGTTGTGTTTTTTGTTGTCTTTTTCTCGTCTTATTGTTGTCTTTTTGTTGTCTTTTTTGTTGTGTTTTTGTTGTCTTTTTGTTGTCTTTTTGTTGTCTTTGTTGTCGTTTTTGTTGTGTTTTTGTTGTCTTTTTTTCGTCTTTTTGTCATATTTTTGTTGTCTTTTTGTTGTCTTTGTTGTCTTTTTTGTTGTCTTTTTGTTGTCTTTTTGTCGTCTTTGTTGTCTTTTTGTTGTGTTTTTGTCGTCTTTGTTGTCTTTTTGTTGTCTTTTTTGTTGTCTTTTTGTGGTCTTTTTGTTGTGTTTTTTGTTGTCTTTTGTCATCTTTTTTGTCGTCTTTTTGTCATCTTTGTTGTCTTTTTGTCGTCGTTTTTGTTGTCTTTTTGTGTTTTTTGTTGTCTTTTTGTTGTCTTTTTTTGTGATTTTTTCATCTTTGTCATATTTTTGTTGTCTTTTTGTTGTCTTTATTGTCGTCTTTGTTGTCTTTTTGTTGTGTTTTGTTGTCTTTTTGTCGTCTTTGTTGTCTTTTTGTTGTCTTTTTGTTGTGTTTTTTGTTGTGTTTTTGTGGTCTTTTTGTTGTGTTTTTTGTTGTATTTTGTCATCTTTTTTGTCGTCTTTTTGTCATCTTTGTTGTCTTTTTGTCGTCGTTTTTGTTGTCTTTTTGTGTTTTTTGTTGTCTTTTTGTTGTCTTTTTTTTGTGATTTTTTCGTCTTTTTGTCATATTTTTGTTGTCTTTTTGTTGTCTTTTTGTTGTCTTTATTGTGTTTTTGTTGTGTTTTTTTCGTCTTTTTGTCATATTTTTGTTGTGTTTTTTGTTGTCTTTTTGTGGTCTTTTTGTTGTGTTTTTTGTTGTCTTTTGTCATCTTTTTTGTCGTCTTTTTGTCGTCTTTGTTGTCTTTTTGTCGTCGTTTTTGTTGTCTTTTTGTGTTTTTTCTTGTATTTTTGTTGTCTCTTTTTGTGATTTTTTCGTCTTTTTGTCATATTTTTGTTGTCTTTTTGATGTCTTTGTTATCATTTTTGTTGTCTTTTTGTCGTCTTTGTTGTCTTTTTGTTGTGTTTTTGTTGTGTTTTTGTCGTCTTTGTTGTCTTTTAGTTGTGTTTTTTGTTGTCTTTTTGTTGTGTTTTTTGTTGTTCTTTTTGTGGTCTTTTTGTTGTGTTTTTTGTTGTCTTTTGTCATCTTTTTTGTCGTCTTTTTGTCGTCTTTGTTGTCTTTTTGTCGTCGTTTTTGTTGTCTTTTTGTGTTTTTTGTTGTCTTTTTGTTGTCTTTTTTTGTGATTTTTTCGTCTTTTTGTCATATTTTTGTTGTCTTTATTGTCGTTTTTGTTGTGTTTTTGTTGTGTTTTTTTCGTCTTTTTGTCATATTTTTGTTGTCTTTTTGTTGTCTTTGTTGTCGTTTTTGTTGTGTTTTTGTTGTCTTTTTTTCGTCTTTTTGTCATATTTTTGTTGTCTTTTTGTTGTCTTTCTTGTCGTTTTTGTTGTCTTTTTGTTGTCTTTTTGTCGTCTTTGTTGTCTTTTTGTTGTGTTTTTTGTTGTCTTTTTGTGGTCTTTTTGTTGTGTTTTTTGTTGTCTTTTGTCATCTTTTTTGTCGTCTTTTTGTCGTCTTTGTTGTCTTTTTGTCGTCGTTTTTGTTGTCTTTTTGTGTTTTTTGTTGTATTTTTGTTGTCTTTTTTTGTGATTTTTTCGTCTTTTTGTCATATTTTTGTTGTCTTTTTGTTGTCTTTGTTATCATTTTTGTTGTGTTTTTGTTGTGTTTTTGTTGTGTTTTTGTCGTCTTTGTTGTCTTTTTGTTGTGTTTTTGTTGTGTTTTTGTCGTCTTTGTTGTCTTTTAGTTGTGTTTTTTGTTGTCTTTTTGTCGTCTTTGTTGTCTTTTTGTCGTCTTTTTGTTGTGTTTTTTGTTGTCTTTTGTCATCTTTTTTGTCGTCTTTTTGTCATCTTTGTCTTGTCTTTTTTTTGTCTTTTTTTCGTCTTTTTGTCATATTTTTGTTGTCTTTTTGTTGTCTTTTTTGTTGTATTTTTTGTCATCTTTTTCTCGTCTTATTGTTGTCTTTTTGTTGTCTTTTTTGTTGTGTTTTTGTTGTCTTTTTGTCGTCTTTGCTGTCTTTTTGTTGTGTTTTTGTTGTGTTTTTGTTGTCTTTTTGTCGTCTTTGTTGTCTTTTTGTTGTGTTTTTGTTGTCTTTTTGTTGTCTTTTTGTTGTGTTTTTGTTGTGTTTTTGTCGTCTTTGTTGTCTTTTAGTTGTGTTTTTTGTTGTGTTTTTGTTGTGTTTTTGTTGTCTTTTTGTCGTCTTTGTTGTCTTTTTGTTGTGTTTTTTTGTTGTCTTTTGTCATCTTTTTTGTCATCTTTTTGTCATCTTTTGTCTTGTCTTTTTTTGTCTTTTTTTCCTCTTTTTGTCATATTTTTGTTGTCTTTTTGTTGTCTTTTTTGTTGTATTTTTTGTCATCTTTTTCTCGTCTTATTGTTGTCTTTTTGTTGTGTTTTTTGTTTTGTTTTTTGTTGTCTTTTTGTCGTCTTTCATGTCGTCTTTTTGTTGTCTTTTTTGTCGTCGATTTTGTTGTCTTTTTGTCGTCTTTGTCTTTTTATTGTGTTTTTGTTGTCTTTTTGTCGTCTTTTAGTTGTGTTTTTTGTTGTCTTTTTGTCATCTTTGTCTTTTTGTTGTGTTTTTGTTGTCATTTTGTTGTCTTTTTGTCGTCTTTGTTGTCTTTTTGTTGTGTTTTTGTAGTCTTTTTGTCGTCTTTGTTGTCTTTTTGTTGTGTTTTTTGTTGTCTTTTTGTGGTCTTTTTGTTGTGTTTTTTGTTGTCTTTTGTCATCTTTTTTGTCGTCTTTTTGTCATCTTTGTCTTGTCTTTTTTTGTCTTTTTTTCGTCTTTTTGTCATATTTTTGTTTTCTTTTTGTTGTCTTTTTTGTTGTCTTTGTTGTCTTTTTGTTGTGTTTTTGTTGTCTTTTTGTCGTCTTTGTTGTTTTTTTGTTGTGTTTTTGTTGTGTTTTTGTTGTGTTTTTGTCATCTTTGTTGTCTTTTAGTTGTGTTTTTTGTTGTCTTTTTGTGGTCTTTTTGTTGTGTTTTTTGTTGTCTTTGTCATCTTTTTTGTCATCTTTTTGTCATCTTTGTCTTGTCTTTTTTTGTCTTTTTTTCGTCTTTTTGTCATATTTTTGTTGTCTTTTTGTTGTCTTTTTTGTTGTATTTTTTGTCGTCTTTGTTGTGTTTTTGTTGTGTTTTTGTCGTCTTTGTTGTCTTTTTGTTGTCTTTTTGTTGTCTTTTTGTTGTCTTTTTGTTGTCTTTGTTGTCTTTTTGTTGTGTTTTTGGTGTCTTTTTGTCGTCTTTGTTGTGTTTTTGTTGTGTTTTTGTTGTGTTTTTGTCATCTTTGTCTTTTTGTTGTGTTTCTTTTTTTTTTTGTCTTTTTGTTGTCTTTTTGTTGTGTTTTTGTTGTGTTTTTGTCGTCTTTGTTGTGTTTTTGTTGTCTTTGTTGTCTTTTAGTTGTGTTTTTGTTGTCTTTTTGTTGTGTTTTTTTTGTTGTCTTTTGTCATCTTTTTTGTCGTCTTTTTGTCATCTTTTGTCTTGTCTTTTTTTGTCTTTTTTTCCTCTTTTTGTCATATTTTTGTTGTCTTTTTTGTCGTCGTTTTTGTTGTCTTTTTGTCGTCTTTTTTCATCTTTTGTCTTTTTTTCGTCTTTTTGTCATATTTTTGTTGTCTTTTTGTTGTCTTTTTTGTCGTCGTTTTTGTTGTCTTTTTGTTGTGTTTTTTGTTGTCTCTTTGTTGTCTTTTTGTTGTGTTTTTTGTTGTCTCTTTGTTGTCTTTTTGTTGTCTTTTTGTTGTCTTTTTGTTGTCTTTTTGTTGTCTTTTTGTTGTCTTTGTTGTCTTTTTGTTGTGTTTTTGTTGTCTTTTTGTCGTCTTTGTTGTGTTTTTGTTGTGTTTTTGTTGTGTTTTTGTTGTGTTTTTGTTGTCTTTGTTGTCTTTTAGTTGTGTTTTTTGTTGTCTTTTTGTTGTGTTTTTTTGTTGTCTTTTTTTGTCTTTTTTTCCTCTTTTTGTCATATTTTTGTTGTCTTTTTGTTGTCTTTTTGTTGTCTTTTTTGTTGTATTTTTTGTCATCTTTTTCTCGTCTTATTGTTGTCTTTTTGTTGTCTTTTTGTTGTCTTTGTTGTCTTTTGTTGTGTTTTTGTTGTCTTTTTGTCGTCTTTGTTGTGTTTTTGTTGTGTTTTTGTTGTGTTTTTGTTGTGTTTTTGTTGTCTTTGTTGTCTTTTAGTTGTGTTTTTTGTTGTCTTTTTGTTGTGTTTTTTTGTTGTCTTTTTTTGTCTTTTTTTCCTCTTTTTGTCATATTTTTGTTGTCTTTTTGTTGTCTTTTTGTTGTCTTTTTTGTTGTATTTTTTGTCATCTTTTTCTCGTCTTATTGTTGTCTTTTTTGTTGTCTTTTTGTTGTCTTTTTTGTCGTTGTTTTTGTTGTCTTTTTGTCGTTTTTCATGTCGTCTTTTTGTTGTCTTTTTTGTCGTCGTTTTTGTTGTCTTTTTGTTGTGTTTTTTGTTGTGTTTTTGTCATCTTTGTTGTGTTTTTGTTGTGTTTTTGTCATCTTTGTTGTATTTTTGTTTTGTTTTTGTCTTTTTCTTGTCTTTTGTCTTTTTTGTTGAATTGTTTCTCGTCTGTTGTTTTTTTGTGGTCTTTTTGTGGTCTTTTTGTCGTCTTTTTCTTGTCTTTTTGTCGTTTTTTTGTCGTCGTCTTTGTTGTCTTTTTGATGTCTTTTTGTTGTCTTTTTGTCATTTTTTTGTAGTTTTTTTGTTGTCTTTTTGTTGTCTTTTTTGTCGTCGTTTTTGTTGTCTTTTTTGTCGTCGTTTTTGTTGTCTTTTTGTTGTCTTTGTTGTGTTTTTTGTTGTGTTTTTGTCATCTTTGTTGTCTTTTTGTTGTGTTTTTGTCATCTTTGTTGTATTTTTGTTTTGTTTTTGTCTTTTTCTTGTCTTTTGTCTTTTTTGTTGAATTGTTTCTTGTCTGTTGTTTTTTTGTGGTCTTTTTGTGGTCTTTTTGTCGTCTTTTTTCTCGTCTTTTTGTTGTCTTTTGTCATATTTCTGTTCTGTTTGTCATCTTTTTTGTCGTATTTTTGTAATCTTTTTTGTCGTCTTTTTTTCATCTTTTTTGTCTTTTTTCATCATTTTGTTGTCTTTTTCTCATCTTTTTGTCATATTTTTGTTGTCTTTTTTGTCGTCGTTTTTTGTTGTCTTTTTGTTGTCTTTTTGTCGTCTTTGTTGTCTTTTTGTTGTGTTTTTTGTTGTCTTTTTGTTGTGTTTTTGTTGTCGTTTTGTTGTCTTTGTTGTCGTTTTTGTTGTGTTTTTTGTTGTCTTTTTGTTGTGTTTTTGTTGTCTTTTTGTCGTCTTTGTTGTCTTTTTGTTGTCTTTTTTGTCGTCGTTTTTGTTGTGTTTTTGTTATCTTTTTGTCGTCTTTGTTGTCTTTTTGTTGTGTTTTTGTTGTCTTTTTTGTCGTCGTTTTTGTTGTCTTTTTGTTGTGTTTTTGTTGTGTTTTTGTCGTCTTTGTCTTTTTGTTGTGTTTTTGTTGTCTTTTTGTCGTCTTTGTTGTCTTTTTGTCGTCTTTGTCTTTTTATTGTGTTTTTGTTGTTTTTTTGTCATCTTTGTCTTTTTGTTGTGTTTTTGTCGTCTTTGTTGTCTTTTTGTCGTCGTTTTTGTTGTCTTTTTGTGTTTTTTGTTGTCTTTTTGTTGTCTTTTTTTTGTCTTTTTTTGAGATTTTTTCGTCTTTTTGTTGTCTTTATTGTCGTTTTTGTTGTGTTTTTGTTCTCTTTTTTTCGTCTTTTTGTCATGTTCTTGATGTCTTTTTGTTGTCTTTGTTGTCGTTTTTGTTGTGTTTTTGTTGTCTTTGTTGTCTTTTAGTTGTGTTTTTTGTTGTGTTTTTTGTTGTCTTTTTGTGGTCTTTTTGTTTTGTTTTTTGTTGTCTTTTGTCATCTTTTTTGTCTTCTTTTTGTCATCTTTGTCTTGTCTTTTTTTCGTCTTTTTGTCATATTTTTGTTGTCTTTTTGTTGTCTTTTTTGTCGTCGTTTTTGTTGTCTTTTTGTTGTGTTTTTTGTTGTCTCTTTGTTGTCTTTTTGTTGTGTTTTTTGTTGTCTTTTTTGTTGTCGTTTTTGTTGTGTTCTTTTTGTCTTTTTTTGTGTTGTCTTTTTGTTGTCTTTTTTGTTGTATTTTTTGTCATCTTTTTCTCGTCTTATTGTTGTCTTTTTTGTTGTCTTTTTGTTGTCTTTTTGTTGTGTTTTTTGTTGTCTTTTTGTCGTCTTTGTTGTCTTTTTGTTGTGTTTTTTGTTGTCTTTTGTCATCTTTTTTGTCGTCTTTTTGTCATCTTTTGTCTTTTTTTGTCTTTTTTTGTCTTTTTTTCCTCTTTTTGTCATATTTTTGTTGTCTTTTTGTTGTCTTTTTTGTTGTATTTTTTGTCATCTTTTTCTCGTCTTATTGTTGTCCTATTGTTGTTGTTTTTTTTTGTCTTTTTGTTGTCTTTTTGTTGTGTTTTTTGTTGTCTTTTTGTTGTCTTTTTTTGTGATTTTTTCGTATTTTTGTCATATTTTTGTTGTCTTTTTGTTGTCTTTATTGTCGTTTTTGTTGTGTTTTTGTTGTGTTTTTGTCGTCTTTGTTGTCTTTTAGTTGTGTTTTTTGTTGTCTTTTTGTTGTGTTTTTTGTTGTCTTTTTGTGGTCTTTTTGTTGTTTTTTTTGTTGTCTTTTGTCATCTTTTTTGTCGTCTTTTTGTCGTCTTTGTTGTCTTTTTGTCGTCGTTTTTGTTGTCTTTTTGTGTTTTTTGTTGTATTTTTGTTGTCTTTTTTTGTGATTTTTTCGTCTTTTTGTCATATCTTTGTTGTCTTTTTGTTGTCTTTTTTGTTGTATTTTTTGTCATCTTTTTCTCGTCTTATTGTTGTCCTATTGTTGTGTTTTTTTTTTGTCTTTTTGTTGTCTTTTTGTTGTGTTTTTTGTTGTCTTTTTGTTGTCTTTTTTTTGTGATTTTTTCGTCTTTTTGTCATATTTTTGTTGTCTTTTTGTTGTCTTTTTTATCGTTTTTGTTGTGTTTTTGTTGTCTTTTTGTCGTCTTTGTTGTGTTTTTGTTGTGTTTTTGTCGTCTTTGTTGTCTTTTAGTTGGGTTTTTTGTTGTCTTTTTGTTGTGTTTTTTGTTGTCTTTTTGTGGTCTTTTTGTTGTGTTTTTTGTTGTCTTTTGTCATCTTTTTTGTCGTCTTTTTGTCGTCTTTGTTGTCTTTTTGTCGTCGTTTTTGTTGTCTTTTTGTCTTTTTTGTTGTCTTTTTGTTGTCTTTTTGTTGTGTTTTTTGTTGTCTTTTTGTCGTCTTTGTTGTCTTTTTGTTGTGTTTTTTGTTGTCTTTTGTCATCTTTTTTGTCGTCTTTTTGTCATCTTTTGTCTTGTCTTTTTTTGTCTTTTTTTCCTCTTTTTGTCATATTTTTGTTGTCTTTTTTGTTGTATTTTTTGTCATCTTTTTCTCGTCTTATTGTTGTCCTATTGTTGTGTTTTTTTTTGTCTTTTTGTTGTCTTTTTGTTGTGTTTTTTGTTGTCTTTTTGTTGTCTTTTTTTTGTGATTTTTTCGTCTTTTTGTCATATTTTTGTTGTCTTTTTGTTGTCTTTATTGTCGTTTTTGTTGTGTTTTTGTTGTGTTTTTGTTGTGTTTTTGTCGTCTTTGTTGTCTTTTAGTTGTGTTTTTTGTTGTCTTTTTGTTGTGTTTTTTGTTGTCTTTTTGTGGTCTTTTTGTTGTGTTTTTTGTTGTCTTTTGTCATCTTTTTTGTCGTCTTTTTGTCGTCTTTGTTGTCTTTTTGTCGTCGTTTTTGTTGTCTTTTTGTGTTTTTTGTTGTCTTTTTGTTGTCTTTTTTTGTGATTTTTTCGTCTTTTTGTCATATTTTTGTTGTCTTTTTGTTGTCTTTGTTATCGTTTTTGTTGTGTTTTTGTTGTCTTTTTTTTCGTTATTTTGTCATATTTTTGTTGTCTTTTTGTTGTCTTTTTGTTGTCTTTTTGTTGTGTTTTTGTTGTCTTTTTGTCGTCTTTGTTGTGTTTTTGTTTTCTTTTTTGTGATTTTTTCGTCTCTTTGTCATATTTTTGTTGTCTTTTTGTTGTCTTTTTTGTTGTCTTTTTGTTGTCTTTGTTGTCTTTTTGTTGTCTTTTTTGTCGTCGTTTTTGTTGTGTTTTTGTTATCTTTTTGTCGTCTTTGTTGTCTTTTTGTTGTGTTTTTGTTGTCTTTTTTGTCGTCGTTTTTGTTGTCTTTTTGTTGTGTTTTTGTTGTGTTTTTGTCGTCTTTGTCTTTTTGTTGTGTTTTTGTTGTCTTTTTTATCGTCTTTGTTGTCTTTTTGTCGTCTTTGTCTTTTTATTGTGTTTTTGTTGTTTTTTTGTCATCTTTGTCTTTTTGTTGTGTTTTTGTCGTCTTTGTTGTCTTTTTGTCGTCGTTTTTGTTGTCTTTTTGTGTTTTTTGTTGTCTTTTTGTTGTCTTTTTTTTGTCTTTTTTTGAGATTTTTTCGTCTTTTTGTTGTCTTTATTGTCGTTTTTGTTGTGTTTTTGTTCTCTTTTTTTCGTCTTTTTGTCATGTTCTTGATGTCTTTTTGTTGTCTTTGTTGTCGTTTTTGTTGTGTTTTTGTTGTCTTTGTTGTCTTTTAGTTGTGTTTTTTGTTGTGTTTTTTGTTGTCTTTTTGTGGTCTTTTTGTTGTGTTTTTTGTTGTCTTTTGTCATCTTTTTTGTCGTCTTTTTGTCGTCTTTGTTGTCTTTTTGTCGTCGTTTTTGTTGTCTTTTTGTGTTTTTTGTTGTATTTTTGTTGTCTTTTTTTGTGATTTTTTCGTCTTTTTGTCATATTTTTGTTGTCTTTTTGTTGTCTTTGTTATCGTTTTTGTTGTGTTTTTGTTGTCTTTTTGTCGTCTTTGTTGTGTTTTTGTTGTGTTTTTGTCGTCTTTGTTGTCTTTTAGTTGGGTTTTTTGTTGTCTTTTGTCATCTTTTTTGTCGTCTTTTTGTCATCTTTTGTCTTGTCTTTTTTTGTCTTTTTTTCCTCTTTTTGTCATATTTTTGTTGTCTTTTTTGTTGTATTTTTTGTCATCTTTTTCTCGTCTTATTGTTGTCCTATTGTTGTGTTTTTTTTTGTCTTTTTGTTGTCATTTTGTTGTGTTTTTTGTTGTCTTTTTGTTGTCTTTTTTTTGTGATTTTTTCGTCTTTTTGTCATATTTTTGTTGTCTTTTTGTTGTCTTTATTGTCGTTTTTGTTGTGTTTTTGTTGTGTTTTTGTTGTGTTTTTGTCGTCTTTGTTGTCTTTTAGTTGTGTTTTTTGTTGTCTTTTTGTTGTGTTTTTTGTTGTCTTTTTGTGGTCTTTTTGTTGTGTTTTTTGTTGTCTTTTGTCATCTTTTTTGTCGTCTTTTTGTCGTCTTTGTTGTCTTTTTGTCGTCGTTTTTGTTGTCTTTTTGTGTTTTTTGTTGTCTTTTTGTTGTCTTTTTTTGTGATTTTTTCGTCTTTTTGTCATATTTTTGTTGTCTTTTTGTTGTCTTTGTTATCGTTTTTGTTGTGTTTTTGTTGTCTTTTTTTCGTTATTTTGTCATATTTTTGTTGTCTTTTTGTTGTCTTTTTGTTGTCTTTTTGTTGTGTTTTTGTTGTCTTTTTGTCGTCTTTGTTGTGTTTTTGTTTTCTTTTTTGTGATTTTTTCGTCTCTTTGTCATATTTTTGTTGTCTTTTTGTTGTCTTTTTTGTTGTCTTTTTGTTGTCTTTGTTGTCTTTTTGTTGTCTTTTTTGTCGTCGTTTTTGTTGTGTTTTTGTTATCTTTTTGTCGTCTTTGTTGTCTTTTTGTTGTGTTTTTGTTGTCTTTTTTGTCGTCGTTTTTGTTGTCTTTTTGTTGTGTTTTTGTTGTGTTTTTGTCGTCTTTGTCTTTTTGTTGTGTTTTTGTTGTCTTTTTGTCGTCTTTGTTGTCTTTTTGTCGTCTTTGTCTTTTTATTGTGTTTTTGTTGTTTTTTTGTCATCTTTGTCTTTTTGTTGTGTTTTTGTCGTCTTTGTTGTCTTTTTGTCGTCGTTTTTGTTGTCTTTTTGTGTTTTTTGTTGTCTTTTTGTTGTCTTTTTTTTGTCTTTTTTTGAGATTTTTTCGTCTTTTTGTTGTCTTTATTGTCGTTTTTGTTGTGTTTTTGTTCTCTTTTTTTCGTCTTTTTGTCATGTTCTTGATGTCTTTTTGTTGTCTTTGTTGTCGTTTTTGTTGTGTTTTTGTTGTCTTTGTTGTCTTTTAGTTGTGTTTTTTGTTGTGTTTTTTGTTGTCTTTTTGTGGTCTTTTTGTTTTGTTTTTTGTTGTCTTTTGTCATCTTTTTTGTCTTCTTTTTGTCATCTTTGTCTTGTCTTTTTTTCGTCTTTTTGTCATATTTTTGTTGTCTTTTTGTTGTCTTTTTTGTCGTCGTTTTTGTTGTCTTTTTGTTGTGTTTTTTGTTGTCTCTTTGTTGTCTTTTTGTTGTGTTTTTTGTTGTCTTTTTTGTTGTCGTTTTTGTTGTGTTCTTTTTGTCTTTTTTTGTGTTGTCTTTTTGTTGTCTTTTTTGTTGTATTTTTTGTCATCTTTTTCTCGTCTTATTGTTGTCTTTTTTGTTGTCTTTTTGTTGTCTTTTTGTTGTGTTTTTTGTTGTCTTTTTGTCGTCTTTGTTGTCTTTTTGTTGTGTTTTTTGTTGTCTTTTGTCATCTTTTTTGTCGTCTTTTTGTCATCTTTTGTCTTTTTTTGTCTTTTTTTGTCTTTTTTTCCTCTTTTTGTCATATTTTTGTTGTCTTTTTGTTGTCTTTTTTGTTGTATTTTTTGTCATCTTTTTCTCGTCTTATTGTTGTCCTATTGTTGTTGTTTTTTTTTGTCTTTTTGTTGTCTTTTTGTTGTGTTTTTTGTTGTCTTTTTGTTGTCTTTTTTTGTGATTTTTTCGTATTTTTGTCATATTTTTGTTGTCTTTTTGTTGTCTTTATTGTCGTTTTTGTTGTGTTTTTGTTGTGTTTTTTGTTGTCTTTTTGTGGTCTTTTTGTTGTGTTTTTTGTTGTCTTTTGTCATCTTTTTTGTCGTCTTTTTGTCGTCTTTGTTGTCTTTTTGTCGTCGTTTTTGTTGTCTTTTTGTGTTTTTTGTTGTCTTTTTGTTGTCTTTTTTTGTGATTTTTTCGTCTTTTTGTCATATTTTTGTTGTCTTTTTGTTGTCTTTGTTATCGTTTTTGTTGTGTTTTTGTTGTCTTTTTTTCGTTATTTTGTCATATTTTTGTTGTCTTTTTGTTGTCTTTTTGTTGTCTTTTTGTTGTGTTTTTGTTGTCTTTTTGTCGTCTTTGTTGTGTTTTTGTTTTCTTTTTTGTGATTTTTTCGTCTCTTTGTCATATTTTTGTTGTCTTTTTGTTGTCTTTTTTGTTGTCTTTTTGTTGTCTTTGTTGTCTTTTTGTTGTCTTTTTTGTCGTCGTTTTTGTTGTGTTTTTGTTATCTTTTTGTCGTCTTTGTTGTCTTTTTGTTGTGTTTTTGTTGTCTTTTTTGTCGTCGTTTTTGTTGTCTTTTTGTTGTGTTTTTGTTGTGTTTTTGTCGTCTTTGTCTTTTTGTTGTGTTTTTGTTGTCTTTTTGTCGTCTTTGTTGTCTTTTTGTCGTCTTTGTCTTTTTATTGTGTTTTTGTTGTTTTTTTGTCATCTTTGTCTTTTTGTTGTGTTTTTGTCGTCTTTGTTGTCTTTTTGTCGTCGTTTTTGTTGTCTTTTTGTGTTTTTTGTTGTCTTTTTGTTGTCTTTTTTTTGTCTTTTTTTGAGATTTTTTCGTCTTTTTGTTGTCTTTATTGTCGTTTTTGTTGTGTTTTTGTTCTCTTTTTTTCGTCTTTTTGTCATGTTCTTGATGTCTTTTTGTTGTCTTTGTTGTCGTTTTTGTTGTGTTTTTGTTGTCTTTGTTGTCTTTTAGTTGTGTTTTTTGTTGTGTTTTTTGTTGTCTTTTTGTGGTCTTTTTGTTTTGTTTTTTGTTGTCTTTTGTCATCTTTTTTGTCTTCTTTTTGTCATCTTTGTCTTGTCTTTTTTTCGTCTTTTTGTCATATTTTTGTTGTCTTTTTGTTGTCTTTTTTGTCGTCGTTTTTGTTGTCTTTTTGTTGTGTTTTTTGTTGTCTCTTTGTTGTCTTTTTGTTGTGTTTTTTGTTGTCTTTTTTGTTGTCGTTTTTGTTGTGTTCTTTTTGTCTTTTTTTGTGTTGTCTTTTTGTTGTCTTTTTTGTTGTATTTTTTGTCATCTTTTTCTCGTCTTATTGTTGTCTTTTTTGTTGTCTTTTTGTTGTCTTTTTGTTGTGTTTTTTGTTGTCTTTTTGTCGTCTTTGTTGTCTTTTTGTTGTGTTTTTTGTTGTCTTTTGTCATCTTTTTTGTCGTCTTTTTGTCATCTTTTGTCTTTTTTTGTCTTTTTTTGTCTTTTTTTCCTCTTTTTGTCATATTTTTGTTGTCTTTTTGTTGTCTTTTTTGTTGTATTTTTTGTCATCTTTTTCTCGTCTTATTGTTGTCCTATTGTTGTTGTTTTTTTTTGTCTTTTTGTTGTCTTTTTGTTGTGTTTTTTGTTGTCTTTTTGTTGTCTTTTTTTTGTGATTTTTTCGTATTTTTGTCATATTTTTGTTGTCTTTTTGTTGTCTTTATTGTCGTTTTTGTTGTGTTTTTGTTGTGTTTTTGTCGTCTTTGTTGTCTTTTAGTTGTGTTTTTTGTTGTCTTTTTGTTGTGTTTTTTGTTGTCTTTTTGTGGTCTTTTTGTTGTTTTTTTTGTTGTCTTTTGTCATCTTTTTTGTCGTCTTTTTGTCGTCTTTGTTGTCTTTTTGTCGTCGTTTTTGTTGTCTTTTTGTGTTTTTTGTTGTATTTTTGTTGTCTTTTTTTGTGATTTTTTCGTCTTTTTGTCATATCTTTGTTGTCTTTTTGTTGTCTTTTTTGTTGTATTTTTTGTCATCTTTTTCTCGTCTTATTGTTGTCCTATTGTTGTGTTTTTTTTTTGTCTTTTTGTTGTCTTTTTGTTGTGTTTTTTGTTGTCTTTTTGTTGTCTTTTTTTTGTGATTTTTTCGTCTTTTTGTCATATTTTTGTTGTCTTTTTGTTGTCTTTTTTATCGTTTTTGTTGTGTTTTTGTTGTCTTTTTGTCGTCTTTGTTGTGTTTTTGTTGTGTTTTTGTCGTCTTTGTTGTCTTTTAGTTGGGTTTTTTGTTGTCTTTTTGTTGTGTTTTTTGTTGTCTCTTTGTGGTCTTTTTGTTGTGTTTTTTGTTGTCTTTTGTCATCTTTTTTGTCGTCTTTTTGTCGTCTTTGTTGTCTTTTTGTCGTCGTTTTTGTTGTCTTTTTGTCTTTTTTGTTGTCTTTTTGTTGTCTTTTTGTTGTGTTTTTTGTTGTCTTTTTGTCGTCTTTGTTGTCTTTTTGTTGTGTTTTTTGTTGTCTTTTGTCATCTTTTTTGTCGTCTTTTTGTCATCTTTTGTCTTGTCTTTTTTTGTCTTTTTTTCCTCTTTTTGTCATATTTTTGTTGTCTTTTTTGTTGTATTTTTTGTCATCTTTTTCTCGTCTTATTGTTGTCCTATTGTTGTGTTTTTTTTTTGTCTTTTTGTTGTCTTTTTGTTGTGTTTTTTGTTGTCTTTTTGTTGTCTTTTTTTTGTGATTTTTTCGTCTTTTTGTCATATTTTTGTTGTGTTTTTGTCGTCTTTGTTGTCTTTTAGTTGTGTTTTTTGTTGTCTTTTTGTTGTGTTTTTTGTTGTCTTTTTGTGGTCTTTTTGTTGTGTTTTTTGTTGTCTTTTGTCATCTTTTTTGTCGTCTTTTTGTCGTCTTTGTTGTCTTTTTGTCGTCGTTTTTGTTGTCTTTTTGTGTTTTTTGTTGTATTTTTGTTGTCTTTTTTTGTGATTTTTTCGTCTTTTTGTCATATTTTTGTCTTTTTGTTGTCTTTGTTGTCTTTTTGTCGTCTTTGTTGTGTTTTTGTTGTGTTTTTGTCGTCTTTGTTGTCTTTTAGTTGGGTTTTTTGTTGTCTTTTGTCATCTTTTTTGTCGTCTTTTTGTCATCTTTTGTCTTGTCTTTTTTTGTCTTTTTTTCCTCTTTTTGTCATATTTTTGTTGTCTTTTTTGTTGTATTTTTTGTCATCTTTTTCTCGTCTTATTGTTGTCCTATTGTTGTGTTTTTTTTTGTCTTTTTGTTGTCATTTTGTTGTGTTTTTTGTTGTCTTTTTGTTGTCTTTTTTTTGTGATTTTTTCGTCTTTTTGTCATATTTTTGTTGTCTTTTTGTTGTCTTTATTGTCGTTTTTGTTGTGTTTTTGTTGTGTTTTTGTTGTGTTTTTGTCGTCTTTGTTGTCTTTTAGTTGTGTTTTTTGTTGTCTTTTTGTTGTGTTTTTTGTCGTCGTTTTTGTTGTCTTTTTGTTGTGTTTTTTGTTGTCTTTTTGTCGTCTTTGTTGTCTTTTTGTTGTGTTTTTTGTTGTCTTTATTGTCGTTTTTGTTGTGTTTTTGTTGTGTTTTTGTCGTCTTTGTTGTCTTTTAGTTGTGTTTTTTGTTGTCTTTTTGTTGTGTTTTTTGTTGTCTTTTTGTGGTCTTTTTGTTGTTTTTTTTGTTGTCTTTTGTCATCTTTTTTGTCGTCTTTTTGTCGTCTTTGTTGTCTTTTTGTCGTCGTTTTTGTTGTCTTTTTGTGTTTTTTGTTGTATTTTTGTTGTCTTTTTTTGTGATTTTTTCGTCTTTTTGTCATATCTTTGTTGTCTTTTTGTTGTCTTTTTTGTTGTATTTTTTGTCATCTTTTTCTCGTCTTATTGTTGTCCTATTGTTGTGTTTTTTTTTTGTCTTTTTGTTGTCTTTTTGTTGTGTTTTTTGTTGTCTTTTTGTTGTCTTTTTTTTGTGATTTTTTCGTCTTTTTGTCATATTTTTGTTGTCTTTTTGTTGTCTTTTTTATCGTTTTTGTTGTGTTTTTGTTGTCTTTTTGTCGTCTTTGTTGTGTTTTTGTTGTGTTTTTGTCGTCTTTGTTGTCTTTTAGTTGGGTTTTTTGTTGTCTTTTTGTTGTGTTTTTTGTTGTCTCTTTGTGGTCTTTTTGTTGTGTTTTTTGTTGTCTTTTGTCATCTTTTTTGTCGTCTTTTTGTCGTCTTTGTTGTCTTTTTGTCGTCGTTTTTGTTGTCTTTTTGTCTTTTTTGTTGTCTTTTTGTTGTCTTTTTGTTGTGTTTTTTGTTGTCTTTTTGTCGTCTTTGTTGTCTTTTTGTTGTGTTTTTTGTTGTCTTTTGTCATCTTTTTTGTCGTCTTTTTGTCATCTTTTGTCTTGTCTTTTTTTGTCTTTTTTTCCTCTTTTTGTCATATTTTTGTTGTCTTTTTTGTTGTATTTTTTGTCATCTTTTTCTCGTCTTATTGTTGTCCTATTGTTGTGTTTTTTTTTTGTCTTTTTGTTGTCTTTTTGTTGTGTTTTTTGTTGTCTTTTTGTTGTCTTTTTTTGTGATTTTTTCGTCTTTTTGTCATATTTTTGTTGTCTTTTTGTTGTCTTTATTGTCGTTTTTGTTGTGTTTTTGTTGTGTTTTTGTGGTGTTTTTGTCGTCTTTGTTGTCTTTTAGTTGTGTTTTTTGTTGTCTTTTTGTTGTGTTTTTTGTTGTCTTTTTGTGGTCTTTTTGTTGTGTTTTTTGTTGTCTTTTGTCATCTTTTTTGTCGTCTTTTTGTCGTCTTTGTTGTCTTTTTGTCGTCGTTTTTGTTGTCTTTTTGTGTTTTTTGTTGTATTTTTGTTGTCTTTTTTTGTGATTTTTTCGTCTTTTTGTCATATTTTTGTCTTTTTGTTGTCTTTGTTGTCTTTTTGTCGTCTTTGTTGTGTTTTTGTTGTGTTTTTGTCGTCTTTGTTGTCTTTTAGTTGGGTTTTTTGTTGTCTTTTGTCATCTTTTTTGTCGTCTTTTTGTCATTTTTTGTCTTGTCTTTTTTTGTCTTTTTTTCCTCTTTTTGTCATATTTTTGTTGTCTTTTTTGTTGTATTTTTTGTCATCTTTTTCTCGTCTTATTGTTGTCCTATTGTTGTGTTTTTTTTTGTCTTTTTGTTGTCATTTTGTTGTGTTTTTTGTTGTCTTTTTGTTGTCTTTTTTTTGTGATTTTTTCGTCTTTTTGTCATATTTTTGTTGTCTTTTTGTTGTCTTTATTGTCGTTTTTGTTGTGTTTTTGTTGTGTTTTTGTTGTGTTTTTGTCGTCTTTGTTGTCTTTTAGTTGTGTTTTTTGTTGTCTTTTTGTTGTGTTTTTGTTGTGTTTTTTGTTGTCTTTTGTCATCTTTTTTGTCGTCTTTTTGTCGTCTTTGTTGTCTTTTTGTGTTTTTTGTTGTCTTTTTGTTGTCTTTTTTTGTGATTTTTTCGTCTTTTTGTCATATTTTTGTTGTCTTTTTGTTGTCTTTGTTATCGTTTTTGTTGTGTTTTTGTTGTCTTTTTTGTTGTCGTTTTTGTCGTCTTTGTTGTCTTTTTGTTGTCTTTTTTGTTGTCTTTTTGTTGTCTTTTTGTCATATTTTTATTGTCTTTTTGTTGTCTTTTTTGTTGTATTTTTTGTCATCTTTTTCTCGTCTTATTGTTGTCTTTTTGTTGTCTTTTTGTTGTCTTTGTTGTCTTTTTGTTGTGTTTTTTGTTGTGTTTTTGTTGTGTTTTTGTCGTCTTTGTTGTCTTTTAGTTGTGTTTTTTGTTGTCTTTTTGTTGTGTTTTTTGTTGTCTTTTTGTGGTCTTTTTGTTGTGTTTTTTGTTGTCTTTTGTCATCTTTTTTGTTGTCTCTTTGTCATCTTTGTCTTGTCTTTTTTTTGTCTTTTTTTCATCTTTTTGTCATATTTGTGTTGACTTTTTGTTGTCTTTTTTGTTGTATTTTTTGTCATCTTTTTCTCGTCTTATTGTTGTCTTTTTGTTGTCTTTTTTGTTGTCTTTTTGTTGTCTTTTTGTTGTCTTTGTTGTCTTTTTGTTGTGTTTTTGTTGTCTTTTTGTCGTCTTTGTTGTGTTTTTGTTGTCTTTGTTGTCTTTTTGTCATATTTTTGTTGTCTTTTTGTTGTCTTTGTTGTCTTTTTTGTGTTTTTGTTGTCTTTTTGTCGTTTTTGTGATTTTTTCGTCTTTTTGTCACATTTTTGTTGTCTTTTTGTTGTCTTTGTTGTCTTTTTTGTGTTTTTGTTGTCTTTTTGTCGTCTTTGTTGTGTTTTTGTTGTCTTTTTGTTGTCTTTTTGTTGTCTTTGTTGTCTTTTTGTTGTGTTTTTGTTGTCTTTTTGTCGTCTTTGTTGTGTTTTTGTTGTCTTTTTGTTGTCTTTGTTGTCTTTTTGTCATCGTTTTTGTTGTCTTTTTGTGTTTTTTGTTGTCTTTTTGTGTTTTTTTGTGATTTTTTCGTCTTTTTGTCATATGTTTGTTGTCTTTTTGTTGTTTTTATTGTCGTTTTTGTTGTGTTTTTGTTGTCTTTTTCTCATCTTTTTGTCATATTTTTGTTGTCTTTTTTGTCGTCGTTTTGTCATATTTTTGTTGTCTTTTTGTTGTCTTTATTGTCGTTTTTGTTGTGTTTTTTGTTGTGTTTTTTGTTGTCTTTTTGTTTTCTTTTTTTGTGATTTTTTCGTCTCTTTGTCATATTTTTGTTGTCTTTTTGTTGTCTTTGTTGTCTTTTTTGTGTTTTTGTTGTCTTTTTGTCGTTTTTGTGATTTTTTCGTCTTTTTGTCACATTTTTGTTGTCTTTTTGTTGTCTTTGTTGTCTTTTTTGTGTTTTTGTTGTCTTTTTGTCGTTTTTGTTGTCTTTTTGTTGTCTTTTTGTTGTCTTTTTGTTGTCTTTTTGTTGTCTTTGTTGTCTTTTTGTTGTGTTTTTGTTGTCTTTTTGTCGTCTTTGTTGTGTTTTTGTTGTCTTTTTGTTGTCTTTGTTGTCTTTTTGTCGTCGTTTTTGTTGTCTTTTTGTGTTTTTTGTTGTCTTTTGGGGTTTTTTTGTGATTTTTTCGTCTTTTTGTCATATGTTTGTTGTCTTTTTGTTGTCTTTATTGTCGTTTTTGTTGTGTTTTTGTTGTCTTTTTCTCATCTTTTTGTCATATTTTTGTTCTCTTTTTTGTCGTCGTTTTTTGTTGTCTTTTTGTTGTCTTTTTGTCGTCTTTGTTGTCTTTTTGTTGTGTTTTTTGTTGTCTTTTTGTTTTCTTTTTTTGTGATTTTTTCGTCTCTTTGTCATATTTTTGTTGTCTTTTTGTTGTCTTTGTTGTCGTTTTTGTTGTGTTTTTGTTGTCTTTTTGTTGTGTTTTTTGTTGTCTCTTTGTGGTCTTTTTGTTGTGTTTTTTGTTGTCTTTTGTCATCTTTTTTGTCGTCTTTTTGTCGTCTTTGTTGTCTTTTTGTCGTCGTTTTTGTTGTCTTTTTGTCTTTTTTGTTGTCTTTTTGTTGTCTTTTTGTTGTGTTTTTTGTTGTCTTTTTGTCGTCTTTGTTGTCTTTTTGTTGTGTTTTTTGTTGTCTTTTGTCATCTTTTTTGTCGTCTTTTTGTCATCTTTTGTCTTGTCTTTTTTTGTCTTTTTTTCCTCTTTTTGTCATATTTTTGTTGTCTTTTTTGTTGTATTTTTTGTCATCTTTTTCTCGTCTTATTGTTGTCCTATTGTTGTGTTTTTTTTTTGTCTTTTTGTTGTCTTTTTGTTGTGTTTTTTGTTGTCTTTTTGTTGTCTTTTTTTTGTGATTTTTTCGTCTTTTTGTCATATTTTTGTTGTGTTTTTGTCGTCTTTGTTGTCTTTTAGTTGTGTTTTTTGTTGTCTTTTTGTTGTGTTTTTTGTTGTCTTTTTGTGGTCTTTTTGTTGTGTTTTTTGTTGTCTTTTGTCATCTTTTTTGTCGTCTTTTTGTCGTCTTTGTTGTCTTTTTGTCGTCGTTTTTGTTGTCTTTTTGTGTTTTTTGTTGTATTTTTGTTGTCTTTTTTTGTGATTTTTTCGTCTTTTTGTCATATTTTTGTCTTTTTGTTGTCTTTGTTGTCTTTTTGTCGTCTTTGTTGTGTTTTTGTTGTGTTTTTGTCGTCTTTGTTGTCTTTTAGTTGGGTTTTTTGTTGTCTTTTGTCATCTTTTTTGTCGTCTTTTTGTCATCTTTTGTCTTGTCTTTTTTTGTCTTTTTTTCCTCTTTTTGTCATATTTTTGTTGTCTTTTTTGTTGTATTTTTTGTCATCTTTTTCTCGTCTTATTGTTGTCCTATTGTTGTGTTTTTTTTTGTCTTTTTGTTGTCATTTTGTTGTGTTTTTTGTTGTCTTTTTGTTGTCTTTTTTTTGTGATTTTTTCGTCTTTTTGTCATATTTTTGTTGTCTTTTTGTTGTCTTTATTGTCGTTTTTGTTGTGTTTTTGTTGTGTTTTTGTTGTGTTTTTGTCGTCTTTGTTGTCTTTTAGTTGTGTTTTTTGTTGTCTTTTTGTTGTGTTTTTTGTCGTCGTTTTTGTTGTCTTTTTGTTGTGTTTTTTGTTGTCTTTTTGTCGTCTTTGTTGTCTTTTTGTTGTGTTTTTTGTTGTCTTTATTGTCGTTTTTGTTGTGTTTTTGTTGTGTTTTTGTCGTCTTTGTTGTCTTTTAGTTGTGTTTTTTGTTGTCTTTTTGTTGTGTTTTTTGTTGTCTTTTTGTGGTCTTTTTGTTGTTTTTTTTGTTGTCTTTTGTCATCTTTTTTGTCGTCTTTTTGTCGTCTTTGTTGTCTTTTTGTCGTCGTTTTTGTTGTCTTTTTGTGTTTTTTGTTGTATTTTTGTTGTCTTTTTTTGTGATTTTTTCGTCTTTTTGTCATATCTTTGTTGTCTTTTTGTTGTCTTTTTTGTTGTATTTTTTGTCATCTTTTTCTCGTCTTATTGTTGTCCTATTGTTGTGTTTTTTTTTTGTCTTTTTGTTGTCTTTTTGTTGTGTTTTTTGTTGTCTTTTTGTTGTCTTTTTTTTGTGATTTTTTCGTCTTTTTGTCATATTTTTGTTGTCTTTTTGTTGTCTTTTTTATCGTTTTTGTTGTGTTTTTGTTGTCTTTTTGTCGTCTTTGTTGTGTTTTTGTTGTGTTTTTGTCGTCTTTGTTGTCTTTTAGTTGGGTTTTTTGTTGTCTTTTTGTTGTGTTTTTTGTTGTCTCTTTGTGGTCTTTTTGTTGTGTTTTTTGTTGTCTTTTGTCATCTTTTTTGTCGTCTTTTTGTCGTCTTTGTTGTCTTTTTGTCGTCGTTTTTGTTGTCTTTTTGTCTTTTTTGTTGTCTTTTTGTTGTCTTTTTGTTGTGTTTTTTGTTGTCTTTTTGTCGTCTTTGTTGTCTTTTTGTTGTGTTTTTTGTTGTCTTTTGTCATCTTTTTTGTCGTCTTTTTGTCATCTTTTGTCTTGTCTTTTTTTGTCTTTTTTTCCTCTTTTTGTCATATTTTTGTTGTCTTTTTTGTTGTATTTTTTGTCATCTTTTTCTCGTCTTATTGTTGTCCTATTGTTGTGTTTTTTTTTTGTCTTTTTGTTGTCTTTTTGTTGTGTTTTTTGTTGTCTTTTTGTTGTCTTTTTTTGTGATTTTTTCGTCTTTTTGTCATATTTTTGTTGTCTTTTTGTTGTCTTTATTGTCGTTTTTGTTGTGTTTTTGTTGTGTTTTTGTGGTGTTTTTGTCGTCTTTGTTGTCTTTTAGTTGTGTTTTTTGTTGTCTTTTTGTTGTGTTTTTTGTTGTCTTTTTGTGGTCTTTTTGTTGTGTTTTTTGTTGTCTTTTGTCATCTTTTTTGTCGTCTTTTTGTCGTCTTTGTTGTCTTTTTGTCGTCGTTTTTGTTGTCTTTTTGTGTTTTTTGTTGTATTTTTGTTGTCTTTTTTTGTGATTTTTTCGTCTTTTTGTCATATTTTTGTCTTTTTGTTGTCTTTGTTGTCTTTTTGTCGTCTTTGTTGTGTTTTTGTTGTGTTTTTGTCGTCTTTGTTGTCTTTTAGTTGGGTTTTTTGTTGTCTTTTGTCATCTTTTTTGTCGTCTTTTTGTCATTTTTTGTCTTGTCTTTTTTTGTCTTTTTTTCCTCTTTTTGTCATATTTTTGTTGTCTTTTTTGTTGTATTTTTTGTCATCTTTTTCTCGTCTTATTGTTGTCCTATTGTTGTGTTTTTTTTTGTCTTTTTGTTGTCATTTTGTTGTGTTTTTTGTTGTCTTTTTGTTGTCTTTTTTTTGTGATTTTTTCGTCTTTTTGTCATATTTTTGTTGTCTTTTTGTTGTCTTTATTGTCGTTTTTGTTGTGTTTTTGTTGTGTTTTTGTTGTGTTTTTGTCGTCTTTGTTGTCTTTTAGTTGTGTTTTTTGTTGTCTTTTTGTTGTGTTTTTGTTGTGTTTTTTGTTGTCTTTTGTCATCTTTTTTGTCGTCTTTTTGTCGTCTTTGTTGTCTTTTTGTGTTTTTTGTTGTCTTTTTGTTGTCTTTTTTTGTGATTTTTTCGTCTTTTTGTCATATTTTTGTTGTCTTTTTGTTGTCTTTGTTATCGTTTTTGTTGTGTTTTTGTTGTCTTTTTTGTTGTCGTTTTTGTCGTCTTTGTTGTCTTTTTGTTGTCTTTTTTGTTGTCTTTTTGTTGTCTTTTTGTCATATTTTTATTGTCTTTTTGTTGTCTTTTTTGTTGTATTTTTTGTCATCTTTTTCTCGTCTTATTGTTGTCTTTTTGTTGTCTTTTTGTTGTCTTTGTTGTCTTTTTGTTGTGTTTTTTGTTGTGTTTTTGTTGTGTTTTTGTCGTCTTTGTTGTCTTTTAGTTGTGTTTTTTGTTGTCTTTTTGTTGTGTTTTTTGTTGTCTTTTTGTGGTCTTTTTGTTGTGTTTTTTGTTGTCTTTTGTCATCTTTTTTGTTGTCTCTTTGTCATCTTTGTCTTGTCTTTTTTTTGTCTTTTTTTCATCTTTTTGTCATATTTGTGTTGACTTTTTGTTGTCTTTTTTGTTGTATTTTTTGTCATCTTTTTCTCGTCTTATTGTTGTCTTTTTGTTGTCTTTTTTGTTGTCTTTTTGTTGTCTTTTTGTTGTCTTTGTTGTCTTTTTGTTGTGTTTTTGTTGTCTTTTTGTCGTCTTTGTTGTGTTTTTGTTGTCTTTGTTGTCTTTTTGTCATATTTTTGTTGTCTTTTTGTTGTCTTTGTTGTCTTTTTTGTGTTTTTGTTGTCTTTTTGTCGTTTTTGTGATTTTTTCGTCTTTTTGTCACATTTTTGTTGTCTTTTTGTTGTCTTTGTTGTCTTTTTTGTGTTTTTGTTGTCTTTTTGTCGTCTTTGTTGTGTTTTTGTTGTCTTTTTGTTGTCTTTTTGTTGTCTTTGTTGTCTTTTTGTTGTGTTTTTGTTGTCTTTTTGTCGTCTTTGTTGTGTTTTTGTTGTCTTTTTGTTGTCTTTGTTGTCTTTTTGTCATCGTTTTTGTTGTCTTTTTGTGTTTTTTGTTGTCTTTTTGTGTTTTTTTGTGATTTTTTCGTCTTTTTGTCATATGTTTGTTGTCTTTTTGTTGTTTTTATTGTCGTTTTTGTTGTGTTTTTGTTGTCTTTTTCTCATCTTTTTGTCATATTTTTGTTGTCTTTTTTGTCGTCGTTTTGTCATATTTTTGTTGTCTTTTTGTTGTCTTTATTGTCGTTTTTGTTGTGTTTTTTGTTGTGTTTTTTGTTGTCTTTTTGTTTTCTTTTTTTGTGATTTTTTCGTCTCTTTGTCATATTTTTGTTGTCTTTTTGTTGTCTTTGTTGTCTTTTTTGTGTTTTTGTTGTCTTTTTGTCGTTTTTGTGATTTTTTCGTCTTTTTGTCACATTTTTGTTGTCTTTTTGTTGTCTTTGTTGTCTTTTTTGTGTTTTTGTTGTCTTTTTGTCGTTTTTGTTGTCTTTTTGTTGTCTTTTTGTTGTCTTTTTGTTGTCTTTTTGTTGTCTTTGTTGTCTTTTTGTTGTGTTTTTGTTGTCTTTTTGTCGTCTTTGTTGTGTTTTTGTTGTCTTTTTGTTGTCTTTGTTGTCTTTTTGTCGTCGTTTTTGTTGTCTTTTTGTGTTTTTTGTTGTCTTTTGGGGTTTTTTTGTGATTTTTTCGTCTTTTTGTCATATGTTTGTTGTCTTTTTGTTGTCTTTATTGTCGTTTTTGTTGTGTTTTTGTTGTCTTTTTCTCATCTTTTTGTCATATTTTTGTTCTCTTTTTTGTCGTCGTTTTTTGTTGTCTTTTTGTTGTCTTTTTGTCGTCTTTGTTGTCTTTTTGTTGTGTTTTTTGTTGTCTTTTTGTTTTCTTTTTTTGTGATTTTTTCGTCTCTTTGTCATATTTTTGTTGTCTTTTTGTTGTCTTTGTTGTCGTTTTTGTTGTGTTTTTGTTGTCTTTTAGTTGTGTTTTTTGTTGTCTTTTTCTTGTCTTATTGTTGTCTTTTTTGTTGTGTTTTTGTTGTCTTTTTGTCGTCTTTGTTGTGTTTTTGTTGTGTTTTTGTTGTGTTTTTGTTGTCTTTGTTGTCTTTTAGTTGTGTTTTTGTTGTCTTTTTGTTGTCTTTTTGTCGTCTTTGTTGTCTTTTTGTTGTGTTTTTTGTTGTCTTTTTGTTGTGTTTTTTGTTGTCTTTTTGTTGTGTTTTTTGTTGTCTTTTTGTTTTCTTTTTTTGTGATTTTTTCGTCTCTGTCATATTTTTGTTGTCTTTTTGTTGTCTTTGTTGTCGTTTTTGTTGTGTTTTTTGTTGTCTTTTTGTTGTGTTTTTTGTTGTCTTTTTGTTGTGTTTTTTGTTGTCTTTTTGTTTTCTTTTTGTTGTCTTTTTGTTGTCTTTTTGTCGTCTTTGTTGTCTTTTTGTTGTTTTTTGTTGTCTTTTTTGTCATCTTTTTCTCGTCTTATTGTTGTCTTTTTGTTGTCTTTTTGTCGTCTTTGTTGTCTTTTAGTTGTGTTTTTTGTTGTCTTTTTGTTGTGTTTTTTGTTGTCTTTTTGTGGTCTTTTTGTTGTGTTTTTTGTTGTCTTTTGTCATCTTTTTTGTCGTCTTTTTGTCATCTTTGTCTTGTCTTTTTTTTGTCTTTTTTTCGTCTTTTTGTCATATTTTTGTTGTCTTTTTTGTTGTATTTTTTGTCATCTTTTTCTCGTCTTATTGTTGTCTTTTTGTTGTCTTTTTTGTTGTCTTTTTGTTGTCTTTGTTGTCTTTTTGTTGTGTTTTTGTCGTTTTTGTTGTGTTTTTGTTGTCTTTTTGTTGTCTTTGTTGTCTTTTTGTCGTCGTTTTTGTTGTCTTTTTGTGTTTTTTGTTGTCTTTTTGTTGTCTTTTTGTTGTCTTTTTGTCGTCTTTGTTGTCTTTTTGTTGTGTTTTTTGTTGTCTTTTTGTTTTCTTTTTTTGTGATTTTTTCGTCTCTTTGTCATATTTTTGTTGTCTTTTTGTTGTCTTTGTTGTCGTTTTTGTTGTGTTTTTGTTGTCTTTTAGTTGTGTTTTTTGTTGTCTTTTTCTCGTCTTATTGTTGTCTTTTTTGTTGTGTTTTTGTTGTCTTTTTGTCGTCTTTGTTGTGTTTTTGTTGTGTTTTTGTTGTGTTTTTGTTGTCTTTGTTGTCTTTTAGTTGTGTTTTTTTGTTGTCTTTTTGTTGTCTTTTTTGTTGTCTTTTTGTTGTCTTTTTGTTGTCTTTTTGTTGTCTTTTTGTCGTCTTTGTTGTCTTTTTGTTGTGTTTTTTGTTGTCTTTTTGTTGTGTTTTTTGTTGTCTTTTTGTTGTGTTTTTTGTTGTCTTTTTGTTTTCTTTTTTTGTGATTTTTTCGTCTCTGTCATATTTTTGTTGTCTTTTTGTTGTCTTTTTTGTTGTCGTTTTTGTCGTCTTTGTTGTCTTTTTGTTGTCTTTTTTGTTGTCTTTTTGTTGTCTTTTTGTCATATTTTTATTGTCTTTTTGTTGTCTTTTTTGTTGTATTTTTTGTCATCTTTTTCTCGTCTTATTGTTGTCTTTTTGTTGTCTTTTTGTTGTCTTTGTTGTCTTTTTGTTGTGTTTTTTGTTGTGTTTTTGTTGTGTTTTTGTCGTCTTTGTTGTCTTTTAGTTGTGTTTTTTGTTGTCTTTTTGTTGTGTTTTTTGTTGTCTTTTTGTGGTCTTTTTGTTGTGTTTTTTGTTGTCTTTTGTCATCTTTTTTGTTGTCTCTTTGTCATCTTTGTCTTGTCTTTTTTTTGTCTTTTTTTCATCTTTTTGTCATATTTGTGTTGACTTTTTGTTGTCTTTTTTGTTGTATTTTTTGTCATCTTTTTCTCGTCTTATTGTTGTCTTTTTGTTGTCTTTTTTGTTGTCTTTTTGTTGTCTTTTTGTTGTCTTTGTTGTCTTTTTGTTGTGTTTTTGTTGTCTTTTTGTCGTCTTTGTTGTGTTTTTGTTGTCTTTGTTGTCTTTTTGTCATATTTTTGTTGTCTTTTTGTTGTCTTTGTTGTCTTTTTTGTGTTTTTGTTGTCTTTTTGTCGTTTTTGTGATTTTTTCGTCTTTTTGTCACATTTTTGTTGTCTTTTTGTTGTCTTTGTTGTCTTTTTTGTGTTTTTGTTGTCTTTTTGTCGTCTTTGTTGTGTTTTTGTTGTCTTTTTGTTGTCTTTTTGTTGTCTTTGTTGTCTTTTTGTTGTGTTTTTGTTGTCTTTTTGTCGTCTTTGTTGTGTTTTTGTTGTCTTTTTGTTGTCTTTGTTGTCTTTTTGTCATCGTTTTTGTTGTCTTTTTGTGTTTTTTGTTGTCTTTTTGGGTTTTTTTGTGATTTTTTCGTCTTTTTGTCATATGTTTGTTGTCTTTTTGTTGTTTTTATTGTCGTTTTTGTTGTGTTTTTGTTGTCTTTTTCTCATCTTTTTGTCATATTTTTGTTGTCTTTTTTGTCGTCGTTTTGTCATATTTTTGTTGTCTTTTTGTTGTCTTTATTGTCGTTTTTGTTGTGTTTTTTGTTGTGTTTTTTGTTGTCTTTTTGTTTTCTTTTTTTGTGATTTTTTCGTCTCTTTGTCATATTTTTGTTGTCTTTTTGTTGTCTTTGTTGTCTTTTTTGTGTTTTTGTTGTCTTTTTGTCGTTTTTGTGATTTTTTCGTCTTTTTGTCACTTTTTTGTTGTCTTTTTGTAGTCTTTGTTGTCTTTTTTGTGTTTTTGTTGTCTTTTTGTCGTTTTTGTTGTCTTTTTGTTGTCTTTTTGTTGTCTTTTTGTTGTCTTTTTGTTGTCTTTGTTGTCTTTTTGTTGTGTTTTTGTTGTCTTTTTGTCGTCTTTGTTGTGTTTTTGTTGTCTTTTTGTTGTCTTTGTTGTCTTTTTGTCGTCGTTTTTGTTGTCTTTTTGGGTTTTTTTGTGATTTTTTCGTCTTTTTGTCATATGTTTGTTGTCTTTTTGTTGTCTTTATTGTCGTTTTTGTTGTGTTTTTGTTGTCTTTTTCTCATCTTTTTGTCATATTTTTGTTGTCTTTTTTGTCGTCGTTTTTTGTTGTCTTTTTGTTGTCTTTTTGTCGTCTTTGTTGTCTTTTTGTTGTGTTTTTTGTTGTCTTTTTGTTTTCTTTTTTTGTGATTTTTTCGTCTCTTTGTCATATTTTTGTTGTCTTTTTGTTGTCTTTGTTGTCGTTTTTGTTGTGTTTTTGTTGTCTTTTAGTTGTGTTTTTTGTTGTCTTTTTCTTGTCTTATTGTTGTCTTTTTTGTTGTGTTTTTGTTGTCTTTTTGTCGTCTTTGTTGTGTTTTTGTTGTGTTTTTGTTGTGTTTTTGTTGTCTTTGTTGTCTTTTAGTTGTGTTTTTGTTGTCTTTTTGTTGTCTTTTTGTCGTCTTTGTTGTCTTTTTGTTGTGTTTTTTGTTGTCTTTTTGTTGTGTTTTTTGTTGTCTTTTTGTTGTGTTTTTTGTTGTCTTTTTGTTTTCTTTTTTTGTGATTTTTTCGTCTCTGTCATATTTTTGTTGTCTTTTTGTTGTCTTTGTTGTCGTTTTTGTTGTGTTTTTTGTTGTCTTTTTGTTGTGTTTTTTGTTGTCTTTTTGTTGTGTTTTTTGTTGTCTTTTTGTTTTCTTTTTGTTGTCTTTTTGTTGTCTTTTTGTCGTCTTTGTTGTCTTTTTGTTGTTTTTTGTTGTCTTTTTTGTCATCTTTTTCTCGTCTTATTGTTGTCTTTTTGTTGTCTTTGTTGTCTTTTTGTTGTGTTTTTTGTTGTGTTTTTGTTGTGTTTTTGTCGTCTTTGTTGTCTTTTAGTTGTGTTTTTTGTTGTCTTTTTGTTGTGTTTTTTGTTGTCTTTTTGTGGTCTTTTTGTTGTGTTTTTTGTTGTCTTTTGTCATCTTTTTTGTCGTCTTTTTGTCATCTTTGTCTTGTCTTTTTTTTGTCTTTTTTTCGTCTTTTTGTCATATTTTTGTTGTCTTTTTTGTTGTATTTTTTGTCATCTTTTTCTCGTCTTATTGTTGTCTTTTTGTTGTCTTTTTTGTTGTCTTTTTGTTGTCTTTGTTGTCTTTTTGTTGTGTTTTTGTCGTTTTTGTTGTGTTTTTGTTGTCTTTTTGTTGTCTTTGTTGTCTTTTTGTCGTCGTTTTTGTTGTCTTTTTGTGTTTTTTGTTGTCTTTTTGTTGTCTTTTTGTTGTCTTTTTGTTGTCTTTTTGTCGTCTTTGTTGTCTTTTTGTTGTGTTTTTTGTTGTCTTTTTGTTTTCTTTTTTTGTGATTTTTTCGTCTCTTTGTCATATTTTTGTTGTCTTTTTGTTGTCTTTGTTGTCGTTTTTGTTGTGTTTTTGTTGTCTTTTAGTTGTGTTTTTTGTTGTCTTTTTCTCGTCTTATTGTTGTCTTTTTTGTTGTGTTTTTGTTGTCTTTTTGTCGTCTTTGTTGTGTTTTTGTTGTGTTTTTGTTGTGTTTTTGTTGTCTTTGTTGTCTTTTAGTTGTGTTTTTTTGTTGTCTTTTTGTTGTCTTTTTTGTTGTCTTTTTGTTGTCTTTTTGTTGTCTTTTTGTTGTCTTTTTGTCGTCTTTGTTGTCTTTTTGTTGTGTTTTTTGTTGTCTTTTTGTTGTGTTTTTTGTTGTCTTTTTGTTGTGTTTTTTGTTGTCTTTTTGTTTTCTTTTTTTGTGATTTTTTCGTCTCTGTCATATTTTTGTTGTCTTTTTGTTGTCTTTTTTGTTGTCGTTTTTGTCGTCTTTGTTGTCTTTTTGTTGTCTTTTTTGTTGTCTTTTTGTTGTCTTTTTGTTGTCTTTGTTGTCTTTTTGTTGTGTTTTTGTCGTTTTTGTTGTGTTTTTGTTGTCTTTTTGTTGTCTTTGTTGTCTTTTTGTCGTCGTTTTTGTTGTCTTTTTGTGTTTTTTGTTGTCTTTTTGTTGTCTTTTTGTTGTCTTTTTGTTGTCTTTTTGTCGTCTTTGTTGTCTTTTTGTTGTGTTTTTTGTTGTCTTTTTGTTTTCTTTTTTTGTGATTTTTTCGTCTCTTTGTCATATTTTTGTTGTCTTTTTGTTGTCTTTGTTGTCGTTTTTGTTGTGTTTTTGTTGTCTTTTAGTTGTGTTTTTTGTTGTCTTTTTCTCGTCTTATTGTTGTCTTTTTTGTTGTGTTTTTGTTGTCTTTTTGTCGTCTTTGTTGTGTTTTTGTTGTGTTTTTGTTGTGTTTTTGTTGTCTTTGTTGTCTTTTAGTTGTGTTTTTTTGTTGTCTTTTTGTTGTCTTTTTTGTTTTCTTTTTGTTGTCTTTTTGTTGTCTTTTTGTTGTCTTTTTGTCGTCTTTGTTGTCTTTTTGTTGTGTTTTTTGTTGTCTTTTTGTTGTGTTTTTTGTTGTCTTTTTGTTGTGTTTTTTGTTGTCTTTTTGTTTTCTTTTTTTGTGATTTTTTCGTCTCTGTCATATTTTTGTTGTCTTTTTGTTGTCTTTTTTGTCGTCGTTTTTGTCGTCTTTGTTGTCTTTTTGTTGTGTTTTTGTTGTCTTTGTTGTCTTTTTGTTGTGTTTTTTGTTGTCTTTTTGTTGTGTTTTTTGTTGTCTTTTTGTTTTCTTTTTTTGTGATTTTTTCGTCTCTGTCATATTTTTGTTGTCTTTTTGTTGTCTTTTTTGTCATCGTTTTTGTCGTCTTTGTTGTCTTTTTGTTGTGTTTTTGTTGTCTTTGTTGTCTTTTTGTTGTGTTTTTGTTGTCTTTTTGTTGTCTTTTTGTTGTCTTTGTTGTCTTTTTGTTGTGTTTTTGTTGTCTTTTTGTCGTCTTTGTTGTGTTTTTGTTGTGTTTTTGTTGTCTTTGTTGTCTTTTAGTAGTGTTTTTTGTTGTCTTTTTCTCGTCTTATTGTTGTCTTTTTGTTGTCTTTTTTGTTGTGTTTTTGTTGTCTTTTTGTCGTCTTTGTTGTGTTTTTGTTGTGTTTTTGTTGTCTTTGTTGTCTTTTAGTAGTGTTTTTTGTTGTCTTTTTCTCGTCTTATTGTTGTCTTTTTGTTGTCTTTTTTGTTGTGTTTTTGTTGTCTTTTTGTCGTCTTTGTTGTGTTTTTGTTGTGTTTTTGTTGTGTTTTTGTTGTCTTTGTTGTCTTTTAGTTGTGTTTTTTTGTTGTCTTTTTGTTGTCTTTTTTGTTGTCTTTTTGTTGTCTTTTTGTTGTCTTTTTGTTGTCTTTTTGTCGTCTTTGTTGTCTTTTTGTTGTGTTTTTTGTTGTCTTTTTGTTGTGTTTTTTGTTGTCTTTTTGTTGTGTTTTTTGTTGTCTTTTTGTTTTCTTTTTTTGTAGGATTTTTTCGTCTCTGTCATATTTTTGTTGTCTTTTTGTTGTCTTTTTTGTCGTCGTTTTTGTCGTCTTTGTTGTCTTTTTGTTGTGTTTTTTGTTGTCTTTTTGTTGTGTTTTTTGTTGTCTTTTTGTTTTCTTTTTTTGTGATTTTTTCGTCTCTGTCATATTTTTGTTGTCTTTTTGTTGTCTTTTTTGTCGTCGTTTTTGTCGTCTTTGTTGTCTTTTTGTTGTGTTTTTGTTGTCTTTGTTGTCTTTTTGTTGTGTTTTTGTTGTCTTTTTGTTGTCTTTTTGTTGTCTTTGTTGTCTTTTTGTTGTGTTTTTGTTGTCTTTTTGTCGTCTTTGTTGTGTTTTTGTTGTGTTTTTGTTGTCTTTGTTGTCTTTTAGTAGTGTTTTTTGTTGTCTTTTTCTCGTCTTATTGTTGTCTTTTTGTTGTCTTTTTTGTTGTGTTTTTGTTGTGTTTTTGTTGTCTTTGTTGTCTTTTTGTTGTGTTTTTGTTGTCTTTTTGTCGTTTTTGTTGTCTTTTTGTTGTGTTTTTGTTGTCTTTGTTGTCTTTTTGTCGTCGTTTTTGTTGTCTTTTTGTGTTTTTTGTTGTCTTTTTGGGTTTTTTTGTGATTTTTTCGTCTTTTTGTCATATGTTTGTTGTCTTTTTGTTGTCTTTATTGTCGTTTTTGTTGTCTTTTTCTCATCTTTTTGTCATATTTTTGTTGTCTTTTTTGTCGTCGTTTTTCTTGTCTTTTTGTTGTCTTTTTGTTGTCTTTTTGTCGTCTTTGTTGTCTTTTTGTTGTGTTTTTTGTTGTCTTTTTGTTTTCTTTTTTTGTGATTTTTTCGTCTCTTTGTCATATTTTTGTTGTCTTTTTGTTGTCTTTGTTGTCGTTTTTGTTGTGTTTTTGTTGTCTTTTAGTTGTGTTTTTTGTTGTCTTTTTCTCATCTTATTGTTGTCTTTTTTGTTGTGTTTTTGTTGTCTTTTTGTCGTCTTTGTTGTGTTTTTGTTGTGTTTTTGTTGTCTTTGTTGTCTTTTAGTTGTGTTTTTTGTTGTCTTTTTGTTATGTTTTTTGTTGTCTTTTTGTCGTCTTTGTTGTGTTTTTGTTGTGTTTTTGTTGTGTTTTTGTTGTGTTTTTTTGTTGTCTTTTGTCATCTTTTTTGTCGTCTTTTTGTCATCTTTTGTCTTTTTTTGTCTTTTTTTCCTCTTTTTGTCATATTTTTGTAGTTTTTTTGTTGTCTTTTTTGTCGTCGATTTTGTTGTCTTTTTGTCGTCTTTGTCTTTTTATTGTGTTTTTTGTTGTCTTTTAGTTGTGTTTTTTGTTGTCTTTTTGTTGTCTTTATTGTCGTTTTTGTTGTGTTTTTTGTTGTTTTTTTGTCGTCTTTGTTGTCTTTTTGTCGTCGTTTTTGTTGTCTTTTTGTGTTTTTTGTTGTCTTTTTGTTATGTTTTTTGTGATTTTTTTGTCTTTTTGTCATATTTTTGTTGTCTTTTTGTTGTCTTTATTGTCGTTTTTGTTGTGTTTTTGTTGTCTTTTTTTCGTCTTTTTGTCATATTTTTGTTGTCTTTGTTGTCGTTTTTGTTGTGTTTTTGTTGTCTTTTTGTCGTCTTTGTTGTCTTTTTGTTGTGTTTTTGTTGTGTTTTTGTCGTCTTTGTTGTCTTTTAGTTGTGTTTTTTGTTGTCTTTTTGTTGTGTTTTTTGTTGTCTTTTTGTGGTCTTTTTGTTGTGTTTTTTGTTGTCTTTTGTCATCTTTTTTGTCGTCTTTTTGTCGTCTTTGTTGTCTTTTTGTCGTCGTTTTTGTTGTCTTTTTGTCTTTTTTCTTGTCTTTTTGTTGTCTTTTTGTTGTCTTTATTGTCGTTTTTGTTGTCTTTTTCTCATCTTTTTGTCATATTTTTGTTGTCTTTTTTGTCGTCGTTTTTCTTGTCTTTTTGTTGTCTTTTTGTTGTCTTTTTGTCGTCTTTGTTGTCTTTTTGTTGTGTTTTTTGTTGTCTTTTTGTTTTCTTTTTTTGTGATTTTTTCGTCTCTTTGTCATATTTTTGTTGTCTTTTTGTTGTCTTTGTTGTCGTTTTTGTTGTGTTTTTGTTGTCTTTTAGTTGTGTTTTTTGTTGTCTTTTTCTCATCTTATTGTTGTCTTTTTTGTTGTGTTTTTGTTGTCTTTTTGTCGTCTTTGTTGTGTTTTTGTTGTGTTTTTGTTGTCTTTGTTGTCTTTTAGTTGTGTTTTTTGTTGTCTTTTTGTTATGTTTTTTGTTGTCTTTTTGTCGTCTTTGTTGTGTTTTTGTTGTGTTTTTGTTGTGTTTTTGTTGTGTTTTTTTGTTGTCTTTTGTCATCTTTTTTGTCGTCTTTTTGTCATCTTTTGTCTTTTTTGTCTTTTTTTCCTCTTTTTGTCATATTTTTGTAGTTTTTTTGTTGTCTTTTTTGTCGTCGATTTTGTTGTCTTTTTGTCGTCTTTGTCTTTTTATTGTGTTTTTTGTTGTCTTTTAGTTGTGTTTTTTGTTGTCTTTTTGTTGTCTTTATTGTCGTTTTTGTTGTGTTTTTTGTTGTTTTTTTGTCGTCTTTGTTGTCTTTTTGTCGTCGTTTTTGTTGTCTTTTTGTGTTTTTTGTTGTCTTTTTGTTATGTTTTTTGTGATTTTTTTGTCTTTTTGTCATATTTTTGTTGTCTTTTTGTTGTCTTTATTGTCGTTTTTGTTGTGTTTTTGTTGTCTTTTTTTCGTCTTTTTGTCATATTTTTGTTGTCTTTGTTGTCGTTTTTGTTGTGTTTTTGTTGTCTTTTTGTCGTCTTTGTTGTCTTTTTGTTGTGTTTTTGTTGTGTTTTTGTCGTCTTTGTTGTCTTTTAGTTGTCTTTTTGTGGTCTTTTTGTTGTGTTTTTTGTTGTCTTTTGTCATCTTTTTTGTCGTCTTTTTGTCGTCTTTGTTGTCTTTTTGTCGTCGTTTTTGTTGTCTTTTTGTCTTTTTTGTTGTCTTTTTGTTGTCTTTTTGTTGTGTTTTTTGTTGTCTTTTTGTTGTCTTTTTGTTGTGTTTTTTGTTGTCTTTTTGTCGTCTTTGTTGTCTTTTTGTTGTGTTTTTTGTTGTCTTTTGTCATCTTTTTTGTCGTCTTTTTGTCATCTTTTGTCTTGTCTTTTTTTGTCTTTTTTTCCTCTTTTTGTCATATTTTTGTTGTCTTTTTGTTGTCTTTTTTGTTGTATTTTTTGTCATCTTTTTCTCGTCTTATTGTTGTCCTATTGTTGTGTTTTTTTTTGTCTTTTTGTTGTGTTTTTTGTTGTCTTTTTGTTGTCTTTTTTTTGTGATTTTTTCGTCTTTTTGTCATATTTTTGTTGTCTTTTTGTTGTCTTTATTGTGTTTTTGTTGTGTTTTTGTTGTGTTTTTGTTGTGTTTTTGTCGTCTTTGTTGTCTTTTAGTTGTGTTTTTTGTTGTCTTTTTGTTGTGTTTTTTGTTGTCTTTTTGTTGTGTTTTTTGTTGTCTTTTTGTGGTCTTTTTGTTGTGTTTTTTGTTGTCTTTTGTCATCTTTTTTGTCGTCTTTTTGTCGTCTTTGTTGTCTTTTTGTCGTCGTTTTTGTTGTCTTTGTGTTTTTTGTTGTATTTTTGTTGTCTTTTTTTGTGATTTTTTCGTCTTTTTGTCATATTTTTGTTGTCTTTTTGTTGTCTTTGTTATCGTTTTTGTTGTGTTTTTGTCGTCTTTGTTGTGTTTTTGTTGTGTTTTTGTCGTCTTTGTTGTCTTTTAGTTGGGTTTTTTGTTGTCTTTTTGTTGTGTTTTTTGTTGTCTTTTTGTGGTCTTTTTGTTGTGTTTTTTGTTGTCTTTTGTCATCTTTTTTGTCGTCTTTTTGTCGTCTTTGTTGTCTTTTTGTCGTCGTTTTTGTTGTCTTTTTGTGTTTTTTGTTGTCTTTTTGTTGTCTTTTTTTGTGATTTTTTCGTCTTTTTGTCATATTTTTGTTGTCTTTTTGTTGTCTTTATTGTTGTTTTTGTTGTGTTTTTTTCGTCTTTTTGTCATATTTTTGTTGTCTTTTTTGTTGTATTTTTTGTCATCTTTTTCTCGTCTTATTGTTGTCTTTTTGTTGTCTTTTTTGTTGTCTTTTTGTTGTCTTTTTGTTGTCTTTGTTGTCTTTTTGTTGTGTTTTTGTCGTTTTTGTTGTGTTTTTGTTGTGTTTTTGTTGTCTTTGTTGTCTTTTTGTCGTCGTTTTTGTTGTCTTTTTGTGTTTTTTGTTGTCTTTTTGTTGTCTTTTTGTTGTCTTTTTGTTGTCTTTTTGTCGTCTTTGTTGTCTTTTTGTTGTGTTTTTTGTTGTCTTTTTGTTTTCTTTTTTTGTGATTTTTTCGTCTCTTTGTCATATTTTTGTTGTCTTTTTGTTGTCTTTGTTGTCGTTTTTGTTGTGTTTTTGTTGTCTTTTAGTTGTGTTTTTTGTTGTCTTTTTCTCGTCTTATTGTTGTCTTTTTTGTTGTGTTTTTGTTGTCTTTTTGTCGTCTTTGTTGTGTTTTTGTTGTGTTTTTGTTGTGTTTTTGTTGTCTTTGTTGTCTTTTAGTTGTGTTTTTTTGTTGTCTTTTTGTTGTCTTTTTTGTTGTCTTTTTGTTGTCTTTTTGTTGTCTTTTTGTCGTCTTTGTTGTCTTTTTGTTGTGTTTTTTGTTGTCTTTTTGTTGTGTTTTTTGTTGTCTTTTTGTTGTGTTTTTTGTTGTCTTTTTGTTTTCTTTTTTTGTGATTTTTTCGTCTTTTTGTCATATTTTTGTTGTCTTTTTGTTGTCTTTGTTATCGTTTTTGTTGTGTTTTTGTCGTCTTTGTTGTGTTTTTGTTGTGTTTTTGTCGTCTTTGTTGTCTTTTAGTTGGGTTTTTTGTTGTCTTTTTGTTGTGTTTTTTGTTGTCTTTTTGTGGTCTTTTTGTTGTGTTTTTTGTTGTCTTTTGTCATCTTTTTTGTCGTCTTTTTGTCGTCTTTGTTGTCTTTTTGTCGTCGTTTTTGTTGTCTTTTTGTGTTTTTTGTTGTCTTTTTGTTGTCTTTTTTTTGTGATTTTTTCGTCTTTTTGTCATATTTTTGTTGTCTTTTTGTTGTCTTTATTGTTGTTTTTGTTGTGTTTTTTTCGTCTTTTTGTCATATTTTTGTTGTCTTTTTTGTTGTATTTTTTGTCATCTTTTTCTCGTCTTATTGTTGTCTTTTTGTTGTCTTTTTTGTTGTCTTTTTGTTGTCTTTTTGTTGTCTTTGTTGTCTTTTTGTTGTGTTTTTGTCGTTTTTGTTGTGTTTTTGTTGTCTTTTTGTTGTCTTTGTTGTCTTTTTGTCGTCGTTTTTGTTGTCTTTTTGTGTTTTTTGTTGTCTTTTTGTTGTCTTTTTGTTGTCTTTTTGTTGTCTTTTTGTCGTCTTTGTTGTCTTTTTGTTGTGTTTTTTGTTGTCTTTTTGTTTTCTTTTTTTGTGATTTTTTCGTCTCTTTGTCATATTTTTGTTGTCTTTTTGTTGTCTTTGTTGTCGTTTTTGTTGTGTTTTTGTTGTCTTTTAGTTGTGTTTTTTGTTGTCTTTTTCTCGTCTTATTGTTGTCTTTTTTGTTGTGTTTTTGTTGTCTTTTTGTCGTCTTTGTTGTGTTTTTGTTGTGTTTTTGTTGTGTTTTTGTTGTCTTTGTTGTCTTTTAGTTGTGTTTTTTTGTTGTCTTTTTGTTGTCTTTTTTGTTGTCTTTTTGTTGTCTTTTTGTTGTCTTTTTGTCGTCTTTGTTGTCTTTTTGTTGTGTTTTTTGTTGTCTTTTTGTTGTGTTTTTTGTTGTCTTTTTGTTGTGTTTTTTGTTGTCTTTTTGTTGTCTTTTTTTGTGATTTTTTCGTCTTTTTGTCATATTTTTGTTGTCTTTTTGTTGTCTTTGTTATCGTTTTTGTTGTGTTTTTGTCGTCTTTGTTGTGTTTTTGTTGTGTTTTTGTCGTCTTTGTTGTCTTTTAGTTGGGTTTTTTGTTGTCTTTTTGTTGTGTTTTTTGTTGTCTTTTTGTGGTCTTTTTGTTGTGTTTTTTGTTGTCTTTTGTCATCTTTTTTGTCGTCTTTTTGTCGTCTTTGTTGTCTTTTTGTCGTCGTTTTTGTTGTCTTTTTGTGTTTTTTGTTGTCTTTTTGTTGTCTTTTTTTTGTGATTTTTTCGTCTTTTTGTCATATTTTTGTTGTCTTTTTGTTGTCTTTATTGTTGTTTTTGTTGTGTTTTTTTCGTCTTTTTGTCATATTTTTGTTGTCTTTTTTGTTGTATTTTTTGTCATCTTTTTCTCGTCTTATTGTTGTCTTTTTGTTGTCTTTTTTGTTGTCTTTTTGTTGTCTTTTTGTTGTCTTTGTTGTCTTTTTGTTGTGTTTTTGTCGTTTTTGTTGTGTTTTTGTTGTCTTTTTGTTGTCTTTGTTGTCTTTTTGTCGTCGTTTTTGTTGTCTTTTTGTGTTTTTTGTTGTCTTTTTGTTGTCTTTTTGTTGTCTTTTTGTTGTCTTTTTGTCGTCTTTGTTGTCTTTTTGTTGTGTTTTTTGTTGTCTTTTTGTTTTCTTTTTTTGTGATTTTTTCGTCTCTTTGTCATATTTTTGTTGTCTTTTTGTTGTCTTTGTTGTCGTTTTTGTTGTGTTTTTGTTGTCTTTTAGTTGTGTTTTTTGTTGTCTTTTTCTCGTCTTATTGTTGTCTTTTTTGTTGTGTTTTTGTTGTCTTTTTGTCGTCTTTGTTGTGTTTTTGTTGTGTTTTTGTTGTGTTTTTGTTGTCTTTGTTGTCTTTTAGTTGTGTTTTTTTGTTGTCTTTTTGTTGTCTTTTTTGTTGTCTTTTTGTTGTCTTTTTGTTGTCTTTTTGTCGTCTTTGTTGTCTTTTTGTTGTGTTTTTTGTTGTCTTTTTGTTGTGTTTTTTGTTGTCTTTTTGTTGTGTTTTTTGTTGTCTTTTTGTTTTCTTTTTTTGTGATTTTTTCGTCTCTGTCATATTTTTGTTGTCTTTTTGTTGTCTTTTTTGTTGTCGTTTTTGTCGTCTTTGTTGTCTTTTTGTTGTCTTTTTTGTTGTCTTTTTGTTGTCTTTTTGTTGTCTTTGTTGTCTTTTTGTTGTGTTTTTGTTGTGTTTTTGTTGTCTTTTTGTTGTCTTTGCTGTCTTTTTGTCGTCGTTTTTGTTGTCTTTTTGTGTTTTTTGTTGTCTTTTTGTTGTCTTTTTGTCGTCTTTGTTGTCTTTTTGTTGTGTTTTTTGTTGTCTTTTTGTTTTCTTTTTTTGTGATTTTTTCGTCTCTTTGTCATATTTTTGTTGTCTTTTTGTTGTCTTTGTTGTCGTTTTTGTTGTGTTTTTGTTGTCTTTTAGTTGTGTTTTTTGTTGTCTTTTTCTCGTCTTATTGTTGTCTTTTTGTTGTCTTTTTGTCGTCTTTGTTGTGTTTTTGTTGTGTTTTGTTGTGTTTTTGTTGTCTTTGTTGTCTTTTAGTTGTGTTTTTTTGTTGTCTTTTTGTTGTCTTTTTTGTTGTCTTTTTGTTGTCTTTTTGTTGTCTTTTTGTTGTCTTTTTGTCGTCTTTGTTGTCTTTTTGTTGTGTTTTTTGTTGTCTTTTTGTTGTGTTTTTTGTTGTCTTTTTGTTGTGTTTTTTGTTGTCTTTTTGTTTTCTTTTTTTGTGATTTTTTCGTCTCTGTCATATTTTTGTTGTCTTTTTGTTGTCTTTTTTGTCGTCGTTTTTGTCGTCTTTGTTGTCTTTTTGTTGTGTTTTTGTTGTCTTTGTTGTCTTTTTGTTGTGTTTTTTGTTGTCTTTTTGTTGTCTTTTTGTCGTCTTTGTTGTCTTTTTGTCGTCTTTGTCTTTTTATTGTGTTTTTGTTGTTTTTTTGTCATCTTTGTCTTTTTGTTGTGTTTTTGTCGTCTTTGTTGTCTTTTTGTCGTCGTTTTTGTTGTCTTTTTGTGTTTTTTGTTGTCTTTTTGTTGTCTTTTTTTTGTCTTTTTTTGAGATTTTTTCGTCTTTTTGTTGTCTTTATTGTCGTTTTTGTTGTGTTTTTGTTCTCTTTTTTTCGTCTTTTTGTCATGTTCTTGATGTCTTTTTGTTGTCTTTGTTGTCGTTTTTGTTGTGTTTTTGTTGTCTTTGTTGTCTTTTAGTTGTGTTTTTTGTTGTGTTTTTTGTTGTCTTTTTGTGGTCTTTTTGTTTTGTTTTTTGTTGTCTTTTGTCATCTTTTTTGTCTTCTTTTTGTCATCTTTGTCTTGTCTTTTTTTCGTCTTTTTGTCATATTTTTGTTGTCTTTTTGTTGTCTTTTTTGTCGTCGTTTTTGTTGTCTTTTTGTTGTGTTTTTTGTTGTCTCTTTGTTGTCTTTTTGTTGTGTTTTTTGTTGTCTTTTTTGTTGTCGTTTTTGTTGTGTTCTTTTTGTCTTTTTTTGTGTTGTCTTTTTGTTGTCTTTTTTGTTGTATTTTTTGTCATCTTTTTCTCGTCTTATTGTTGTCTTTTTTGTTGTCTTTTTGTTGTCTTTTTGTTGTGTTTTTTGTTGTCTTTTTGTCGTCTTTGTTGTCTTTTTGTTGTGTTTTTTGTTGTCTTTTGTCATCTTTTTTGTCGTCTTTTTGTCATCTTTTGTCTTTTTTTGTCTTTTTTTGTCTTTTTTTCCTCTTTTTGTCATATTTTTGTTGTCTTTTTGTTGTCTTTTTTGTTGTATTTTTTGTCATCTTTTTCTCGTCTTATTGTTGTCCTATTGTTGTTGTTTTTTTTTGTCTTTTTGTTGTCTTTTTGTTGTGTTTTTTGTTGTCTTTTTGTTGTCTTTTTTTGTGATTTTTTCGTATTTTTGTCATATTTTTGTTGTCTTTTTGTTGTCTTTATTGTCGTTTTTGTTGTGTTTTTGTTGTGTTTTTGTCGTCTTTGTTGTCTTTTAGTTGTGTTTTTTGTTGTCTTTTTGTTGTGTTTTTTGTTGTCTTTTTGTGGTCTTTTTGTTGTTTTTTTTGTTGTCTTTTGTCATCTTTTTTGTCGTCTTTTTGTCGTCTTTGTTGTCTTTTTGTCGTCGTTTTTGTTGTCTTTTTGTGTTTTTTGTTGTATTTTTGTTGTCTTTTTTTGTGATTTTTTCGTCTTTTTGTCATATCTTTGTTGTCTTTTTGTTGTCTTTTTTGTTGTATTTTTTGTCATCTTTTTCTCGTCTTATTGTTGTCCTATTGTTGTGTTTTTTTTTTGTCTTTTTGTTGTCTTTTTGTTGTGTTTTTTGTTGTCTTTTTGTTGTCTTTTTTTTGTGATTTTTTCGTCTTTTTGTCATATTTTTGTTGTCTTTTTGTTGTCTTTTTTATCGTTTTTGTTGTGTTTTTGTTGTCTTTTTGTCGTCTTTGTTGTGTTTTTGTTGTGTTTTTGTCGTCTTTGTTGTCTTTTAGTTGGGTTTTTTGTTGTCTTTTTGTTGTGTTTTTTGTTGTCTTTTTGTGGTCTTTTTGTTGTGTTTTTTGTTGTCTTTTGTCATCTTTTTTGTCGTCTTTTTGTCGTCTTTGTTGTCTTTTTGTCGTCGTTTTTGTTGTCTTTTTGTCTTTTTTGTTGTCTTTTTGTTGTCTTTTTGTTGTGTTTTTTGTTGTCTTTTTGTCGTCTTTGTTGTCTTTTTGTTGTGTTTTTTGTTGTCTTTTGTCATCTTTTTTGTCGTCTTTTTGTCATCTTTTGTCTTGTCTTTTTTTGTCTTTTTTTCCTCTTTTTGTCATATTTTTGTTGTCTTTTTTGTTGTATTTTTTGTCATCTTTTTCTCGTCTTATTGTTGTCCTATTGTTGTGTTTTTTTTTGTCTTTTTGTTGTCTTTTTGTTGTGTTTTTTGTTGTCTTTTTGTTGTCTTTTTTTTGTGATTTTTTCGTCTTTTTGTCATATTTTTGTTGTCTTTTTGTTGTCTTTATTGTCGTTTTTGTTGTGTTTTTGTTGTGTTTTTGTTGTGTTTTTGTCGTCTTTGTTGTCTTTTAGTTGTGTTTTTTGTTGTCTTTTTGTTGTGTTTTTTGTTGTCTTTTTGTGGTCTTTTTGTTGTGTTTTTTGTTGTCTTTTGTCATCTTTTTTGTCGTCTTTTTGTCGTCTTTGTTGTCTTTTTGTCGTCGTTTTTGTTGTCTTTTTGTGTTTTTTGTTGTCTTTTTGTTGTCTTTTTTTGTGATTTTTTCGTCTTTTTGTCATATTTTTGTTGTCTTTTTGTTGTCTTTGTTATCGTTTTTGTTGTGTTTTTGTTGTCTTTTTTTTCGTTATTTTGTCATATTTTTGTTGTCTTTTTGTTGTCTTTTTGTTGTCTTTTTGTTGTGTTTTTGTTGTCTTTTTGTCGTCTTTGTTGTGTTTTTGTTTTCTTTTTTGTGATTTTTTCGTCTCTTTGTCATATTTTTGTTGTCTTTTTGTTGTCTTTTTTGTTGTCTTTTTGTTGTCTTTGTTGTCTTTTTGTTGTCTTTTTTGTCGTCGTTTTTGTTGTGTTTTTGTTATCTTTTTGTCGTCTTTGTTGTCTTTTTGTTGTGTTTTTGTTGTCTTTTTTGTCGTCGTTTTTGTTGTCTTTTTGTTGTGTTTTTGTTGTGTTTTTGTCGTCTTTGTCTTTTTGTTGTGTTTTTGTTGTCTTTTTTATCGTCTTTGTTGTCTTTTTGTCGTCTTTGTCTTTTTATTGTGTTTTTGTTGTTTTTTTGTCATCTTTGTCTTTTTGTTGTGTTTTTGTCGTCTTTGTTGTCTTTTTGTCGTCGTTTTTGTTGTCTTTTTGTGTTTTTTGTTGTCTTTTTGTTGTCTTTTTTTTGTCTTTTTTTGAGATTTTTTCGTCTTTTTGTTGTCTTTATTGTCGTTTTTGTTGTGTTTTTGTTCTCTTTTTTTCGTCTTTTTGTCATGTTCTTGATGTCTTTTTGTTGTCTTTGTTGTCGTTTTTGTTGTGTTTTTGTTGTCTTTGTTGTCTTTTAGTTGTGTTTTTTGTTGTGTTTTTTGTTGTCTTTTTGTGGTCTTTTTGTTGTGTTTTTTGTTGTCTTTTGTCATCTTTTTTGTCGTCTTTTTGTCGTCTTTGTTGTCTTTTTGTCGTCGTTTTTGTTGTCTTTTTGTGTTTTTTGTTGTATTTTTGTTGTCTTTTTTTGTGATTTTTTCGTCTTTTTGTCATATTTTTGTTGTCTTTTTGTTGTCTTTGTTATCGTTTTTGTTGTGTTTTTGTTGTCTTTTTGTCGTCTTTGTTGTGTTTTTGTTGTGTTTTTGTCGTCTTTGTTGTCTTTTAGTTGGGTTTTTTGTTGTCTTTTGTCATCTTTTTTGTCGTCTTTTTGTCATCTTTTGTCTTGTCTTTTTTTGTCTTTTTTTCCTCTTTTTGTCATATTTTTGTTGTCTTTTTTGTTGTATTTTTTGTCATCTTTTTCTCGTCTTATTGTTGTCCTATTGTTGTGTTTTTTTTTGTCTTTTTGTTGTCATTTTGTTGTGTTTTTTGTTGTCTTTTTGTTGTCTTTTTTTTGTGATTTTTTCGTCTTTTTGTCATATTTTTGTTGTCTTTTTGTTGTCTTTATTGTCGTTTTTGTTGTGTTTTTGTTGTGTTTTTGTTGTGTTTTTGTCGTCTTTGTTGTCTTTTAGTTGTGTTTTTTGTTGTCTTTTTGTTGTGTTTTTTGTTGTCTTTTTGTGGTCTTTTTGTTGTGTTTTTTGTTGTCTTTTGTCATCTTTTTTGTCGTCTTTTTGTCGTCTTTGTTGTCTTTTTGTCGTCGTTTTTGTTGTCTTTTTGTGTTTTTTGTTGTCTTTTTGTTGTCTTTTTTTGTGATTTTTTCGTCTTTTTGTCATATTTTTGTTGTCTTTTTGTTGTCTTTGTTATCGTTTTTGTTGTGTTTTTGTTGTCTTTTTTTCGTTATTTTGTCATATTTTTGTTGTCTTTTTGTTGTCTTTTTGTTGTCTTTTTGTTGTGTTTTTGTTGTCTTTTTGTCGTCTTTGTTGTGTTTTTGTTTTCTTTTTTGTGATTTTTTCGTCTCTTTGTCATATTTTTGTTGTCTTTTTGTTGTCTTTTTTGTTGTCTTTTTGTTGTCTTTGTTGTCTTTTTGTTGTCTTTTTTGTCGTCGTTTTTGTTGTGTTTTTGTTATCTTTTTGTCGTCTTTGTTGTCTTTTTGTTGTGTTTTTGTTGTCTTTTTTGTCGTCGTTTTTGTTGTCTTTTTGTTGTGTTTTTGTTGTGTTTTTGTCGTCTTTGTCTTTTTGTTGTGTTTTTGTTGTCTTTTTGTCGTCTTTGTTGTCTTTTTGTCGTCTTTGTCTTTTTATTGTGTTTTTGTTGTTTTTTTGTCATCTTTGTCTTTTTGTTGTGTTTTTGTCGTCTTTGTTGTCTTTTTGTCGTCGTTTTTGTTGTCTTTTTGTGTTTTTTGTTGTCTTTTTGTTGTCTTTTTTTTGTCTTTTTTTGAGATTTTTTCGTCTTTTTGTTGTCTTTATTGTCGTTTTTGTTGTGTTTTTGTTCTCTTTTTTTCGTCTTTTTGTCATGTTCTTGATGTCTTTTTGTTGTCTTTGTTGTCGTTTTTGTTGTGTTTTTGTTGTCTTTGTTGTCTTTTAGTTGTGTTTTTTGTTGTGTTTTTTGTTGTCTTTTTGTGGTCTTTTTGTTTTGTTTTTTGTTGTCTTTTGTCATCTTTTTTGTCTTCTTTTTGTCATCTTTGTCTTGTCTTTTTTTCGTCTTTTTGTCATATTTTTGTTGTCTTTTTGTTGTCTTTTTTGTCGTCGTTTTTGTTGTCTTTTTGTTGTGTTTTTTGTTGTCTCTTTGTTGTCTTTTTGTTGTGTTTTTTGTTGTCTTTTTTGTTGTCGTTTTTGTTGTGTTCTTTTTGTCTTTTTTTGTGTTGTCTTTTTGTTGTCTTTTTTGTTGTATTTTTTGTCATCTTTTTCTCGTCTTATTGTTGTCTTTTTTGTTGTCTTTTTGTTGTCTTTTTGTTGTGTTTTTTGTTGTCTTTTTGTCGTCTTTGTTGTCTTTTTGTTGTGTTTTTTGTTGTCTTTTGTCATCTTTTTTGTCGTCTTTTTGTCATCTTTTGTCTTTTTTTGTCTTTTTTTGTCTTTTTTTCCTCTTTTTGTCATATTTTTGTTGTCTTTTTGTTGTCTTTTTTGTTGTATTTTTTGTCATCTTTTTCTCGTCTTATTGTTGTCCTATTGTTGTTGTTTTTTTTTGTCTTTTTGTTGTCTTTTTGTTGTGTTTTTTGTTGTCTTTTTGTTGTCTTTTTTTGTGATTTTTTCGTATTTTTGTCATATTTTTGTTGTCTTTTTGTTGTCTTTATTGTCGTTTTTGTTGTGTTTTTGTTGTGTTTTTTGTTGTCTTTTTGTGGTCTTTTTGTTGTGTTTTTTGTTGTCTTTTGTCATCTTTTTTGTCGTCTTTTTGTCGTCTTTGTTGTCTTTTTGTCGTCGTTTTTGTTGTCTTTTTGTGTTTTTTGTTGTCTTTTTGTTGTCTTTTTTTGTGATTTTTTCGTCTTTTTGTCATATTTTTGTTGTCTTTTTGTTGTCTTTGTTATCGTTTTTGTTGTGTTTTTGTTGTCTTTTTTTCGTTATTTTGTCATATTTTTGTTGTCTTTTTGTTGTCTTTTTGTTGTCTTTTTGTTGTGTTTTTGTTGTCTTTTTGTCGTCTTTGTTGTGTTTTTGTTTTCTTTTTTGTGATTTTTTCGTCTCTTTGTCATATTTTTGTTGTCTTTTTGTTGTCTTTTTTGTTGTCTTTTTGTTGTCTTTGTTGTCTTTTTGTTGTCTTTTTTGTCGTCGTTTTTGTTGTGTTTTTGTTATCTTTTTGTCGTCTTTGTTGTCTTTTTGTTGTGTTTTTGTTGTCTTTTTTGTCGTCGTTTTTGTTGTCTTTTTGTTGTGTTTTTGTTGTGTTTTTGTCGTCTTTGTCTTTTTGTTGTGTTTTTGTTGTCTTTTTGTCGTCTTTGTTGTCTTTTTGTCGTCTTTGTCTTTTTATTGTGTTTTTGTTGTTTTTTTGTCATCTTTGTCTTTTTGTTGTGTTTTTGTCGTCTTTGTTGTCTTTTTGTCGTCGTTTTTGTTGTCTTTTTGTGTTTTTTGTTGTCTTTTTGTTGTCTTTTTTTTGTCTTTTTTTGAGATTTTTTCGTCTTTTTGTTGTCTTTATTGTCGTTTTTGTTGTGTTTTTGTTCTCTTTTTTTCGTCTTTTTGTCATGTTCTTGATGTCTTTTTGTTGTCTTTGTTGTCGTTTTTGTTGTGTTTTTGTTGTCTTTGTTGTCTTTTAGTTGTGTTTTTTGTTGTGTTTTTTGTTGTCTTTTTGTGGTCTTTTTGTTTTGTTTTTTGTTGTCTTTTGTCATCTTTTTTGTCTTCTTTTTGTCATCTTTGTCTTGTCTTTTTTTCGTCTTTTTGTCATATTTTTGTTGTCTTTTTGTTGTCTTTTTTGTCGTCGTTTTTGTTGTCTTTTTGTTGTGTTTTTTGTTGTCTCTTTGTTGTCTTTTTGTTGTGTTTTTTGTTGTCTTTTTTGTTGTCGTTTTTGTTGTGTTCTTTTTGTCTTTTTTTGTGTTGTCTTTTTGTTGTCTTTTTTGTTGTATTTTTTGTCATCTTTTTCTCGTCTTATTGTTGTCTTTTTTGTTGTCTTTTTGTTGTCTTTTTGTTGTGTTTTTTGTTGTCTTTTTGTCGTCTTTGTTGTCTTTTTGTTGTGTTTTTTGTTGTCTTTTGTCATCTTTTTTGTCGTCTTTTTGTCATCTTTTGTCTTTTTTTGTCTTTTTTTGTCTTTTTTTCCTCTTTTTGTCATATTTTTGTTGTCTTTTTGTTGTCTTTTTTGTTGTATTTTTTGTCATCTTTTTCTCGTCTTATTGTTGTCCTATTGTTGTTGTTTTTTTTTGTCTTTTTGTTGTCTTTTTGTTGTGTTTTTTGTTGTCTTTTTGTTGTCTTTTTTTTGTGATTTTTTCGTATTTTTGTCATATTTTTGTTGTCTTTTTGTTGTCTTTATTGTCGTTTTTGTTGTGTTTTTGTTGTGTTTTTGTCGTCTTTGTTGTCTTTTAGTTGTGTTTTTTGTTGTCTTTTTGTTGTGTTTTTTGTTGTCTTTTTGTGGTCTTTTTGTTGTTTTTTTTGTTGTCTTTTGTCATCTTTTTTGTCGTCTTTTTGTCGTCTTTGTTGTCTTTTTGTCGTCGTTTTTGTTGTCTTTTTGTGTTTTTTGTTGTATTTTTGTTGTCTTTTTTTGTGATTTTTTCGTCTTTTTGTCATATCTTTGTTGTCTTTTTGTTGTCTTTTTTGTTGTATTTTTTGTCATCTTTTTCTCGTCTTATTGTTGTCCTATTGTTGTGTTTTTTTTTTGTCTTTTTGTTGTCTTTTTGTTGTGTTTTTTGTTGTCTTTTTGTTGTCTTTTTTTTGTGATTTTTTCGTCTTTTTGTCATATTTTTGTTGTCTTTTTGTTGTCTTTTTTATCGTTTTTGTTGTGTTTTTGTTGTCTTTTTGTCGTCTTTGTTGTGTTTTTGTTGTGTTTTTGTCGTCTTTGTTGTCTTTTAGTTGGGTTTTTTGTTGTCTTTTTGTTGTGTTTTTTGTTGTCTCTTTGTGGTCTTTTTGTTGTGTTTTTTGTTGTCTTTTGTCATCTTTTTTGTCGTCTTTTTGTCGTCTTTGTTGTCTTTTTGTCGTCGTTTTTGTTGTCTTTTTGTCTTTTTTGTTGTCTTTTTGTTGTCTTTTTGTTGTGTTTTTTGTTGTCTTTTTGTCGTCTTTGTTGTCTTTTTGTTGTGTTTTTTGTTGTCTTTTGTCATCTTTTTTGTCGTCTTTTTGTCATCTTTTGTCTTGTCTTTTTTTGTCTTTTTTTCCTCTTTTTGTCATATTTTTGTTGTCTTTTTTGTTGTATTTTTTGTCATCTTTTTCTCGTCTTATTGTTGTCCTATTGTTGTGTTTTTTTTTTGTCTTTTTGTTGTCTTTTTGTTGTGTTTTTTGTTGTCTTTTTGTTGTCTTTTTTTTGTGATTTTTTCGTCTTTTTGTCATATTTTTGTTGTGTTTTTGTCGTCTTTGTTGTCTTTTAGTTGTGTTTTTTGTTGTCTTTTTGTTGTGTTTTTTGTTGTCTTTTTGTGGTCTTTTTGTTGTGTTTTTTGTTGTCTTTTGTCATCTTTTTTGTCGTCTTTTTGTCGTCTTTGTTGTCTTTTTGTCGTCGTTTTTGTTGTCTTTTTGTGTTTTTTGTTGTATTTTTGTTGTCTTTTTTTGTGATTTTTTCGTCTTTTTGTCATATTTTTGTCTTTTTGTTGTCTTTGTTGTCTTTTTGTCGTCTTTGTTGTGTTTTTGTTGTGTTTTTGTCGTCTTTGTTGTCTTTTAGTTGGGTTTTTTGTTGTCTTTTGTCATCTTTTTTGTCGTCTTTTTGTCATCTTTTGTCTTGTCTTTTTTTGTCTTTTTTTCCTCTTTTTGTCATATTTTTGTTGTCTTTTTTGTTGTATTTTTTGTCATCTTTTTCTCGTCTTATTGTTGTCCTATTGTTGTGTTTTTTTTTGTCTTTTTGTTGTCATTTTGTTGTGTTTTTTGTTGTCTTTTTGTTGTCTTTTTTTTGTGATTTTTTCGTCTTTTTGTCATATTTTTGTTGTCTTTTTGTTGTCTTTATTGTCGTTTTTGTTGTGTTTTTGTTGTGTTTTTGTTGTGTTTTTGTCGTCTTTGTTGTCTTTTAGTTGTGTTTTTTGTTGTCTTTTTGTTGTGTTTTTTGTCGTCGTTTTTGTTGTCTTTTTGTTGTGTTTTTTGTTGTCTTTTTGTCGTCTTTGTTGTCTTTTTGTTGTGTTTTTTGTTGTCTTTATTGTCGTTTTTGTTGTGTTTTTGTTGTGTTTTTGTCGTCTTTGTTGTCTTTTAGTTGTGTTTTTTGTTGTCTTTTTGTTGTGTTTTTTGTTGTCTTTTTGTGGTCTTTTTGTTGTTTTTTTTGTTGTCTTTTGTCATCTTTTTTGTCGTCTTTTTGTCGTCTTTGTTGTCTTTTTGTCGTCGTTTTTGTTGTCTTTTTGTGTTTTTTGTTGTATTTTTGTTGTCTTTTTTTGTGATTTTTTCGTCTTTTTGTCATATCTTTGTTGTCTTTTTGTTGTCTTTTTTGTTGTATTTTTTGTCATCTTTTTCTCGTCTTATTGTTGTCCTATTGTTGTGTTTTTTTTTTGTCTTTTTGTTGTCTTTTTGTTGTGTTTTTTGTTGTCTTTTTGTTGTCTTTTTTTTGTGATTTTTTCGTCTTTTTGTCATATTTTTGTTGTCTTTTTGTTGTCTTTTTTATCGTTTTTGTTGTGTTTTTGTTGTCTTTTTGTCGTCTTTGTTGTGTTTTTGTTGTGTTTTTGTCGTCTTTGTTGTCTTTTAGTTGGGTTTTTTGTTGTCTTTTTGTTGTGTTTTTTGTTGTCTCTTTGTGGTCTTTTTGTTGTGTTTTTTGTTGTCTTTTGTCATCTTTTTTGTCGTCTTTTTGTCGTCTTTGTTGTCTTTTTGTCGTCGTTTTTGTTGTCTTTTTGTCTTTTTTGTTGTCTTTTTGTTGTCTTTTTGTTGTGTTTTTTGTTGTCTTTTTGTCGTCTTTGTTGTCTTTTTGTTGTGTTTTTTGTTGTCTTTTGTCATCTTTTTTGTCGTCTTTTTGTCATCTTTTGTCTTGTCTTTTTTTGTCTTTTTTTCCTCTTTTTGTCATATTTTTGTTGTCTTTTTTGTTGTATTTTTTGTCATCTTTTTCTCGTCTTATTGTTGTCCTATTGTTGTGTTTTTTTTTTGTCTTTTTGTTGTCTTTTTGTTGTGTTTTTTGTTGTCTTTTTGTTGTCTTTTTTTGTGATTTTTTCGTCTTTTTGTCATATTTTTGTTGTCTTTTTGTTGTCTTTATTGTCGTTTTTGTTGTGTTTTTGTTGTGTTTTTGTGGTGTTTTTGTCGTCTTTGTTGTCTTTTAGTTGTGTTTTTTGTTGTCTTTTTGTTGTGTTTTTTGTTGTCTTTTTGTGGTCTTTTTGTTGTGTTTTTTGTTGTCTTTTGTCATCTTTTTTGTCGTCTTTTTGTCGTCTTTGTTGTCTTTTTGTCGTCGTTTTTGTTGTCTTTTTGTGTTTTTTGTTGTATTTTTGTTGTCTTTTTTTGTGATTTTTTCGTCTTTTTGTCATATTTTTGTCTTTTTGTTGTCTTTGTTGTCTTTTTGTCGTCTTTGTTGTGTTTTTGTTGTGTTTTTGTCGTCTTTGTTGTCTTTTAGTTGGGTTTTTTGTTGTCTTTTGTCATCTTTTTTGTCGTCTTTTTGTCATTTTTTGTCTTGTCTTTTTTTGTCTTTTTTTCCTCTTTTTGTCATATTTTTGTTGTCTTTTTTGTTGTATTTTTTGTCATCTTTTTCTCGTCTTATTGTTGTCCTATTGTTGTGTTTTTTTTTGTCTTTTTGTTGTCATTTTGTTGTGTTTTTTGTTGTCTTTTTGTTGTCTTTTTTTTGTGATTTTTTCGTCTTTTTGTCATATTTTTGTTGTCTTTTTGTTGTCTTTATTGTCGTTTTTGTTGTGTTTTTGTTGTGTTTTTGTTGTGTTTTTGTCGTCTTTGTTGTCTTTTAGTTGTGTTTTTTGTTGTCTTTTTGTTGTGTTTTTGTTGTGTTTTTTGTTGTCTTTTGTCATCTTTTTTGTCGTCTTTTTGTCGTCTTTGTTGTCTTTTTGTCGTCGTTTTTGTTGTCTTTTTGTGTTTTTTGTTGTCTTTTTGTTGTCTTTTTTTGTGATTTTTTCGTCTTTTTGTCATATTTTTGTTGTCTTTTTGTTGTCTTTGTTATCGTTTTTGTTGTGTTTTTGTTGTCTTTTTTGTTGTCGTTTTTGTCGTCTTTGTTGTCTTTTTGTTGTCTTTTTTGTTGTCTTTTTGTTGTCTTTTTGTCATATTTTTATTGTCTTTTTGTTGTCTTTTTTGTTGTATTTTTTGTCATCTTTTTCTCGTCTTATTGTTGTCTTTTTGTTGTCTTTTTGTTGTCTTTGTTGTCTTTTTGTTGTGTTTTTTGTTGTGTTTTTGTTGTGTTTTTGTCGTCTTTGTTGTCTTTTAGTTGTGTTTTTTGTTGTCTTTTTGTTGTGTTTTTTGTTGTCTTTTTGTGGTCTTTTTGTTGTGTTTTTTGTTGTCTTTTGTCATCTTTTTTGTTGTCTCTTTGTCATCTTTGTCTTGTCTTTTTTTTGTCTTTTTTTCATCTTTTTGTCATATTTGTGTTGACTTTTTGTTGTCTTTTTTGTTGTATTTTTTGTCATCTTTTTCTCGTCTTATTGTTGTCTTTTTGTTGTCTTTTTTGTTGTCTTTTTGTTGTCTTTTTGTTGTCTTTGTTGTCTTTTTGTTGTGTTTTTGTTGTCTTTTTGTCGTCTTTGTTGTGTTTTTGTTGTCTTTGTTGTCTTTTTGTCATATTTTTGTTGTCTTTTTGTTGTCTTTGTTGTCTTTTTTGTGTTTTTGTTGTCTTTTTGTCGTTTTTGTGATTTTTTCGTCTTTTTGTCACATTTTTGTTGTCTTTTTGTTGTCTTTGTTGTCTTTTTTGTGTTTTTGTTGTCTTTTTGTCGTCTTTGTTGTGTTTTTGTTGTCTTTTTGTTGTCTTTTTGTTGTCTTTGTTGTCTTTTTGTTGTGTTTTTGTTGTCTTTTTGTCGTCTTTGTTGTGTTTTTGTTGTCTTTTTGTTGTCTTTGTTGTCTTTTTGTCATCGTTTTTGTTGTCTTTTTGTGTTTTTTGTTGTCTTTTTGTGTTTTTTTGTGATTTTTTCGTCTTTTTGTCATATGTTTGTTGTCTTTTTGTTGTTTTTATTGTCGTTTTTGTTGTGTTTTTGTTGTCTTTTTCTCATCTTTTTGTCATATTTTTGTTGTCTTTTTTGTCGTCGTTTTGTCATATTTTTGTTGTCTTTTTGTTGTCTTTATTGTCGTTTTTGTTGTGTTTTTTGTTGTGTTTTTTGTTGTCTTTTTGTTTTCTTTTTTTGTGATTTTTTCGTCTCTTTGTCATATTTTTGTTGTCTTTTTGTTGTCTTTGTTGTCTTTTTTGTGTTTTTGTTGTCTTTTTGTCGTTTTTGTGATTTTTTCGTCTTTTTGTCACATTTTTGTTGTCTTTTTGTTGTCTTTGTTGTCTTTTTTGTGTTTTTGTTGTCTTTTTGTCGTTTTTGTTGTCTTTTTGTTGTCTTTTTGTTGTCTTTTTGTTGTCTTTTTGTTGTCTTTGTTGTCTTTTTGTTGTGTTTTTGTTGTCTTTTTGTCGTCTTTGTTGTGTTTTTGTTGTCTTTTTGTTGTCTTTGTTGTCTTTTTGTCGTCGTTTTTGTTGTCTTTTTGTGTTTTTTGTTGTCTTTTGGGGTTTTTTTGTGATTTTTTCGTCTTTTTGTCATATGTTTGTTGTCTTTTTGTTGTCTTTATTGTCGTTTTTGTTGTGTTTTTGTTGTCTTTTTCTCATCTTTTTGTCATATTTTTGTTCTCTTTTTTGTCGTCGTTTTTTGTTGTCTTTTTGTTGTCTTTTTGTCGTCTTTGTTGTCTTTTTGTTGTGTTTTTTGTTGTCTTTTTGTTTTCTTTTTTTGTGATTTTTTCGTCTCTTTGTCATATTTTTGTTGTCTTTTTGTTGTCTTTGTTGTCGTTTTTGTTGTGTTTTTGTTGTCTTTTAGTTGTGTTTTTTGTTGTCTTTTTCTTGTCTTATTGTTGTCTTTTTTGTTGTGTTTTTGTTGTCTTTTTGTCGTCTTTGTTGTGTTTTTGTTGTGTTTTTGTTGTGTTTTTGTTGTCTTTGTTGTCTTTTAGTTGTGTTTTTGTTGTCTTTTTGTTGTCTTTTTGTCGTCTTTGTTGTCTTTTTGTTGTGTTTTTTGTTGTCTTTTTGTTGTGTTTTTTGTTGTCTTTTTGTTGTGTTTTTTGTTGTCTTTTTGTTTTCTTTTTTTGTGATTTTTTCGTCTCTGTCATATTTTTGTTGTCTTTTTGTTGTCTTTGTTGTCGTTTTTGTTGTGTTTTTTGTTGTCTTTTTGTTGTGTTTTTTGTTGTCTTTTTGTTGTGTTTTTTGTTGTCTTTTTGTTTTCTTTTTGTTGTCTTTTTGTTGTCTTTTTGTCGTCTTTGTTGTCTTTTTGTTGTTTTTTGTTGTCTTTTTTGTCATCTTTTTCTCGTCTTATTGTTGTCTTTTTGTTGTCTTTTTGTCGTCTTTGTTGTCTTTTAGTTGTGTTTTTTGTTGTCTTTTTGTTGTGTTTTTTGTTGTCTTTTTGTGGTCTTTTTGTTGTGTTTTTTGTTGTCTTTTGTCATCTTTTTTGTCGTCTTTTTGTCATCTTTGTCTTGTCTTTTTTTGTCTTTTTTTCGTCTTTTTGTCATATTTTTGTTGTCTTTTTTGTTGTATTTTTTGTCATCTTTTTCTCGTCTTATTGTTGTCTTTTTGTTGTCTTTTTTGTTGTCTTTTTGTTGTCTTTGTTGTCTTTTTGTTGTGTTTTTGTCGTTTTTGTTGTGTTTTTGTTGTCTTTTTGTTGTCTTTGTTGTCTTTTTGTCGTCGTTTTTGTTGTCTTTTTGTGTTTTTTGTTGTCTTTTTGTTGTCTTTTTGTTGTCTTTTTGTCGTCTTTGTTGTCTTTTTGTTGTGTTTTTTGTTGTCTTTTTGTTTTCTTTTTTTGTGATTTTTTCGTCTCTTTGTCATATTTTTGTTGTCTTTTTGTTGTCTTTGTTGTCGTTTTTGTTGTGTTTTTGTTGTCTTTTAGTTGTGTTTTTTGTTGTCTTTTTCTCGTCTTATTGTTGTCTTTTTTGTTGTGTTTTTGTTGTCTTTTTGTCGTCTTTGTTGTGTTTTTGTTGTGTTTTTGTTGTGTTTTTGTTGTCTTTGTTGTCTTTTAGTTGTGTTTTTTTGTTGTCTTTTTGTTGTCTTTTTTGTTGTCTTTTTGTTGTCTTTTTGTTGTCTTTTTGTTGTCTTTTTGTCGTCTTTGTTGTCTTTTTGTTGTGTTTTTTGTTGTCTTTTTGTTGTGTTTTTTGTTGTCTTTTTGTTGTGTTTTTTGTTGTCTTTTTGTTTTCTTTTTTTGTGATTTTTTCGTCTCTGTCATATTTTTGTTGTCTTTTTGTTGTCTTTTTTGTTGTCGTTTTTGTCGTCTTTGTTGTCTTTTTGTTGTCTTTTTTGTTGTCTTTTTGTTGTCTTTTTGTCATATTTTTATTGTCTTTTTGTTGTCTTTTTTGTTGTATTTTTTGTCATCTTTTTCTCGTCTTATTGTTGTCTTTTTGTTGTCTTTTTGTTGTCTTTGTTGTCTTTTTGTTGTGTTTTTTGTTGTGTTTTTGTTGTGTTTTTGTCGTCTTTGTTGTCTTTTAGTTGTGTTTTTTGTTGTCTTTTTGTTGTGTTTTTTGTTGTCTTTTTGTGGTCTTTTTGTTGTGTTTTTTGTTGTCTTTTGTCATCTTTTTTGTTGTCTCTTTGTCATCTTTGTCTTGTCTTTTTTTTGTCTTTTTTTCATCTTTTTGTCATATTTGTGTTGACTTTTTGTTGTCTTTTTTGTTGTATTTTTTGTCATCTTTTTCTCGTCTTATTGTTGTCTTTTTGTTGTCTTTTTTGTTGTCTTTTTGTTGTCTTTTTGTTGTCTTTGTTGTCTTTTTGTTGTGTTTTTGTTGTCTTTTTGTCGTCTTTGTTGTGTTTTTGTTGTCTTTGTTGTCTTTTTGTCATATTTTTGTTGTCTTTTTGTTGTCTTTGTTGTCTTTTTTGTGTTTTTGTTGTCTTTTTGTCGTTTTTGTGATTTTTTCGTCTTTTTGTCACATTTTTGTTGTCTTTTTGTTGTCTTTGTTGTCTTTTTTGTGTTTTTGTTGTCTTTTTGTCGTCTTTGTTGTGTTTTTGTTGTCTTTTTGTTGTCTTTTTGTTGTCTTTGTTGTCTTTTTGTTGTGTTTTTGTTGTCTTTTTGTCGTCTTTGTTGTGTTTTTGTTGTCTTTTTGTTGTCTTTGTTGTCTTTTTGTCATCGTTTTTGTTGTCTTTTTGTGTTTTTTGTTGTCTTTTTGGGTTTTTTTGTGATTTTTTCGTCTTTTTGTCATATGTTTGTTGTCTTTTTGTTGTTTTTATTGTCGTTTTTGTTGTGTTTTTGTTGTCTTTTTCTCATCTTTTTGTCATATTTTTGTTGTCTTTTTTGTCGTCGTTTTGTCATATTTTTGTTGTCTTTTTGTTGTCTTTATTGTCGTTTTTGTTGTGTTTTTTGTTGTGTTTTTTGTTGTCTTTTTGTTTTCTTTTTTTGTGATTTTTTCGTCTCTTTGTCATATTTTTGTTGTCTTTTTGTTGTCTTTGTTGTCTTTTTTGTGTTTTTGTTGTCTTTTTGTCGTTTTTGTGATTTTTTCGTCTTTTTGTCACTTTTTTGTTGTCTTTTTGTAGTCTTTGTTGTCTTTTTTGTGTTTTTGTTGTCTTTTTGTCGTTTTTGTTGTCTTTTTGTTGTCTTTTTGTTGTCTTTTTGTTGTCTTTTTGTTGTCTTTGTTGTCTTTTTGTTGTGTTTTTGTTGTCTTTTTGTCGTCTTTGTTGTGTTTTTGTTGTCTTTTTGTTGTCTTTGTTGTCTTTTTGTCGTCGTTTTTGTTGTCTTTTTGGGTTTTTTTGTGATTTTTTCGTCTTTTTGTCATATGTTTGTTGTCTTTTTGTTGTCTTTATTGTCGTTTTTGTTGTGTTTTTGTTGTCTTTTTCTCATCTTTTTGTCATATTTTTGTTGTCTTTTTTGTCGTCGTTTTTTGTTGTCTTTTTGTTGTCTTTTTGTCGTCTTTGTTGTCTTTTTGTTGTGTTTTTTGTTGTCTTTTTGTTTTCTTTTTTTGTGATTTTTTCGTCTCTTTGTCATATTTTTGTTGTCTTTTTGTTGTCTTTGTTGTCGTTTTTGTTGTGTTTTTGTTGTCTTTTAGTTGTGTTTTTTGTTGTCTTTTTCTTGTCTTATTGTTGTCTTTTTTGTTGTGTTTTTGTTGTCTTTTTGTCGTCTTTGTTGTGTTTTTGTTGTGTTTTTGTTGTGTTTTTGTTGTCTTTGTTGTCTTTTAGTTGTGTTTTTGTTGTCTTTTTGTTGTCTTTTTGTCGTCTTTGTTGTCTTTTTGTTGTGTTTTTTGTTGTCTTTTTGTTGTGTTTTTTGTTGTCTTTTTGTTGTGTTTTTTGTTGTCTTTTTGTTTTCTTTTTTTGTGATTTTTTCGTCTCTGTCATATTTTTGTTGTCTTTTTGTTGTCTTTGTTGTCGTTTTTGTTGTGTTTTTTGTTGTCTTTTTGTTGTGTTTTTTGTTGTCTTTTTGTTGTGTTTTTTGTTGTCTTTTTGTTTTCTTTTTGTTGTCTTTTTGTTGTCTTTTTGTCGTCTTTGTTGTCTTTTTGTTGTTTTTTGTTGTCTTTTTTGTCATCTTTTTCTCGTCTTATTGTTGTCTTTTTGTTGTCTTTGTTGTCTTTTTGTTGTGTTTTTTGTTGTGTTTTTGTTGTGTTTTTGTCGTCTTTGTTGTCTTTTAGTTGTGTTTTTTGTTGTCTTTTTGTTGTGTTTTTTGTTGTCTTTTTGTGGTCTTTTTGTTGTGTTTTTTGTTGTCTTTTGTCATCTTTTTTGTCGTCTTTTTGTCATCTTTGTCTTGTCTTTTTTTTGTCTTTTTTTCGTCTTTTTGTCATATTTTTGTTGTCTTTTTTGTTGTATTTTTTGTCATCTTTTTCTCGTCTTATTGTTGTCTTTTTGTTGTCTTTTTTGTTGTCTTTTTGTTGTCTTTGTTGTCTTTTTGTTGTGTTTTTGTCGTTTTTGTTGTGTTTTTGTTGTCTTTTTGTTGTCTTTGTTGTCTTTTTGTCGTCGTTTTTGTTGTCTTTTTGTGTTTTTTGTTGTCTTTTTGTTGTCTTTTTGTTGTCTTTTTGTTGTCTTTTTGTCGTCTTTGTTGTCTTTTTGTTGTGTTTTTTGTTGTCTTTTTGTTTTCTTTTTTTGTGATTTTTTCGTCTCTTTGTCATATTTTTGTTGTCTTTTTGTTGTCTTTGTTGTCGTTTTTGTTGTGTTTTTGTTGTCTTTTAGTTGTGTTTTTTGTTGTCTTTTTCTCGTCTTATTGTTGTCTTTTTTGTTGTGTTTTTGTTGTCTTTTTGTCGTCTTTGTTGTGTTTTTGTTGTGTTTTTGTTGTGTTTTTGTTGTCTTTGTTGTCTTTTAGTTGTGTTTTTTTGTTGTCTTTTTGTTGTCTTTTTTGTTGTCTTTTTGTTGTCTTTTTGTTGTCTTTTTGTTGTCTTTTTGTCGTCTTTGTTGTCTTTTTGTTGTGTTTTTTGTTGTCTTTTTGTTGTGTTTTTTGTTGTCTTTTTGTTGTGTTTTTTGTTGTCTTTTTGTTTTCTTTTTTTGTGATTTTTTCGTCTCTGTCATATTTTTGTTGTCTTTTTGTTGTCTTTTTTGTTGTCGTTTTTGTCGTCTTTGTTGTCTTTTTGTTGTCTTTTTTGTTGTCTTTTTGTTGTCTTTTTGTTGTCTTTGTTGTCTTTTTGTTGTGTTTTTGTCGTTTTTGTTGTGTTTTTGTTGTCTTTTTGTTGTCTTTGTTGTCTTTTTGTCGTCGTTTTTGTTGTCTTTTTGTGTTTTTTGTTGTCTTTTTGTTGTCTTTTTGTTGTCTTTTTGTTGTCTTTTTGTCGTCTTTGTTGTCTTTTTGTTGTGTTTTTTGTTGTCTTTTTGTTTTCTTTTTTTGTGATTTTTTCGTCTCTTTGTCATATTTTTGTTGTCTTTTTGTTGTCTTTGTTGTCGTTTTTGTTGTGTTTTTGTTGTCTTTTAGTTGTGTTTTTTGTTGTCTTTTTCTCGTCTTATTGTTGTCTTTTTTGTTGTGTTTTTGTTGTCTTTTTGTCGTCTTTGTTGTGTTTTTGTTGTGTTTTTGTTGTGTTTTTGTTGTCTTTGTTGTCTTTTAGTTGTGTTTTTTTGTTGTCTTTTTGTTGTCTTTTTTGTTTTCTTTTTGTTGTCTTTTTGTTGTCTTTTTGTTGTCTTTTTGTCGTCTTTGTTGTCTTTTTGTTGTGTTTTTTGTTGTCTTTTTGTTGTGTTTTTTGTTGTCTTTTTGTTGTGTTTTTTGTTGTCTTTTTGTTTTCTTTTTTTGTGATTTTTTCGTCTCTGTCATATTTTTGTTGTCTTTTTGTTGTCTTTTTTGTCGTCGTTTTTGTCGTCTTTGTTGTCTTTTTGTTGTGTTTTTGTTGTCTTTGTTGTCTTTTTGTTGTGTTTTTTGTTGTCTTTTTGTTGTGTTTTTTGTTGTCTTTTTGTTTTCTTTTTTTGTGATTTTTTCGTCTCTGTCATATTTTTGTTGTCTTTTTGTTGTCTTTTTTGTCATCGTTTTTGTCGTCTTTGTTGTCTTTTTGTTGTGTTTTTGTTGTCTTTGTTGTCTTTTTGTTGTGTTTTTGTTGTCTTTTTGTTGTCTTTTTGTTGTCTTTGTTGTCTTTTTGTTGTGTTTTTGTTGTCTTTTTGTCGTCTTTGTTGTGTTTTTGTTGTGTTTTTGTTGTCTTTGTTGTCTTTTAGTAGTGTTTTTTGTTGTCTTTTTCTCGTCTTATTGTTGTCTTTTTGTTGTCTTTTTTGTTGTGTTTTTGTTGTCTTTTTGTCGTCTTTGTTGTGTTTTTGTTGTGTTTTTGTTGTCTTTGTTGTCTTTTAGTAGTGTTTTTTGTTGTCTTTTTCTCGTCTTATTGTTGTCTTTTTGTTGTCTTTTTTGTTGTGTTTTTGTTGTCTTTTTGTCGTCTTTGTTGTGTTTTTGTTGTGTTTTTGTTGTGTTTTTGTTGTCTTTGTTGTCTTTTAGTTGTGTTTTTTTGTTGTCTTTTTGTTGTCTTTTTTGTTGTCTTTTTGTTGTCTTTTTGTTGTCTTTTTGTTGTCTTTTTGTCGTCTTTGTTGTCTTTTTGTTGTGTTTTTTGTTGTCTTTTTGTTGTGTTTTTTGTTGTCTTTTTGTTGTGTTTTTTGTTGTCTTTTTGTTTTCTTTTTTTGTAGGATTTTTTCGTCTCTGTCATATTTTTGTTGTCTTTTTGTTGTCTTTTTTGTCGTCGTTTTTGTCGTCTTTGTTGTCTTTTTGTTGTGTTTTTTGTTGTCTTTTTGTTGTGTTTTTTGTTGTCTTTTTGTTTTCTTTTTTTGTGATTTTTTCGTCTCTGTCATATTTTTGTTGTCTTTTTGTTGTCTTTTTTGTCGTCGTTTTTGTCGTCTTTGTTGTCTTTTTGTTGTGTTTTTGTTGTCTTTGTTGTCTTTTTGTTGTGTTTTTGTTGTCTTTTTGTTGTCTTTTTGTTGTCTTTGTTGTCTTTTTGTTGTGTTTTTGTTGTCTTTTTGTCGTCTTTGTTGTGTTTTTGTTGTGTTTTTGTTGTCTTTGTTGTCTTTTAGTAGTGTTTTTTGTTGTCTTTTTCTCGTCTTATTGTTGTCTTTTTGTTGTCTTTTTTGTTGTGTTTTTGTTGTGTTTTTGTTGTCTTTGTTGTCTTTTTGTTGTGTTTTTGTTGTCTTTTTGTCGTTTTTGTTGTCTTTTTGTTGTGTTTTTGTTGTCTTTGTTGTCTTTTTGTCGTCGTTTTTGTTGTCTTTTTGTGTTTTTTGTTGTCTTTTTGGGTTTTTTTGTGATTTTTTCGTCTTTTTGTCATATGTTTGTTGTCTTTTTGTTGTCTTTATTGTCGTTTTTGTTGTCTTTTTCTCATCTTTTTGTCATATTTTTGTTGTCTTTTTTGTCGTCGTTTTTCTTGTCTTTTTGTTGTCTTTTTGTTGTCTTTTTGTCGTCTTTGTTGTCTTTTTGTTGTGTTTTTTGTTGTCTTTTTGTTTTCTTTTTTTGTGATTTTTTCGTCTCTTTGTCATATTTTTGTTGTCTTTTTGTTGTCTTTGTTGTCGTTTTTGTTGTGTTTTTGTTGTCTTTTAGTTGTGTTTTTTGTTGTCTTTTTCTCATCTTATTGTTGTCTTTTTTGTTGTGTTTTTGTTGTCTTTTTGTCGTCTTTGTTGTGTTTTTGTTGTGTTTTTGTTGTCTTTGTTGTCTTTTAGTTGTGTTTTTTGTTGTCTTTTTGTTATGTTTTTTGTTGTCTTTTTGTCGTCTTTGTTGTGTTTTTGTTGTGTTTTTGTTGTGTTTTTGTTGTGTTTTTTTGTTGTCTTTTGTCATCTTTTTTGTCGTCTTTTTGTCATCTTTTGTCTTTTTTTGTCTTTTTTTCCTCTTTTTGTCATATTTTTGTAGTTTTTTTGTTGTCTTTTTTGTCGTCGATTTTGTTGTCTTTTTGTCGTCTTTGTCTTTTTATTGTGTTTTTTGTTGTCTTTTAGTTGTGTTTTTTGTTGTCTTTTTGTTGTCTTTATTGTCGTTTTTGTTGTGTTTTTTGTTGTTTTTTTGTCGTCTTTGTTGTCTTTTTGTCGTCGTTTTTGTTGTCTTTTTGTGTTTTTTGTTGTCTTTTTGTTATGTTTTTTGTGATTTTTTTGTCTTTTTGTCATATTTTTGTTGTCTTTTTGTTGTCTTTATTGTCGTTTTTGTTGTGTTTTTGTTGTCTTTTTTTCGTCTTTTTGTCATATTTTTGTTGTCTTTGTTGTCGTTTTTGTTGTGTTTTTGTTGTCTTTTTGTCGTCTTTGTTGTCTTTTTGTTGTGTTTTTGTTGTGTTTTTGTCGTCTTTGTTGTCTTTTAGTTGTGTTTTTTGTTGTCTTTTTGTTGTGTTTTTTGTTGTCTTTTTGTGGTCTTTTTGTTGTGTTTTTTGTTGTCTTTTGTCATCTTTTTTGTCGTCTTTTTGTCGTCTTTGTTGTCTTTTTGTCGTCGTTTTTGTTGTCTTTTTGTCTTTTTTCTTGTCTTTTTGTTGTCTTTTTGTTGTCTTTATTGTCGTTTTTGTTGTCTTTTTCTCATCTTTTTGTCATATTTTTGTTGTCTTTTTTGTCGTCGTTTTTCTTGTCTTTTTGTTGTCTTTTTGTTGTCTTTTTGTCGTCTTTGTTGTCTTTTTGTTGTGTTTTTTGTTGTCTTTTTGTTTTCTTTTTTTGTGATTTTTTCGTCTCTTTGTCATATTTTTGTTGTCTTTTTGTTGTCTTTGTTGTCGTTTTTGTTGTGTTTTTGTTGTCTTTTAGTTGTGTTTTTTGTTGTCTTTTTCTCATCTTATTGTTGTCTTTTTTGTTGTGTTTTTGTTGTCTTTTTGTCGTCTTTGTTGTGTTTTTGTTGTGTTTTTGTTGTCTTTGTTGTCTTTTAGTTGTGTTTTTTGTTGTCTTTTTGTTATGTTTTTTGTTGTCTTTTTGTCGTCTTTGTTGTGTTTTTGTTGTGTTTTTGTTGTGTTTTTGTTGTGTTTTTTTGTTGTCTTTTGTCATCTTTTTTGTCGTCTTTTTGTCATCTTTTGTCTTTTTTGTCTTTTTTTCCTCTTTTTGTCATATTTTTGTAGTTTTTTTGTTGTCTTTTTTGTCGTCGATTTTGTTGTCTTTTTGTCGTCTTTGTCTTTTTATTGTGTTTTTTGTTGTCTTTTAGTTGTGTTTTTTGTTGTCTTTTTGTTGTCTTTATTGTCGTTTTTGTTGTGTTTTTTGTTGTTTTTTTGTCGTCTTTGTTGTCTTTTTGTCGTCGTTTTTGTTGTCTTTTTGTGTTTTTTGTTGTCTTTTTGTTATGTTTTTTGTGATTTTTTTGTCTTTTTGTCATATTTTTGTTGTCTTTTTGTTGTCTTTATTGTCGTTTTTGTTGTGTTTTTGTTGTCTTTTTTTCGTCTTTTTGTCATATTTTTGTTGTCTTTGTTGTCGTTTTTGTTGTGTTTTTGTTGTCTTTTTGTCGTCTTTGTTGTCTTTTTGTTGTGTTTTTGTTGTGTTTTTGTCGTCTTTGTTGTCTTTTAGTTGTCTTTTTGTGGTCTTTTTGTTGTGTTTTTTGTTGTCTTTTGTCATCTTTTTTGTCGTCTTTTTGTCGTCTTTGTTGTCTTTTTGTCGTCGTTTTTGTTGTCTTTTTGTCTTTTTTGTTGTCTTTTTGTTGTCTTTTTGTTGTGTTTTTTGTTGTCTTTTTGTTGTCTTTTTGTTGTGTTTTTTGTTGTCTTTTTGTCGTCTTTGTTGTCTTTTTGTTGTGTTTTTTGTTGTCTTTTGTCATCTTTTTTGTCGTCTTTTTGTCATCTTTTGTCTTGTCTTTTTTTGTCTTTTTTTCCTCTTTTTGTCATATTTTTGTTGTCTTTTTGTTGTCTTTTTTGTTGTATTTTTTGTCATCTTTTTCTCGTCTTATTGTTGTCCTATTGTTGTGTTTTTTTTTGTCTTTTTGTTGTGTTTTTTGTTGTCTTTTTGTTGTCTTTTTTTTGTGATTTTTTCGTCTTTTTGTCATATTTTTGTTGTCTTTTTGTTGTCTTTATTGTGTTTTTGTTGTGTTTTTGTTGTGTTTTTGTTGTGTTTTTGTCGTCTTTGTTGTCTTTTAGTTGTGTTTTTTGTTGTCTTTTTGTTGTGTTTTTTGTTGTCTTTTTGTTGTGTTTTTTGTTGTCTTTTTGTGGTCTTTTTGTTGTGTTTTTTGTTGTCTTTTGTCATCTTTTTTGTCGTCTTTTTGTCGTCTTTGTTGTCTTTTTGTCGTCGTTTTTGTTGTCTTTGTGTTTTTTGTTGTATTTTTGTTGTCTTTTTTTGTGATTTTTTCGTCTTTTTGTCATATTTTTGTTGTCTTTTTGTTGTCTTTGTTATCGTTTTTGTTGTGTTTTTGTCGTCTTTGTTGTGTTTTTGTTGTGTTTTTGTCGTCTTTGTTGTCTTTTAGTTGGGTTTTTTGTTGTCTTTTTGTTGTGTTTTTTGTTGTCTTTTTGTGGTCTTTTTGTTGTGTTTTTTGTTGTCTTTTGTCATCTTTTTTGTCGTCTTTTTGTCGTCTTTGTTGTCTTTTTGTCGTCGTTTTTGTTGTCTTTTTGTGTTTTTTGTTGTCTTTTTGTTGTCTTTTTTTTGTGATTTTTTCGTCTTTTTGTCATATTTTTGTTGTCTTTTTGTTGTCTTTATTGTTGTTTTTGTTGTGTTTTTTTCGTCTTTTTGTCATATTTTTGTTGTCTTTTTTGTTGTATTTTTTGTCATCTTTTTCTCGTCTTATTGTTGTCTTTTTGTTGTCTTTTTTGTTGTCTTTTTGTTGTCTTTTTGTTGTCTTTGTTGTCTTTTTGTTGTGTTTTTGTCGTTTTTGTTGTGTTTTTGTTGTCTTTTTGTTGTCTTTGTTGTCTTTTTGTCGTCGTTTTTGTTGTCTTTTTGTGTTTTTTGTTGTCTTTTTGTTGTCTTTTTGTTGTCTTTTTGTTGTCTTTTTGTCGTCTTTGTTGTCTTTTTGTTGTGTTTTTTGTTGTCTTTTTGTTTTCTTTTTTTGTGATTTTTTCGTCTCTTTGTCATATTTTTGTTGTCTTTTTGTTGTCTTTGTTGTCGTTTTTGTTGTGTTTTTGTTGTCTTTTAGTTGTGTTTTTTGTTGTCTTTTTCTCGTCTTATTGTTGTCTTTTTTGTTGTGTTTTTGTTGTCTTTTTGTCGTCTTTGTTGTGTTTTTGTTGTGTTTTTGTTGTGTTTTTGTTGTCTTTGTTGTCTTTTAGTTGTGTTTTTTTGTTGTCTTTTTGTTGTCTTTTTTGTTGTCTTTTTGTTGTCTTTTTGTTGTCTTTTTGTCGTCTTTGTTGTCTTTTTGTTGTGTTTTTTGTTGTCTTTTTGTTGTGTTTTTTGTTGTCTTTTTGTTGTGTTTTTTGTTGTCTTTTTGTTTTCTTTTTTTGTGATTTTTTCGTCTTTTTGTCATATTTTTGTTGTCTTTTTGTTGTCTTTGTTATCGTTTTTGTTGTGTTTTTGTCGTCTTTGTTGTGTTTTTGTTGTGTTTTTGTCGTCTTTGTTGTCTTTTAGTTGGGTTTTTTGTTGTCTTTTTGTTGTGTTTTTTGTTGTCTTTTTGTGGTCTTTTTGTTGTGTTTTTTGTTGTCTTTTGTCATCTTTTTTGTCGTCTTTTTGTCGTCTTTGTTGTCTTTTTGTCGTCGTTTTTGTTGTCTTTTTGTGTTTTTTGTTGTCTTTTTGTTGTCTTTTTTTTGTGATTTTTTCGTCTTTTTGTCATATTTTTGTTGTCTTTTTGTTGTCTTTATTGTTGTTTTTGTTGTGTTTTTTTCGTCTTTTTGTCATATTTTTGTTGTCTTTTTTGTTGTATTTTTTGTCATCTTTTTCTCGTCTTATTGTTGTCTTTTTGTTGTCTTTTTTGTTGTCTTTTTGTTGTCTTTTTGTTGTCTTTGTTGTCTTTTTGTTGTGTTTTTGTCGTTTTTGTTGTGTTTTTGTTGTCTTTTTGTTGTCTTTGTTGTCTTTTTGTCGTCGTTTTTGTTGTCTTTTTGTGTTTTTTGTTGTCTTTTTGTTGTCTTTTTGTTGTCTTTTTGTTGTCTTTTTGTCGTCTTTGTTGTCTTTTTGTTGTGTTTTTTGTTGTCTTTTTGTTTTCTTTTTTTGTGATTTTTTCGTCTCTTTGTCATATTTTTGTTGTCTTTTTGTTGTCTTTGTTGTCGTTTTTGTTGTGTTTTTGTTGTCTTTTAGTTGTGTTTTTTGTTGTCTTTTTCTCGTCTTATTGTTGTCTTTTTTGTTGTGTTTTTGTTGTCTTTTTGTCGTCTTTGTTGTGTTTTTGTTGTGTTTTTGTTGTGTTTTTGTTGTCTTTGTTGTCTTTTAGTTGTGTTTTTTTGTTGTCTTTTTGTTGTCTTTTTTGTTGTCTTTTTGTTGTCTTTTTGTTGTCTTTTTGTCGTCTTTGTTGTCTTTTTGTTGTGTTTTTTGTTGTCTTTTTGTTGTGTTTTTTGTTGTCTTTTTGTTTTCTTTTTTTGTGATTTTTTCGTCTCTGTCATATTTTTGTTGTCTTTTTGTTGTCTTTTTTGTTGTCGTTTTTGTCGTCTTTGTTGTCTTTTTGTTGTCTTTTTTGTTGTCTTTTTGTTGTCTTTTTGTTGTCTTTGTTGTCTTTTTGTTGTGTTTTTGTTGTGTTTTTGTTGTCTTTTTGTTGTCTTTGTTGTCTTTTTGTCGTCGTTTTTGTTGTCTTTTTGTGTTTTTTGTTGTCTTTTTGTTGTCTTTTTGTCGTCTTTGTTGTCTTTTTGTTGTGTTTTTTGTTGTCTTTTTGTTTTCTTTTTTTGTGATTTTTTCGTCTCTTTGTCATATTTTTGTTGTCTTTTTGTTGTCTTTGTTGTCGTTTTTGTTGTGTTTTTGTTGTCTTTTAGTTGTGTTTTTTGTTGTCTTTTTCTCGTCTTATTGTTGTCTTTTTGTTGTCTTTTTGTCGTCTTTGTTGTGTTTTTGTTGTGTTTTGTTGTGTTTTTGTTGTCTTTGTTGTCTTTTAGTTGTGTTTTTTTGTTGTCTTTTTGTTGTCTTTTTTGTTGTCTTTTTGTTGTCTTTTTGTTGTCTTTTTGTTGTCTTTTTGTCGTCTTTGTTGTCTTTTTGTTGTGTTTTTTGTTGTCTTTTTGTTGTGTTTTTTGTTGTCTTTTTGTTGTGTTTTTTGTTGTCTTTTTGTTTTCTTTTTTTGTGATTTTTTCGTCTCTGTCATATTTTTGTTGTCTTTTTGTTGTCTTTTTTGTCGTCGTTTTTGTCGTCTTTGTTGTCTTTTTGTTGTGTTTTTGTTGTCTTTGTTGTCTTTTTGTTGTGTTTTTTGTTGTCTTTTTGTTGTCTTTTTGTCGTCTTTGTTGTCTTTTTGTCGTCTTTGTCTTTTTATTGTGTTTTTGTTGTTTTTTTGTCATCTTTGTCTTTTTGTTGTGTTTTTGTCGTCTTTGTTGTCTTTTTGTCGTCGTTTTTGTTGTCTTTTTGTGTTTTTTGTTGTCTTTTTGTTGTCTTTTTTTTGTCTTTTTTTGAGATTTTTTCGTCTTTTTGTTGTCTTTATTGTCGTTTTTGTTGTGTTTTTGTTCTCTTTTTTTCGTCTTTTTGTCATGTTCTTGATGTCTTTTTGTTGTCTTTGTTGTCGTTTTTGTTGTGTTTTTGTTGTCTTTGTTGTCTTTTAGTTGTGTTTTTTGTTGTGTTTTTTGTTGTCTTTTTGTGGTCTTTTTGTTTTGTTTTTTGTTGTCTTTTGTCATCTTTTTTGTCTTCTTTTTGTCATCTTTGTCTTGTCTTTTTTTCGTCTTTTTGTCATATTTTTGTTGTCTTTTTGTTGTCTTTTTTGTCGTCGTTTTTGTTGTCTTTTTGTTGTGTTTTTTGTTGTCTCTTTGTTGTCTTTTTGTTGTGTTTTTTGTTGTCTTTTTTGTTGTCGTTTTTGTTGTGTTCTTTTTGTCTTTTTTTGTGTTGTCTTTTTGTTGTCTTTTTTGTTGTATTTTTTGTCATCTTTTTCTCGTCTTATTGTTGTCTTTTTTGTTGTCTTTTTGTTGTCTTTTTGTTGTGTTTTTTGTTGTCTTTTTGTCGTCTTTGTTGTCTTTTTGTTGTGTTTTTTGTTGTCTTTTGTCATCTTTTTTGTCGTCTTTTTGTCATCTTTTGTCTTTTTTTGTCTTTTTTTGTCTTTTTTTCCTCTTTTTGTCATATTTTTGTTGTCTTTTTGTTGTCTTTTTTGTTGTATTTTTTGTCATCTTTTTCTCGTCTTATTGTTGTCCTATTGTTGTTTTTTTTTTTTGTCTTTTTGTTGTCTTTTTGTTGTGTTTTTTGTTGTCTTTTTGTTGTCTTTTTTTGTGATTTTTTCGTATTTTTGTCATATTTTTGTTGTCTTTTTGTTGTCTTTATTGTCGTTTTTGTTGTGTTTTTGTTGTGTTTTTGTCGTCTTTGTTGTCTTTTAGTTGTGTTTTTTGTTGTCTTTTTGTTGTGTTTTTTGTTGTCTTTTTGTGGTCTTTTTGTTGTTTTTTTTGTTGTCTTTTGTCATCTTTTTTGTCGTCTTTTTGTCGTCTTTGTTGTCTTTTTGTCGTCGTTTTTGTTGTCTTTTTGTGTTTTTTGTTGTATTTTTGTTGTCTTTTTTTGTGATTTTTTCGTCTTTTTGTCATATCTTTGTTGTCTTTTTGTTGTCTTTTTTGTTGTATTTTTTGTCATCTTTTTCTCGTCTTATTGTTGTCCTATTGTTGTGTTTTTTTTTTGTCTTTTTGTTGTCTTTTTGTTGTGTTTTTTGTTGTCTTTTTGTTGTCTTTTTTTTGTGATTTTTTCGTCTTTTTGTCATATTTTTGTTGTCTTTTTGTTGTCTTTTTTATCGTTTTTGTTGTGTTTTTGTTGTCTTTTTGTCGTCTTTGTTGTGTTTTTGTTGTGTTTTTGTCGTCTTTGTTGTCTTTTAGTTGGGTTTTTTGTTGTCTTTTTGTTGTGTTTTTTGTTGTCTTTTTGTGGTCTTTTTGTTGTGTTTTTTGTTGTCTTTTGTCATCTTTTTTGTCGTCTTTTTGTCGTCTTTGTTGTCTTTTTGTCGTCGTTTTTGTTGTCTTTTTGTCTTTTTTGTTGTCTTTTTGTTGTCTTTTTGTTGTGTTTTTTGTTGTCTTTTTGTCGTCTTTGTTGTCTTTTTGTTGTGTTTTTTGTTGTCTTTTGTCATCTTTTTTGTCGTCTTTTTGTCATCTTTTGTCTTGTCTTTTTTTGTCTTTTTTTCCTCTTTTTGTCATATTTTTGTTGTCTTTTTTGTTGTATTTTTTGTCATCTTTTTCTCGTCTTATTGTTGTCCTATTGTTGTGTTTTTTTTTGTCTTTTTGTTGTCTTTTTGTTGTGTTTTTTGTTGTCTTTTTGTTGTCTTTTTTTTGTGATTTTTTCGTCTTTTTGTCATATTTTTGTTGTCTTTTTGTTGTCTTTATTGTCGTTTTTGTTGTGTTTTTGTTGTGTTTTTGTTGTGTTTTTGTCGTCTTTGTTGTCTTTTAGTTGTGTTTTTTGTTGTCTTTTTGTTGTGTTTTTTGTTGTCTTTTTGTGGTCTTTTTGTTGTGTTTTTTGTTGTCTTTTGTCATCTTTTTTGTCGTCTTTTTGTCGTCTTTGTTGTCTTTTTGTCGTCGTTTTTGTTGTCTTTTTGTGTTTTTTGTTGTCTTTTTGTTGTCTTTTTTTGTGATTTTTTCGTCTTTTTGTCATATTTTTGTTGTCTTTTTGTTGTCTTTGTTATCGTTTTTGTTGTGTTTTTGTTGTCTTTTTTTTCGTTATTTTGTCATATTTTTGTTGTCTTTTTGTTGTCTTTTTGTTGTCTTTTTGTTGTGTTTTTGTTGTCTTTTTGTCGTCTTTGTTGTGTTTTTGTTTTCTTTTTTGTGATTTTTTCGTCTCTTTGTCATATTTTTGTTGTCTTTTTGTTGTCTTTTTTGTTGTCTTTTTGTTGTCTTTGTTGTCTTTTTGTTGTCTTTTTTGTCGTCGTTTTTGTTGTGTTTTTGTTATCTTTTTGTCGTCTTTGTTGTCTTTTTGTTGTGTTTTTGTTGTCTTTTTTGTCGTCGTTTTTGTTGTCTTTTTGTTGTGTTTTTGTTGTGTTTTTGTCGTCTTTGTCTTTTTGTTGTGTTTTTGTTGTCTTTTTTATCGTCTTTGTTGTCTTTTTGTCGTCTTTGTCTTTTTATTGTGTTTTTGTTGTTTTTTTGTCATCTTTGTCTTTTTGTTGTGTTTTTGTCGTCTTTGTTGTCTTTTTGTCGTCGTTTTTGTTGTCTTTTTGTGTTTTTTGTTGTCTTTTTGTTGTCTTTTTTTTGTCTTTTTTTGAGATTTTTTCGTCTTTTTGTTGTCTTTATTGTCGTTTTTGTTGTGTTTTTGTTCTCTTTTTTTCGTCTTTTTGTCATGTTCTTGATGTCTTTTTGTTGTCTTTGTTGTCGTTTTTGTTGTGTTTTTGTTGTCTTTGTTGTCTTTTAGTTGTGTTTTTTGTTGTGTTTTTTGTTGTCTTTTTGTGGTCTTTTTGTTGTGTTTTTTGTTGTCTTTTGTCATCTTTTTTGTCGTCTTTTTGTCGTCTTTGTTGTCTTTTTGTCGTCGTTTTTGTTGTCTTTTTGTGTTTTTTGTTGTATTTTTGTTGTCTTTTTTTGTGATTTTTTCGTCTTTTTGTCATATTTTTGTTGTCTTTTTGTTGTCTTTGTTATCGTTTTTGTTGTGTTTTTGTTGTCTTTTTGTCGTCTTTGTTGTGTTTTTGTTGTGTTTTTGTCGTCTTTGTTGTCTTTTAGTTGGGTTTTTTGTTGTCTTTTGTCATCTTTTTTGTCGTCTTTTTGTCATCTTTTGTCTTGTCTTTTTTTGTCTTTTTTTCCTCTTTTTGTCATATTTTTGTTGTCTTTTTTGTTGTATTTTTTGTCATCTTTTTCTCGTCTTATTGTTGTCCTATTGTTGTGTTTTTTTTTGTCTTTTTGTTGTCATTTTGTTGTGTTTTTTGTTGTCTTTTTGTTGTCTTTTTTTTGTGATTTTTTCGTCTTTTTGTCATATTTTTGTTGTCTTTTTGTTGTCTTTATTGTCGTTTTTGTTGTGTTTTTGTTGTGTTTTTGTTGTGTTTTTGTCGTCTTTGTTGTCTTTTAGTTGTGTTTTTTGTTGTCTTTTTGTTGTGTTTTTTGTTGTCTTTTTGTGGTCTTTTTGTTGTGTTTTTTGTTGTCTTTTGTCATCTTTTTTGTCGTCTTTTTGTCGTCTTTGTTGTCTTTTTGTCGTCGTTTTTGTTGTCTTTTTGTGTTTTTTGTTGTCTTTTTGTTGTCTTTTTTTGTGATTTTTTCGTCTTTTTGTCATATTTTTGTTGTCTTTTTGTTGTCTTTGTTATCGTTTTTGTTGTGTTTTTGTTGTCTTTTTTTCGTTATTTTGTCATATTTTTGTTGTCTTTTTGTTGTCTTTTTGTTGTCTTTTTGTTGTGTTTTTGTTGTCTTTTTGTCGTCTTTGTTGTGTTTTTGTTTTCTTTTTTGTGATTTTTTCGTCTCTTTGTCATATTTTTGTTGTCTTTTTGTTGTCTTTTTTGTTGTCTTTTTGTTGTCTTTGTTGTCTTTTTGTTGTCTTTTTTGTCGTCGTTTTTGTTGTGTTTTTGTTATCTTTTTGTCGTCTTTGTTGTCTTTTTGTTGTGTTTTTGTTGTCTTTTTTGTCGTCGTTTTTGTTGTCTTTTTGTTGTGTTTTTGTTGTGTTTTTGTCGTCTTTGTCTTTTTGTTGTGTTTTTGTTGTCTTTTTGTCGTCTTTGTTGTCTTTTTGTCGTCTTTGTCTTTTTATTGTGTTTTTGTTGTTTTTTTGTCATCTTTGTCTTTTTGTTGTGTTTTTGTCGTCTTTGTTGTCTTTTTGTCGTCGTTTTTGTTGTCTTTTTGTGTTTTTTGTTGTCTTTTTGTTGTCTTTTTTTTGTCTTTTTTTGAGATTTTTTCGTCTTTTTGTTGTCTTTATTGTCGTTTTTGTTGTGTTTTTGTTCTCTTTTTTTCGTCTTTTTGTCATGTTCTTGATGTCTTTTTGTTGTCTTTGTTGTCGTTTTTGTTGTGTTTTTGTTGTCTTTGTTGTCTTTTAGTTGTGTTTTTTGTTGTGTTTTTTGTTGTCTTTTTGTGGTCTTTTTGTTTTGTTTTTTGTTGTCTTTTGTCATCTTTTTTGTCTTCTTTTTGTCATCTTTGTCTTGTCTTTTTTTCGTCTTTTTGTCATATTTTTGTTGTCTTTTTGTTGTCTTTTTTGTCGTCGTTTTTGTTGTCTTTTTGTTGTGTTTTTTGTTGTCTCTTTGTTGTCTTTTTGTTGTGTTTTTTGTTGTCTTTTTTGTTGTCGTTTTTGTTGTGTTCTTTTTGTCTTTTTTTGTGTTGTCTTTTTGTTGTCTTTTTTGTTGTATTTTTTGTCATCTTTTTCTCGTCTTATTGTTGTCTTTTTTGTTGTCTTTTTGTTGTCTTTTTGTTGTGTTTTTTGTTGTCTTTTTGTCGTCTTTGTTGTCTTTTTGTTGTGTTTTTTGTTGTCTTTTGTCATCTTTTTTGTCGTCTTTTTGTCATCTTTTGTCTTTTTTTGTCTTTTTTTGTCTTTTTTTCCTCTTTTTGTCATATTTTTGTTGTCTTTTTGTTGTCTTTTTTGTTGTATTTTTTGTCATCTTTTTCTCGTCTTATTGTTGTCCTATTGTTGTTGTTTTTTTTTGTCTTTTTGTTGTCTTTTTGTTGTGTTTTTTGTTGTCTTTTTGTTGTCTTTTTTTGTGATTTTTTCGTATTTTTGTCATATTTTTGTTGTCTTTTTGTTGTCTTTATTGTCGTTTTTGTTGTGTTTTTGTTGTGTTTTTTGTTGTCTTTTTGTGGTCTTTTTGTTGTGTTTTTTGTTGTCTTTTGTCATCTTTTTTGTCGTCTTTTTGTCGTCTTTGTTGTCTTTTTGTCGTCGTTTTTGTTGTCTTTTTGTGTTTTTTGTTGTCTTTTTGTTGTCTTTTTTTGTGATTTTTTCGTCTTTTTGTCATATTTTTGTTGTCTTTTTGTTGTCTTTGTTATCGTTTTTGTTGTGTTTTTGTTGTCTTTTTTTCGTTATTTTGTCATATTTTTGTTGTCTTTTTGTTGTCTTTTTGTTGTCTTTTTGTTGTGTTTTTGTTGTCTTTTTGTCGTCTTTGTTGTGTTTTTGTTTTCTTTTTTGTGATTTTTTCGTCTCTTTGTCATATTTTTGTTGTCTTTTTGTTGTCTTTTTTGTTGTCTTTTTGTTGTCTTTGTTGTCTTTTTGTTGTCTTTTTTGTCGTCGTTTTTGTTGTGTTTTTGTTATCTTTTTGTCGTCTTTGTTGTCTTTTTGTTGTGTTTTTGTTGTCTTTTTTGTCGTCGTTTTTGTTGTCTTTTTGTTGTGTTTTTGTTGTGTTTTTGTCGTCTTTGTCTTTTTGTTGTGTTTTTGTTGTCTTTTTGTCGTCTTTGTTGTCTTTTTGTCGTCTTTGTCTTTTTATTGTGTTTTTGTTGTTTTTTTGTCATCTTTGTCTTTTTGTTGTGTTTTTGTCGTCTTTGTTGTCTTTTTGTCGTCGTTTTTGTTGTCTTTTTGTGTTTTTTGTTGTCTTTTTGTTGTCTTTTTTTTGTCTTTTTTTGAGATTTTTTCGTCTTTTTGTTGTCTTTATTGTCGTTTTTGTTGTGTTTTTGTTCTCTTTTTTTCGTCTTTTTGTCATGTTCTTGATGTCTTTTTGTTGTCTTTGTTGTCGTTTTTGTTGTGTTTTTGTTGTCTTTGTTGTCTTTTAGTTGTGTTTTTTGTTGTGTTTTTTGTTGTCTTTTTGTGGTCTTTTTGTTTTGTTTTTTGTTGTCTTTTGTCATCTTTTTTGTCTTCTTTTTGTCATCTTTGTCTTGTCTTTTTTTCGTCTTTTTGTCATATTTTTGTTGTCTTTTTGTTGTCTTTTTTGTCGTCGTTTTTGTTGTCTTTTTGTTGTGTTTTTTGTTGTCTCTTTGTTGTCTTTTTGTTGTGTTTTTTGTTGTCTTTTTTGTTGTCGTTTTTGTTGTGTTCTTTTTGTCTTTTTTTGTGTTGTCTTTTTGTTGTCTTTTTTGTTGTATTTTTTGTCATCTTTTTCTCGTCTTATTGTTGTCTTTTTTGTTGTCTTTTTGTTGTCTTTTTGTTGTGTTTTTTGTTGTCTTTTTGTCGTCTTTGTTGTCTTTTTGTTGTGTTTTTTGTTGTCTTTTGTCATCTTTTTTGTCGTCTTTTTGTCATCTTTTGTCTTTTTTTGTCTTTTTTTGTCTTTTTTTCCTCTTTTTGTCATATTTTTGTTGTCTTTTTGTTGTCTTTTTTGTTGTATTTTTTGTCATCTTTTTCTCGTCTTATTGTTGTCCTATTGTTGTTGTTTTTTTTTGTCTTTTTGTTGTCTTTTTGTTGTGTTTTTTGTTGTCTTTTTGTTGTCTTTTTTTTGTGATTTTTTCGTATTTTTGTCATATTTTTGTTGTCTTTTTGTTGTCTTTATTGTCGTTTTTGTTGTGTTTTTGTTGTGTTTTTGTCGTCTTTGTTGTCTTTTAGTTGTGTTTTTTGTTGTCTTTTTGTTGTGTTTTTTGTTGTCTTTTTGTGGTCTTTTTGTTGTTTTTTTTGTTGTCTTTTGTCATCTTTTTTGTCGTCTTTTTGTCGTCTTTGTTGTCTTTTTGTCGTCGTTTTTGTTGTCTTTTTGTGTTTTTTGTTGTATTTTTGTTGTCTTTTTTTGTGATTTTTTCGTCTTTTTGTCATATCTTTGTTGTCTTTTTGTTGTCTTTTTTGTTGTATTTTTTGTCATCTTTTTCTCGTCTTATTGTTGTCCTATTGTTGTGTTTTTTTTTTGTCTTTTTGTTGTCTTTTTGTTGTGTTTTTTGTTGTCTTTTTGTTGTCTTTTTTTTGTGATTTTTTCGTCTTTTTGTCATATTTTTGTTGTCTTTTTGTTGTCTTTTTTATCGTTTTTGTTGTGTTTTTGTTGTCTTTTTGTCGTCTTTGTTGTGTTTTTGTTGTGTTTTTGTCGTCTTTGTTGTCTTTTAGTTGGGTTTTTTGTTGTCTTTTTGTTGTGTTTTTTGTTGTCTCTTTGTGGTCTTTTTGTTGTGTTTTTTGTTGTCTTTTGTCATCTTTTTTGTCGTCTTTTTGTCGTCTTTGTTGTCTTTTTGTCGTCGTTTTTGTTGTCTTTTTGTCTTTTTTGTTGTCTTTTTGTTGTCTTTTTGTTGTGTTTTTTGTTGTCTTTTTGTCGTCTTTGTTGTCTTTTTGTTGTGTTTTTTGTTGTCTTTTGTCATCTTTTTTGTCGTCTTTTTGTCATCTTTTGTCTTGTCTTTTTTTGTCTTTTTTTCCTCTTTTTGTCATATTTTTGTTGTCTTTTTTGTTGTATTTTTTGTCATCTTTTTCTCGTCTTATTGTTGTCCTATTGTTGTGTTTTTTTTTTGTCTTTTTGTTGTCTTTTTGTTGTGTTTTTTGTTGTCTTTTTGTTGTCTTTTTTTTGTGATTTTTTCGTCTTTTTGTCATATTTTTGTTGTGTTTTTGTCGTCTTTGTTGTCTTTTAGTTGTGTTTTTTGTTGTCTTTTTGTTGTGTTTTTTGTTGTCTTTTTGTGGTCTTTTTGTTGTGTTTTTTGTTGTCTTTTGTCATCTTTTTTGTCGTCTTTTTGTCGTCTTTGTTGTCTTTTTGTCGTCGTTTTTGTTGTCTTTTTGTGTTTTTTGTTGTATTTTTGTTGTCTTTTTTTGTGATTTTTTCGTCTTTTTGTCATATTTTTGTCTTTTTGTTGTCTTTGTTGTCTTTTTGTCGTCTTTGTTGTGTTTTTGTTGTGTTTTTGTCGTCTTTGTTGTCTTTTAGTTGGGTTTTTTGTTGTCTTTTGTCATCTTTTTTGTCGTCTTTTTGTCATCTTTTGTCTTGTCTTTTTTTGTCTTTTTTTCCTCTTTTTGTCATATTTTTGTTGTCTTTTTTGTTGTATTTTTTGTCATCTTTTTCTCGTCTTATTGTTGTCCTATTGTTGTGTTTTTTTTTGTCTTTTTGTTGTCATTTTGTTGTGTTTTTTGTTGTCTTTTTGTTGTCTTTTTTTTGTGATTTTTTCGTCTTTTTGTCATATTTTTGTTGTCTTTTTGTTGTCTTTATTGTCGTTTTTGTTGTGTTTTTGTTGTGTTTTTGTTGTGTTTTTGTCGTCTTTGTTGTCTTTTAGTTGTGTTTTTTGTTGTCTTTTTGTTGTGTTTTTTGTCGTCGTTTTTGTTGTCTTTTTGTTGTGTTTTTTGTTGTCTTTTTGTCGTCTTTGTTGTCTTTTTGTTGTGTTTTTTGTTGTCTTTATTGTCGTTTTTGTTGTGTTTTTGTTGTGTTTTTGTCGTCTTTGTTGTCTTTTAGTTGTGTTTTTTGTTGTCTTTTTGTTGTGTTTTTTGTTGTCTTTTTGTGGTCTTTTTGTTGTTTTTTTTGTTGTCTTTTGTCATCTTTTTTGTCGTCTTTTTGTCGTCTTTGTTGTCTTTTTGTCGTCGTTTTTGTTGTCTTTTTGTGTTTTTTGTTGTATTTTTGTTGTCTTTTTTTGTGATTTTTTCGTCTTTTTGTCATATCTTTGTTGTCTTTTTGTTGTCTTTTTTGTTGTATTTTTTGTCATCTTTTTCTCGTCTTATTGTTGTCCTATTGTTGTGTTTTTTTTTTGTCTTTTTGTTGTCTTTTTGTTGTGTTTTTTGTTGTCTTTTTGTTGTCTTTTTTTTGTGATTTTTTCGTCTTTTTGTCATATTTTTGTTGTCTTTTTGTTGTCTTTTTTATCGTTTTTGTTGTGTTTTTGTTGTCTTTTTGTCGTCTTTGTTGTGTTTTTGTTGTGTTTTTGTCGTCTTTGTTGTCTTTTAGTTGGGTTTTTTGTTGTCTTTTTGTTGTGTTTTTTGTTGTCTCTTTGTGGTCTTTTTGTTGTGTTTTTTGTTGTCTTTTGTCATCTTTTTTGTCGTCTTTTTGTCGTCTTTGTTGTCTTTTTGTCGTCGTTTTTGTTGTCTTTTTGTCTTTTTTGTTGTCTTTTTGTTGTCTTTTTGTTGTGTTTTTTGTTGTCTTTTTGTCGTCTTTGTTGTCTTTTTGTTGTGTTTTTTGTTGTCTTTTGTCATCTTTTTTGTCGTCTTTTTGTCATCTTTTGTCTTGTCTTTTTTTGTCTTTTTTTCCTCTTTTTGTCATATTTTTGTTGTCTTTTTTGTTGTATTTTTTGTCATCTTTTTCTCGTCTTATTGTTGTCCTATTGTTGTGTTTTTTTTTTGTCTTTTTGTTGTCTTTTTGTTGTGTTTTTTGTTGTCTTTTTGTTGTCTTTTTTTGTGATTTTTTCGTCTTTTTGTCATATTTTTGTTGTCTTTTTGTTGTCTTTATTGTCGTTTTTGTTGTGTTTTTGTTGTGTTTTTGTGGTGTTTTTGTCGTCTTTGTTGTCTTTTAGTTGTGTTTTTTGTTGTCTTTTTGTTGTGTTTTTTGTTGTCTTTTTGTGGTCTTTTTGTTGTGTTTTTTGTTGTCTTTTGTCATCTTTTTTGTCGTCTTTTTGTCGTCTTTGTTGTCTTTTTGTCGTCGTTTTTGTTGTCTTTTTGTGTTTTTTGTTGTATTTTTGTTGTCTTTTTTTGTGATTTTTTCGTCTTTTTGTCATATTTTTGTCTTTTTGTTGTCTTTGTTGTCTTTTTGTCGTCTTTGTTGTGTTTTTGTTGTGTTTTTGTCGTCTTTGTTGTCTTTTAGTTGGGTTTTTTGTTGTCTTTTGTCATCTTTTTTGTCGTCTTTTTGTCATCTTTTGTCTTGTCTTTTTTTGTCTTTTTTTCCTCTTTTTGTCATATTTTTGTTGTCTTTTTTGTTGTATTTTTTGTCATCTTTTTCTCGTCTTATTGTTGTCCTATTGTTGTGTTTTTTTTTGTCTTTTTGTTGTCATTTTGTTGTGTTTTTTGTTGTCTTTTTGTTGTCTTTTTTTTGTGATTTTTTCGTCTTTTTGTCATATTTTTGTTGTCTTTTTGTTGTCTTTATTGTCGTTTTTGTTGTGTTTTTGTTGTGTTTTTGTTGTGTTTTTGTCGTCTTTGTTGTCTTTTAGTTGTGTTTTTTGTTGTCTTTTTGTTGTGTTTTTGTTGTGTTTTTTGTTGTCTTTTGTCATCTTTTTTGTCGTCTTTTTGTCGTCTTTGTTGTCTTTTTGTCGTCGTTTTTGTTGTCTTTTTGTGTTTTTTGTTGTCTTTTTGTTGTCTTTTTTTGTGATTTTTTCGTCTTTTTGTCATATTTTTGTTGTCTTTTTGTTGTCTTTGTTATCGTTTTTGTTGTGTTTTTGTTGTCTTTTTTGTTGTCGTTTTTGTCGTCTTTGTTGTCTTTTTGTTGTCTTTTTTGTTGTCTTTTTGTTGTCTTTTTGTCATATTTTTATTGTCTTTTTGTTGTCTTTTTTGTTGTATTTTTTGTCATCTTTTTCTCGTCTTATTGTTGTCTTTTTGTTGTCTTTTTGTTGTCTTTGTTGTCTTTTTGTTGTGTTTTTTGTTGTGTTTTTGTTGTGTTTTTGTCGTCTTTGTTGTCTTTTAGTTGTGTTTTTTGTTGTCTTTTTGTTGTGTTTTTTGTTGTCTTTTTGTGGTCTTTTTGTTGTGTTTTTTGTTGTCTTTTGTCATCTTTTTTGTTGTCTCTTTGTCATCTTTGTCTTGTCTTTTTTTTGTCTTTTTTTCATCTTTTTGTCATATTTGTGTTGACTTTTTGTTGTCTTTTTTGTTGTATTTTTTGTCATCTTTTTCTCGTCTTATTGTTGTCTTTTTGTTGTCTTTTTTGTTGTCTTTTTGTTGTCTTTTTGTTGTCTTTGTTGTCTTTTTGTTGTGTTTTTGTTGTCTTTTTGTCGTCTTTGTTGTGTTTTTGTTGTCTTTGTTGTCTTTTTGTCATATTTTTGTTGTCTTTTTGTTGTCTTTGTTGTCTTTTTTGTGTTTTTGTTGTCTTTTTGTCGTTTTTGTGATTTTTTCGTCTTTTTGTCACATTTTTGTTGTCTTTTTGTTGTCTTTGTTGTCTTTTTTGTGTTTTTGTTGTCTTTTTGTCGTCTTTGTTGTGTTTTTGTTGTCTTTTTGTTGTCTTTTTGTTGTCTTTGTTGTCTTTTTGTTGTGTTTTTGTTGTCTTTTTGTCGTCTTTGTTGTGTTTTTGTTGTCTTTTTGTTGTCTTTGTTGTCTTTTTGTCATCGTTTTTGTTGTCTTTTTGTGTTTTTTGTTGTCTTTTTGTGTTTTTTTGTGATTTTTTCGTCTTTTTGTCATATGTTTGTTGTCTTTTTGTTGTTTTTATTGTCGTTTTTGTTGTGTTTTTGTTGTCTTTTTCTCATCTTTTTGTCATATTTTTGTTGTCTTTTTTGTCGTCGTTTTGTCATATTTTTGTTGTCTTTTTGTTGTCTTTATTGTCGTTTTTGTTGTGTTTTTTGTTGTGTTTTTTGTTGTCTTTTTGTTTTCTTTTTTTGTGATTTTTTCGTCTCTTTGTCATATTTTTGTTGTCTTTTTGTTGTCTTTGTTGTCTTTTTTGTGTTTTTGTTGTCTTTTTGTCGTTTTTGTGATTTTTTCGTCTTTTTGTCACATTTTTGTTGTCTTTTTGTTGTCTTTGTTGTCTTTTTTGTGTTTTTGTTGTCTTTTTGTCGTTTTTGTTGTCTTTTTGTTGTCTTTTTGTTGTCTTTTTGTTGTCTTTTTGTTGTCTTTGTTGTCTTTTTGTTGTGTTTTTGTTGTCTTTTTGTCGTCTTTGTTGTGTTTTTGTTGTCTTTTTGTTGTCTTTGTTGTCTTTTTGTCGTCGTTTTTGTTGTCTTTTTGTGTTTTTTGTTGTCTTTTGGGGTTTTTTTGTGATTTTTTCGTCTTTTTGTCATATGTTTGTTGTCTTTTTGTTGTCTTTATTGTCGTTTTTGTTGTGTTTTTGTTGTCTTTTTCTCATCTTTTTGTCATATTTTTGTTCTCTTTTTTGTCGTCGTTTTTTGTTGTCTTTTTGTTGTCTTTTTGTCGTCTTTGTTGTGTTTTTGTTGTCTTTTAGTTGTGTTTTTTGTTGTCTTTTTCTTGTCTTATTGTTGTCTTTTTTGTTGTGTTTTTGTTGTCTTTTTGTCGTCTTTGTTGTGTTTTTGTTGTGTTTTTGTTGTGTTTTTGTTGTCTTTGTTGTCTTTTAGTTGTGTTTTTGTTGTCTTTTTGTTGTCTTTTTGTCGTCTTTGTTGTCTTTTTGTTGTGTTTTTTGTTGTCTTTTTGTTGTGTTTTTTGTTGTCTTTTTGTTGTGTTTTTTGTTGTCTTTTTGTTTTCTTTTTTTGTGATTTTTTCGTCTCTGTCATATTTTTGTTGTCTTTTTGTTGTCTTTGTTGTCGTTTTTGTTGTGTTTTTTGTTGTCTTTTTGTTGTGTTTTTTGTTGTCTTTTTGTTGTGTTTTTTGTTGTCTTTTTGTTTTCTTTTTGTTGTCTTTTTGTTGTCTTTTTGTCGTCTTTGTTGTCTTTTTGTTGTTTTTTGTTGTCTTTTTTGTCATCTTTTTCTCGTCTTATTGTTGTCTTTTTGTTGTCTTTTTGTCGTCTTTGTTGTCTTTTAGTTGTGTTTTTTGTTGTCTTTTTGTTGTGTTTTTTGTTGTCTTTTTGTGGTCTTTTTGTTGTGTTTTTTGTTGTCTTTTGTCATCTTTTTTGTCGTCTTTTTGTCATCTTTGTCTTGTCTTTTTTTTGTCTTTTTTTCGTCTTTTTGTCATATTTTTGTTGTCTTTTTTGTTGTATTTTTTGTCATCTTTTTCTCGTCTTATTGTTGTCTTTTTGTTGTCTTTTTTGTTGTCTTTTTGTTGTCTTTGTTGTCTTTTTGTTGTGTTTTTGTCGTTTTTGTTGTGTTTTTGTTGTCTTTTTGTTGTCTTTGTTGTCTTTTTGTCGTCGTTTTTGTTGTCTTTTTGTGTTTTTTGTTGTCTTTTTGTTGTCTTTTTGTTGTCTTTTTGTCGTCTTTGTTGTCTTTTTGTTGTGTTTTTTGTTGTCTTTTTGTTTTCTTTTTTTGTGATTTTTTCGTCTCTTTGTCATATTTTTGTTGTCTTTTTGTTGTCTTTGTTGTCGTTTTTGTTGTGTTTTTGTTGTCTTTTAGTTGTGTTTTTTGTTGTCTTTTTCTCGTCTTATTGTTGTCTTTTTTGTTGTGTTTTTGTTGTCTTTTTGTCGTCTTTGTTGTGTTTTTGTTGTGTTTTTGTTGTGTTTTTGTTGTCTTTGTTGTCTTTTAGTTGTGTTTTTTTGTTGTCTTTTTGTTGTCTTTTTTGTTGTCTTTTTGTTGTCTTTTTGTTGTCTTTTTGTTGTCTTTTTGTCGTCTTTGTTGTCTTTTTGTTGTGTTTTTTGTTGTCTTTTTGTTGTGTTTTTTGTTGTCTTTTTGTTGTGTTTTTTGTTGTCTTTTTGTTTTCTTTTTTTGTGATTTTTTCGTCTCTGTCATATTTTTGTTGTCTTTTTGTTGTCTTTTTTGTTGTCGTTTTTGTCGTCTTTGTTGTCTTTTTGTTGTCTTTTTTGTTGTCTTTTTGTTGTCTTTTTGTCATATTTTTATTGTCTTTTTGTTGTCTTTTTTGTTGTATTTTTTGTCATCTTTTTCTCGTCTTATTGTTGTCTTTTTGTTGTCTTTTTGTTGTCTTTGTTGTCTTTTTGTTGTGTTTTTTGTTGTGTTTTTGTTGTGTTTTTGTCGTCTTTGTTGTCTTTTAGTTGTGTTTTTTGTTGTCTTTTTGTTGTGTTTTTTGTTGTCTTTTTGTGGTCTTTTTGTTGTGTTTTTTGTTGTCTTTTGTCATCTTTTTTGTTGTCTCTTTGTCATCTTTGTCTTGTCTTTTTTTTGTCTTTTTTTCATCTTTTTGTCATATTTGTGTTGACTTTTTGTTGTCTTTTTTGTTGTATTTTTTGTCATCTTTTTCTCGTCTTATTGTTGTCTTTTTGTTGTCTTTTTTGTTGTCTTTTTGTTGTCTTTTTGTTGTCTTTGTTGTCTTTTTGTTGTGTTTTTGTTGTCTTTTTGTCGTCTTTGTTGTGTTTTTGTTGTCTTTGTTGTCTTTTTGTCATATTTTTGTTGTCTTTTTGTTGTCTTTGTTGTCTTTTTTGTGTTTTTGTTGTCTTTTTGTCGTTTTTGTGATTTTTTCGTCTTTTTGTCACATTTTTGTTGTCTTTTTGTTGTCTTTGTTGTCTTTTTTGTGTTTTTGTTGTCTTTTTGTCGTCTTTGTTGTGTTTTTGTTGTCTTTTTGTTGTCTTTTTGTTGTCTTTGTTGTCTTTTTGTTGTGTTTTTGTTGTCTTTTTGTCGTCTTTGTTGTGTTTTTGTTGTCTTTTTGTTGTCTTTGTTGTCTTTTTGTCATCGTTTTTGTTGTCTTTTTGTGTTTTTTGTTGTCTTTTTGGGTTTTTTTGTGATTTTTTCGTCTTTTTGTCATATGTTTGTTGTCTTTTTGTTGTTTTTATTGTCGTTTTTGTTGTGTTTTTGTTGTCTTTTTCTCATCTTTTTGTCATATTTTTGTTGTCTTTTTTGTCGTCGTTTTGTCATATTTTTGTTGTCTTTTTGTTGTCTTTATTGTCGTTTTTGTTGTGTTTTTTGTTGTGTTTTTTGTTGTCTTTTTGTTTTCTTTTTTTGTGATTTTTTCGTCTCTTTGTCATATTTTTGTTGTCTTTTTGTTGTCTTTGTTGTCTTTTTTGTGTTTTTGTTGTCTTTTTGTCGTTTTTGTGATTTTTTCGTCTTTTTGTCACTTTTTTGTTGTCTTTTTGTAGTCTTTGTTGTCTTTTTTGTGTTTTTGTTGTCTTTTTGTCGTTTTTGTTGTCTTTTTGTTGTCTTTTTGTTGTCTTTTTGTTGTCTTTTTGTTGTCTTTGTTGTCTTTTTGTTGTGTTTTTGTTGTCTTTTTGTCGTCTTTGTTGTGTTTTTGTTGTCTTTTTGTTGTCTTTGTTGTCTTTTTGTCGTCGTTTTTGTTGTCTTTTTGGGTTTTTTTGTGATTTTTTCGTCTTTTTGTCATATGTTTGTTGTCTTTTTGTTGTCTTTATTGTCGTTTTTGTTGTGTTTTTGTTGTCTTTTTCTCATCTTTTTGTCATATTTTTGTTGTCTTTTTTGTCGTCGTTTTTTGTTGTCTTTTTGTTGTCTTTTTGTCGTCTTTGTTGTCTTTTTGTTGTGTTTTTTGTTGTCTTTTTGTTTTCTTTTTTTGTGATTTTTTCGTCTCTTTGTCATATTTTTGTTGTCTTTTTGTTGTCTTTGTTGTCGTTTTTGTTGTGTTTTTGTTGTCTTTTAGTTGTGTTTTTTGTTGTCTTTTTCTTGTCTTATTGTTGTCTTTTTTGTTGTGTTTTTGTTGTCTTTTTGTCGTCTTTGTTGTGTTTTTGTTGTGTTTTTGTTGTGTTTTTGTTGTCTTTGTTGTCTTTTAGTTGTGTTTTTGTTGTCTTTTTGTTGTCTTTTTGTCGTCTTTGTTGTCTTTTTGTTGTGTTTTTTGTTGTCTTTTTGTTGTGTTTTTTGTTGTCTTTTTGTTGTGTTTTTTGTTGTCTTTTTGTTTTCTTTTTTTGTGATTTTTTCGTCTCTGTCATATTTTTGTTGTCTTTTTGTTGTCTTTGTTGTCGTTTTTGTTGTGTTTTTTGTTGTCTTTTTGTTGTGTTTTTTGTTGTCTTTTTGTTGTGTTTTTTGTTGTCTTTTTGTTTTCTTTTTGTTGTCTTTTTGTTGTCTTTTTGTCGTCTTTGTTGTCTTTTTGTTGTTTTTTGTTGTCTTTTTTGTCATCTTTTTCTCGTCTTATTGTTGTCTTTTTGTTGTCTTTGTTGTCTTTTTGTTGTGTTTTTTGTTGTGTTTTTGTTGTGTTTTTGTCGTCTTTGTTGTCTTTTAGTTGTGTTTTTTGTTGTCTTTTTGTTGTGTTTTTTGTTGTCTTTTTGTGGTCTTTTTGTTGTGTTTTTTGTTGTCTTTTGTCATCTTTTTTGTCGTCTTTTTGTCATCTTTGTCTTGTCTTTTTTTTGTCTTTTTTTCGTCTTTTTGTCATATTTTTGTTGTCTTTTTTGTTGTATTTTTTGTCATCTTTTTCTCGTCTTATTGTTGTCTTTTTGTTGTCTTTTTTGTTGTCTTTTTGTTGTCTTTGTTGTCTTTTTGTTGTGTTTTTGTCGTTTTTGTTGTGTTTTTGTTGTCTTTTTGTTGTCTTTGTTGTCTTTTTGTCGTCGTTTTTGTTGTCTTTTTGTGTTTTTTGTTGTCTTTTTGTTGTCTTTTTGTTGTCTTTTTGTTGTCTTTTTGTCGTCTTTGTTGTCTTTTTGTTGTGTTTTTTGTTGTCTTTTTGTTTTCTTTTTTTGTGATTTTTTCGTCTCTTTGTCATATTTTTGTTGTCTTTTTGTTGTCTTTGTTGTCGTTTTTGTTGTGTTTTTGTTGTCTTTTAGTTGTGTTTTTTGTTGTCTTTTTCTCGTCTTATTGTTGTCTTTTTTGTTGTGTTTTTGTTGTCTTTTTGTCGTCTTTGTTGTGTTTTTGTTGTGTTTTTGTTGTGTTTTTGTTGTCTTTGTTGTCTTTTAGTTGTGTTTTTTTGTTGTCTTTTTGTTGTCTTTTTTGTTGTCTTTTTGTTGTCTTTTTGTTGTCTTTTTGTTGTCTTTTTGTCGTCTTTGTTGTCTTTTTGTTGTGTTTTTTGTTGTCTTTTTGTTGTGTTTTTTGTTGTCTTTTTGTTGTGTTTTTTGTTGTCTTTTTGTTTTCTTTTTTTGTGATTTTTTCGTCTCTGTCATATTTTTGTTGTCTTTTTGTTGTCTTTTTTGTTGTCGTTTTTGTCGTCTTTGTTGTCTTTTTGTTGTCTTTTTTGTTGTCTTTTTGTTGTCTTTTTGTTGTCTTTGTTGTCTTTTTGTTGTGTTTTTGTCGTTTTTGTTGTGTTTTTGTTGTCTTTTTGTTGTCTTTGTTGTCTTTTTGTCGTCGTTTTTGTTGTCTTTTTGTGTTTTTTGTTGTCTTTTTGTTGTCTTTTTGTTGTCTTTTTGTTGTCTTTTTGTCGTCTTTGTTGTCTTTTTGTTGTGTTTTTTGTTGTCTTTTTGTTTTCTTTTTTTGTGATTTTTTCGTCTCTTTGTCATATTTTTGTTGTCTTTTTGTTGTCTTTGTTGTCGTTTTTGTTGTGTTTTTGTTGTCTTTTAGTTGTGTTTTTTGTTGTCTTTTTCTCGTCTTATTGTTGTCTTTTTTGTTGTGTTTTTGTTGTCTTTTTGTCGTCTTTGTTGTGTTTTTGTTGTGTTTTTGTTGTGTTTTTGTTGTCTTTGTTGTCTTTTAGTTGTGTTTTTTTGTTGTCTTTTTGTTGTCTTTTTTGTTTTCTTTTTGTTGTCTTTTTGTTGTCTTTTTGTTGTCTTTTTGTCGTCTTTGTTGTCTTTTTGTTGTGTTTTTTGTTGTCTTTTTGTTGTGTTTTTTGTTGTCTTTTTGTTGTGTTTTTTGTTGTCTTTTTGTTTTCTTTTTTTGTGATTTTTTCGTCTCTGTCATATTTTTGTTGTCTTTTTGTTGTCTTTTTTGTCGTCGTTTTTGTCGTCTTTGTTGTCTTTTTGTTGTGTTTTTGTTGTCTTTGTTGTCTTTTTGTTGTGTTTTTTGTTGTCTTTTTGTTGTGTTTTTTGTTGTCTTTTTGTTTTCTTTTTTTGTGATTTTTTCGTCTCTGTCATATTTTTGTTGTCTTTTTGTTGTCTTTTTTGTCATCGTTTTTGTCGTCTTTGTTGTCTTTTTGTTGTGTTTTTGTTGTCTTTGTTGTCTTTTTGTTGTGTTTTTGTTGTCTTTTTGTTGTCTTTTTGTTGTCTTTGTTGTCTTTTTGTTGTGTTTTTGTTGTCTTTTTGTCGTCTTTGTTGTGTTTTTGTTGTGTTTTTGTTGTCTTTGTTGTCTTTTAGTAGTGTTTTTTGTTGTCTTTTTCTCGTCTTATTGTTGTCTTTTTGTTGTCTTTTTTGTTGTGTTTTTGTTGTCTTTTTGTCGTCTTTGTTGTGTTTTTGTTGTGTTTTTGTTGTCTTTGTTGTCTTTTAGTAGTGTTTTTTGTTGTCTTTTTCTCGTCTTATTGTTGTCTTTTTGTTGTCTTTTTTGTTGTGTTTTTGTTGTCTTTTTGTCGTCTTTGTTGTGTTTTTGTTGTGTTTTTGTTGTGTTTTTGTTGTCTTTGTTGTCTTTTAGTTGTGTTTTTTTGTTGTCTTTTTGTTGTCTTTTTTGTTGTCTTTTTGTTGTCTTTTTGTTGTCTTTTTGTTGTCTTTTTGTCGTCTTTGTTGTCTTTTTGTTGTGTTTTTTGTTGTCTTTTTGTTGTGTTTTTTGTTGTCTTTTTGTTGTGTTTTTTGTTGTCTTTTTGTTTTCTTTTTTTGTAGGATTTTTTCGTCTCTGTCATATTTTTGTTGTCTTTTTGTTGTCTTTTTTGTCGTCGTTTTTGTCGTCTTTGTTGTCTTTTTGTTGTGTTTTTTGTTGTCTTTTTGTTGTGTTTTTTGTTGTCTTTTTGTTTTCTTTTTTTGTGATTTTTTCGTCTCTGTCATATTTTTGTTGTCTTTTTGTTGTCTTTTTTGTCGTCGTTTTTGTCGTCTTTGTTGTCTTTTTGTTGTGTTTTTGTTGTCTTTGTTGTCTTTTTGTTGTGTTTTTGTTGTCTTTTTGTTGTCTTTTTGTTGTCTTTGTTGTCTTTTTGTTGTGTTTTTGTTGTCTTTTTGTCGTCTTTGTTGTGTTTTTGTTGTGTTTTTGTTGTCTTTGTTGTCTTTTAGTAGTGTTTTTTGTTGTCTTTTTCTCGTCTTATTGTTGTCTTTTTGTTGTCTTTTTTGTTGTGTTTTTGTTGTGTTTTTGTTGTCTTTGTTGTCTTTTTGTTGTGTTTTTGTTGTCTTTTTGTCGTTTTTGTTGTCTTTTTGTTGTGTTTTTGTTGTCTTTGTTGTCTTTTTGTCGTCGTTTTTGTTGTCTTTTTGTGTTTTTTGTTGTCTTTTTGGGTTTTTTTGTGATTTTTTCGTCTTTTTGTCATATGTTTGTTGTCTTTTTGTTGTCTTTATTGTCGTTTTTGTTGTCTTTTTCTCATCTTTTTGTCATATTTTTGTTGTCTTTTTTGTCGTCGTTTTTCTTGTCTTTTTGTTGTCTTTTTGTTGTCTTTTTGTCGTCTTTGTTGTCTTTTTGTTGTGTTTTTTGTTGTCTTTTTGTTTTCTTTTTTTGTGATTTTTTCGTCTCTTTGTCATATTTTTGTTGTCTTTTTGTTGTCTTTGTTGTCGTTTTTGTTGTGTTTTTGTTGTCTTTTAGTTGTGTTTTTTGTTGTCTTTTTCTCATCTTATTGTTGTCTTTTTTGTTGTGTTTTTGTTGTCTTTTTGTCGTCTTTGTTGTGTTTTTGTTGTGTTTTTGTTGTCTTTGTTGTCTTTTAGTTGTGTTTTTTGTTGTCTTTTTGTTATGTTTTTTGTTGTCTTTTTGTCGTCTTTGTTGTGTTTTTGTTGTGTTTTTGTTGTGTTTTTGTTGTGTTTTTTTGTTGTCTTTTGTCATCTTTTTTGTCGTCTTTTTGTCATCTTTTGTCTTTTTTTGTCTTTTTTTCCTCTTTTTGTCATATTTTTGTAGTTTTTTTGTTGTCTTTTTTGTCGTCGATTTTGTTGTCTTTTTGTCGTCTTTGTCTTTTTATTGTGTTTTTTGTTGTCTTTTAGTTGTGTTTTTTGTTGTCTTTTTGTTGTCTTTATTGTCGTTTTTGTTGTGTTTTTTGTTGTTTTTTTGTCGTCTTTGTTGTCTTTTTGTCGTCGTTTTTGTTGTCTTTTTGTGTTTTTTGTTGTCTTTTTGTTATGTTTTTTGTGATTTTTTTGTCTTTTTGTCATATTTTTGTTGTCTTTTTGTTGTCTTTATTGTCGTTTTTGTTGTGTTTTTGTTGTCTTTTTTTCGTCTTTTTGTCATATTTTTGTTGTCTTTGTTGTCGTTTTTGTTGTGTTTTTGTTGTCTTTTTGTCGTCTTTGTTGTCTTTTTGTTGTGTTTTTGTTGTGTTTTTGTCGTCTTTGTTGTCTTTTAGTTGTGTTTTTTGTTGTCTTTTTGTTGTGTTTTTTGTTGTCTTTTTGTGGTCTTTTTGTTGTGTTTTTTGTTGTCTTTTGTCATCTTTTTTGTCGTCTTTTTGTCGTCTTTGTTGTCTTTTTGTCGTCGTTTTTGTTGTCTTTTTGTCTTTTTTCTTGTCTTTTTGTTGTCTTTTTGTTGTCTTTATTGTCGTTTTTGTTGTCTTTTTCTCATCTTTTTGTCATATTTTTGTTGTCTTTTTTGTCGTCGTTTTTCTTGTCTTTTTGTTGTCTTTTTGTTGTCTTTTTGTCGTCTTTGTTGTCTTTTTGTTGTGTTTTTTGTTGTCTTTTTGTTTTCTTTTTTTGTGATTTTTTCGTCTCTTTGTCATATTTTTGTTGTCTTTTTGTTGTCTTTGTTGTCGTTTTTGTTGTGTTTTTGTTGTCTTTTAGTTGTGTTTTTTGTTGTCTTTTTCTCATCTTATTGTTGTCTTTTTTGTTGTGTTTTTGTTGTCTTTTTGTCGTCTTTGTTGTGTTTTTGTTGTGTTTTTGTTGTCTTTGTTGTCTTTTAGTTGTGTTTTTTGTTGTCTTTTTGTTATGTTTTTTGTTGTCTTTTTGTCGTCTTTGTTGTGTTTTTGTTGTGTTTTTGTTGTGTTTTTGTTGTGTTTTTTTGTTGTCTTTTGTCATCTTTTTTGTCGTCTTTTTGTCATCTTTTGTCTTTTTTGTCTTTTTTTCCTCTTTTTGTCATATTTTTGTAGTTTTTTTGTTGTCTTTTTTGTCGTCGATTTTGTTGTCTTTTTGTCGTCTTTGTCTTTTTATTGTGTTTTTTGTTGTCTTTTAGTTGTGTTTTTTGTTGTCTTTTTGTTGTCTTTATTGTCGTTTTTGTTGTGTTTTTTGTTGTTTTTTTGTCGTCTTTGTTGTCTTTTTGTCGTCGTTTTTGTTGTCTTTTTGTGTTTTTTGTTGTCTTTTTGTTATGTTTTTTGTGATTTTTTTGTCTTTTTGTCATATTTTTGTTGTCTTTTTGTTGTCTTTATTGTCGTTTTTGTTGTGTTTTTGTTGTCTTTTTTTCGTCTTTTTGTCATATTTTTGTTGTCTTTGTTGTCGTTTTTGTTGTGTTTTTGTTGTCTTTTTGTCGTCTTTGTTGTCTTTTTGTTGTGTTTTTGTTGTGTTTTTGTCGTCTTTGTTGTCTTTTAGTTGTCTTTTTGTGGTCTTTTTGTTGTGTTTTTTGTTGTCTTTTGTCATCTTTTTTGTCGTCTTTTTGTCGTCTTTGTTGTCTTTTTGTCGTCGTTTTTGTTGTCTTTTTGTCTTTTTTGTTGTCTTTTTGTTGTCTTTTTGTTGTGTTTTTTGTTGTCTTTTTGTTGTCTTTTTGTTGTGTTTTTTGTTGTCTTTTTGTCGTCTTTGTTGTCTTTTTGTTGTGTTTTTTGTTGTCTTTTGTCATCTTTTTTGTCGTCTTTTTGTCATCTTTTGTCTTGTCTTTTTTTGTCTTTTTTTCCTCTTTTTGTCATATTTTTGTTGTCTTTTTGTTGTCTTTTTTGTTGTATTTTTTGTCATCTTTTTCTCGTCTTATTGTTGTCCTATTGTTGTGTTTTTTTTTGTCTTTTTGTTGTGTTTTTTGTTGTCTTTTTGTTGTCTTTTTTTTGTGATTTTTTCGTCTTTTTGTCATATTTTTGTTGTCTTTTTGTTGTCTTTATTGTGTTTTTGTTGTGTTTTTGTTGTGTTTTTGTTGTGTTTTTGTCGTCTTTGTTGTCTTTTAGTTGTGTTTTTTGTTGTCTTTTTGTTGTGTTTTTTGTTGTCTTTTTGTTGTGTTTTTTGTTGTCTTTTTGTGGTCTTTTTGTTGTGTTTTTTGTTGTCTTTTGTCATCTTTTTTGTCGTCTTTTTGTCGTCTTTGTTGTCTTTTTGTCGTCGTTTTTGTTGTCTTTGTGTTTTTTGTTGTATTTTTGTTGTCTTTTTTTGTGATTTTTTCGTCTTTTTGTCATATTTTTGTTGTCTTTTTGTTGTCTTTGTTATCGTTTTTGTTGTGTTTTTGTCGTCTTTGTTGTGTTTTTGTTGTGTTTTTGTCGTCTTTGTTGTCTTTTAGTTGGGTTTTTTGTTGTCTTTTTGTTGTGTTTTTTGTTGTCTTTTTGTGGTCTTTTTGTTGTGTTTTTTGTTGTCTTTTGTCATCTTTTTTGTCGTCTTTTTGTCGTCTTTGTTGTCTTTTTGTCGTCGTTTTTGTTGTCTTTTTGTGTTTTTTGTTGTCTTTTTGTTGTCTTTTTTTTGTGATTTTTTCGTCTTTTTGTCATATTTTTGTTGTCTTTTTGTTGTCTTTATTGTTGTTTTTGTTGTGTTTTTTTCGTCTTTTTGTCATATTTTTGTTGTCTTTTTTGTTGTATTTTTTGTCATCTTTTTCTCGTCTTATTGTTGTCTTTTTGTTGTCTTTTTTGTTGTCTTTTTGTTGTCTTTTTGTTGTCTTTGTTGTCTTTTTGTTGTGTTTTTGTCGTTTTTGTTGTGTTTTTGTTGTCTTTTTGTTGTCTTTGTTGTCTTTTTGTCGTCGTTTTTGTTGTCTTTTTGTGTTTTTTGTTGTCTTTTTGTTGTCTTTTTGTTGTCTTTTTGTTGTCTTTTTGTCGTCTTTGTTGTCTTTTTGTTGTGTTTTTTGTTGTCTTTTTGTTTTCTTTTTTTGTGATTTTTTCGTCTCTTTGTCATATTTTTGTTGTCTTTTTGTTGTCTTTGTTGTCGTTTTTGTTGTGTTTTTGTTGTCTTTTAGTTGTGTTTTTTGTTGTCTTTTTCTCGTCTTATTGTTGTCTTTTTTGTTGTGTTTTTGTTGTCTTTTTGTCGTCTTTGTTGTGTTTTTGTTGTGTTTTTGTTGTGTTTTTGTTGTCTTTGTTGTCTTTTAGTTGTGTTTTTTTGTTGTCTTTTTGTTGTCTTTTTTGTTGTCTTTTTGTTGTCTTTTTGTTGTCTTTTTGTCGTCTTTGTTGTCTTTTTGTTGTGTTTTTTGTTGTCTTTTTGTTGTGTTTTTTGTTGTCTTTTTGTTGTGTTTTTTGTTGTCTTTTTGTTGTCTTTTTTTGTGATTTTTTCGTCTTTTTGTCATATTTTTGTTGTCTTTTTGTTGTCTTTGTTATCGTTTTTGTTGTGTTTTTGTCGTCTTTGTTGTGTTTTTGTTGTGTTTTTGTCGTCTTTGTTGTCTTTTAGTTGGGTTTTTTGTTGTCTTTTTGTTGTGTTTTTTGTTGTCTTTTTGTGGTCTTTTTGTTGTGTTTTTTGTTGTCTTTTGTCATCTTTTTTGTCGTCTTTTTGTCGTCTTTGTTGTCTTTTTGTCGTCGTTTTTGTTGTCTTTTTGTGTTTTTTGTTGTCTTTTTGTTGTCTTTTTTTTGTGATTTTTTCGTCTTTTTGTCATATTTTTGTTGTCTTTTTGTTGTCTTTATTGTTGTTTTTGTTGTGTTTTTTTCGTCTTTTTGTCATATTTTTGTTGTCTTTTTTGTTGTATTTTTTGTCATCTTTTTCTCGTCTTATTGTTGTCTTTTTGTTGTCTTTTTTGTTGTCTTTTTGTTGTCTTTTTGTTGTCTTTGTTGTCTTTTTGTTGTGTTTTTGTCGTTTTTGTTGTGTTTTTGTTGTCTTTTTGTTGTCTTTGTTGTCTTTTTGTCGTCGTTTTTGTTGTCTTTTTGTGTTTTTTGTTGTCTTTTTGTTGTCTTTTTGTTGTCTTTTTGTTGTCTTTTTGTCGTCTTTGTTGTCTTTTTGTTGTGTTTTTTGTTGTCTTTTTGTTTTCTTTTTTTGTGATTTTTTCGTCTCTTTGTCATATTTTTGTTGTCTTTTTGTTGTCTTTGTTGTCGTTTTTGTTGTGTTTTTGTTGTCTTTTAGTTGTGTTTTTTGTTGTCTTTTTCTCGTCTTATTGTTGTCTTTTTTGTTGTGTTTTTGTTGTCTTTTTGTCGTCTTTGTTGTGTTTTTGTTGTGTTTTTGTTGTGTTTTTGTTGTCTTTGTTGTCTTTTAGTTGTGTTTTTTTGTTGTCTTTTTGTTGTCTTTTTTGTTGTCTTTTTGTTGTCTTTTTGTTGTCTTTTTGTCGTCTTTGTTGTCTTTTTGTTGTGTTTTTTGTTGTCTTTTTGTTGTGTTTTTTGTTGTCTTTTTGTTGTGTTTTTTGTTGTCTTTTTGTTTTCTTTTTTTGTGATTTTTTCGTCTCTGTCATATTTTTGTTGTCTTTTTGTTGTCTTTTTTGTTGTCGTTTTTGTCGTCTTTGTTGTCTTTTTGTTGTCTTTTTTGTTGTCTTTTTGTTGTCTTTTTGTTGTCTTTGTTGTCTTTTTGTTGTGTTTTTGTTGTGTTTTTGTTGTCTTTTTGTTGTCTTTGTTGTCTTTTTGTCGTCGTTTTTGTTGTCTTTTTGTGTTTTTTGTTGTCTTTTTGTTGTCTTTTTGTCGTCTTTGTTGTCTTTTTGTTGTGTTTTTTGTTGTCTTTTTGTTTTCTTTTTTTGTGATTTTTTCGTCTCTTTGTCATATTTTTGTTGTCTTTTTGTTGTCTTTGTTGTCGTTTTTGTTGTGTTTTTGTTGTCTTTTAGTTGTGTTTTTTGTTGTCTTTTTCTCGTCTTATTGTTGTCTTTTTGTTGTCTTTTTGTCGTCTTTGTTGTGTTTTTGTTGTGTTTTGTTGTGTTTTTGTTGTCTTTGTTGTCTTTTAGTTGTGTTTTTTTGTTGTCTTTTTGTTGTCTTTTTTGTTGTCTTTTTGTTGTCTTTTTGTTGTCTTTTTGTTGTCTTTTTGTCGTCTTTGTTGTCTTTTTGTTGTGTTTTTTGTTGTCTTTTTGTTGTGTTTTTTGTTGTCTTTTTGTTGTGTTTTTTGTTGTCTTTTTGTTTTCTTTTTTTGTGATTTTTTCGTCTCTGTCATATTTTTGTTGTCTTTTTGTTGTCTTTTTTGTCGTCGTTTTTGTCGTCTTTGTTGTCTTTTTGTTGTGTTTTTGTTGTCTTTGTTGTCTTTTTGTTGTGTTTTTTGTTGTCTTTTTGTTGTGTTTTTTGTTGTCTTTTTGTTTTCTTTTTTGTGATTTTTTCGTCTCTGTCATATTTTTGTTGTCTTTTTTGTCATCGTTTTTGTCGTCTTTGTTGTCTTTTTGTTGTGTTTTTGTTGTCTTTGTTGTCTTTTTGTTGTGTTTTTGTTGTCTTTTTGTTGTCTTTTTGTTGTCTTTGTTGTCTTTTTGTTGTGTTTTTGTTGTCTTTTTGTCGTCTTTGTTGTGTTTTTGTTGTGTTTTTGTTGTCTTTGTTGTCTTTTAGTAGTGTTTTTTGTTGTCTTTTTCTCGTCTTATTGTTGTCTTTTTGTTGTCTTTTTTGTTGTGTTTTTGTTGTCTTTCTGTCGTCTTTGTTGTGTTTTTGTTGTGTTTTTGTTGTCTTTGTTGTCTTTTAGTAGTGTTTTTTGTTGTCTTTTTCTCGTCTTATTGTTGTCTTTTTGTTGTCTTTTTTGTTGTGTTTTTGTTGTCTTTTTGTCGTCTTTGTTGTGTTTTTGTTGTGTTTTTGTTGTGTTTTTGTTGTCTTTGTTGTCTTTTAGTTGTGTTTTTTTGTTGTCTTTTTGTTGTCTTTTTTGTTGTCTTTTTGTTGTCTTTTTGTTGTCTTTTTGTTGTCTTTTTGTCGTCTTTGTTGTCTTTTTGTTGTGTTTTTTGTTGTCTTTTTGTTGTGTTTTTTGTTGTCTTTTTGTTTTCGTTTTTTGTGATTTTTTCGTCTCTGTCATATTTTTGTTGTCTTTTTGTTGTCTTTTTTGTCGTCGTTTTTGTCGTCTTTGTTGTCTTTTTGTTGTGTTTTTTGTTGTCTTTTTGTTGTGTTTTTTGTTGTCTTTTTGTTTTCTTTTTTTGTGATTTTTTCGTCTCTGTCATATTTTTGTTGTCTTTTTGTTGTCTTTTTTGTCGTCGTTTTTGTCGTCTTTGTTGTCTTTTTGTTGTGTTTTTGTTGTCTTTGTTGTCTTTTTGTTGTGTTTTTGTTGTCTTTTTGTTGTCTTTTTGTTGTCTTTTTGTTGTCTTTGTTGTCTTTTTGTTGTGTTTTTGTTGTCTTTTTGTCGTCTTTGTTGTGTTTTTGTTGTGTTTTTGTTGTCTTTGTTGTCTTTTAGTAGTGTTTTTTGTTGTCTTTTTCTCGTCTTTTTCTCGTCTTATTGTTGTCTTTTTGTTGTCTTTTTTGTTGTGTTTTTGTTGTCTTTGTTGTCTTTTTGTTGTGTTTTTGTTGTCTTTTGTCGTTTTTGTTGTCTTTTTGTTGTGTTTTTGTTGTCTTTGTTGTCTTTTTGTCGTCATTTTTGTTGTCTTTTTGTGTTTTTTGTTGTCTTTTTGGGTTTTTTTGAGATTTTTTCGTCTTTTTGTCATATGTTTGTTGTCTTTTTGTTGTCTTTATTGTCGTTTTTGTTGTCTTTTTCTCATCTTTTTGTCATATTTTTGTTGTCTTTTTTGTCGTCGTTTTTCTTGTCTTTTTGTTGTCTTTTTGTTGTCTTTTTGTCGTCTTTGTTGTCTTTTTGTTGTGTTTTTTGTTGTCTTTTTGTTTTCTTTTTTTGTGATTTTTTCGTCTCTTTGTCATATTTTTGTTGTCTTTTTGTTGTCTTTGTTGTGTTTTTGTTGTGTTTTTGTTGTGTTTTTGTTGTGTTTTTTTGTTGTCTTTTGTCATCTTTTTTGTCGTCTTTTTGTCATCTTTTGTCTTTTTTTGTCTTTTTTTCCTCTTTTTGTCATATTTTTGTAGTTTTTTGTTGTCTTTTTTGTCGTCGATTTTGTTGTCTTTTTGTCGTCTTTATTGTCGTTTTTGTTGTGTTTTTTGTTGTTTTTTTGTCGTCTTTGTTGTCTTTTTGTCGTCGTTTTTGTTGTCTTTTTGTGTTTTTTGTTGTCTTTTTGTTGTCTTTTTTTTGTGATTTTTTCGTCTTTTTGTCATATTTTTGTTGTCTTTTTGTTGTCTTTATTGTCGTTTTTGTTGTGTTTTTGTTGTCTTTTTTTCGTCTTTTTGTCATATTTTTGTTGTCTTTGTTGTCGTTTTTGTTGTGTTTTTGTTGTCTTTTTGTCGTCTTTGTTGTCTTTTTGTTGTGTTTTTGTTGTGTTTTTGTCGTCTTTGTTGTCTTTTAGTTGTGTTTTTGTTGTCTTTGTTGTCTTTTAGTTGTGTTTTTTTGTTGTCTTTTTGTTGTCTTTTTTGTTGTCTTTTTGTTGTCTTTTTGTTGTCTTTTTGTTGTCTTTTTGTCGTCTTTGTTGTCTTTTTGTTGTGTTTTTTGTTGTCTTTTTGTTGTGTTTTTTGTTGTCTTTTTGTTGTCTTTTTTGTTGTCTTTTTGTTGTCTTTTTGTTGTCTTTTTGTTGTCTTTTTGTTGTCTTTTTGTTGTCTTTTTGTTGTCTTTTTTGTCGTCGTTTTTGTCGTCTTTGTTGTCTTTTTGTTGTGTTTTTTGTTGTCTTTTTGTTGTGTTTTTTGTTGTCTTTTTGTTTTCTTTTTTTGTGATTTTTTCGTCTCTGTCATATTTTTGTTGTCTTTTTGTTGTCTTTTTTGTCGTCGTTTTTGTCGTCTTTGTTGTCTTTTTGTTGTGTTTTTGTTGTCTTTGTTGTCTTTTTGTTGTGTTTTTGTTGTCTTTTTGTTGTCTTTTTGTTGTCTTTGTTGTCTTTTTGTTGTGTTTTTGTTGTCTTTTTGTCGTCTTTGTTGTGTTTTTGTTGTGTTTTTGTTGTCTTTGTTGTCTTTTAGTAGTGTTTTTTGTTGTCTTTTTCTCGTCTTATTGTTGTCTTTTTGTTGTCTTTTTTGTTGTGTTTTTGTTGTCTTTGTTGTCTTTTTGTTGTGTTTTTGTTGTCTTTTTGTCGTTTTTGTTGTCTTTTTGTTGTGTTTTTGTTGTCTTTGTTGTCTTTTTGTCATCGTTTTTGTTGTCTTTTTGTGTTTTTTGTTGTCTTTTTGGGTTTTTTTGTGATTTTTTCGTCTTTTTGTCATATGTTTGTTGTCTTTTTGTTGTCTTTATTGTCGTTTTTGTTGTCTTTTTCTCATCTTTTTGTCATATTTTTGTTGTCTTTTTTGTCGTCGTTTTTCTTGTCTTTTTGTTGTCTTTTTGTTGTCTTTTTGTCGTCTTTGTTGTCTTTTTGTTGTGTTTTTTGTTGTCTTTTTGTTTTCTTTTTTTGTGATTTTTTCGTCTCTTTGTCATATTTTTGTTGTCTTTTTGTTGTCTTTGTTGTCGTTTTTGTTGTGTTTTTGTTGTCTTTTAGTTGTGTTTTTTGTTGTCTTTTTCTCATCTTATTGTTGTCTTTTTTGTTGTGTTTTTGTTGTCTTTTTGTCGTCTTTGTTGTGTTTTTGTTGTGTTTTTGTTGTCTTTGTTGTCTTTTAGTTGTGTTTTTTGTTGTCTTTTTGTTATGTTTTTTGTTGTCTTTTTGTCGTCTTTGTTGTGTTTTTGTTGTGTTTTTGTTGTGTTTTTTTGTTGTCTTTTGTCATCTTTTTTGTCGTCTTTTTGTCATCTTTTGTCTTTTTTTGTCTTTTTTTCCTCTTTTTGTCATATTTTTGTAGTTTTTTTGTTGTCTTTTTTGTCGTCGATTTTGTTGTCTTTTTGTCGTCTTTGTCTTTTTATTGTGTTTTTTGTTGTCTTTTAGTTGTGTTTTTTGTTGTCTTTTTGTTGTCTTTATTGTCGTTTTTGTTGTGTTTTTTGTTGTTTTTTTGTCGTCTTTGTTGTCTTTTTGTCGTCGTTTTTGTTGTCTTTTTGTGTTTTTTGTTGTCTTTTTGTTGTCTTTTTTTTGTGATTTTTTCGTCTTTTTGTCATATTTTTGTTGTCTTTTTGTTGTCTTTATTGTCGTTTTTGTTGTGTTTTTGTTGTCTTTTTTTCGTCTTTTTGTCATATTTTTGTTGTCTTTGTTGTCGTTTTTGTTGTGTTTTTGTTGTCTTTTTGTCGTCTTTGTTGTCTTTTTGTTGTGTTTTTGTTGTGTTTTTGTCGTCTTTGTTGTCTTTTAGTTGTGTTTTTTGTTGTCTTTTTGTTGTGTTTTTTGTTGTCTTTTTGTGGTCTTTTTGTTGTGTTTTTTGTTGTCTTTTGTCATCTTTTTTGTCGTCTTTTTGTCGTCTTTGTTGTCTTTTTGTCGTCGTTTTTGTTGTCTTTTTGTCTTTTTTGTTGTCTTTTTGTTGTCTTTTTGTTGTGTTTTTTGTTGTCTTTTTGTTGTCTTTTTGTTGTGTTTTTTGTTGTCTTTTTGTCGTCTTTGTTGTCTTTTTGTTGTGTTTTTTGTTGTCTTTTGTCATCTTTTTTGTTGTATTTTTTGTCATCTTTTTCTCGTCTTATTGTTGTCCTATTGTTGTGTTTTTTTTTTGTCTTTTTGTTGTGTTTTTTGTTGTCTTTTTGTTGTCTTTTTTTGTGATTTTTTCGTCTTTTTGTCATATTTTTGTTGTCTTTTTGTTGTCTTTATTGTGTTTTTGTTGTGTTTTTGTTGTGTTTTTGTTGTGTTTTTGTCGTCTTTGTTGTCTTTTAGTTGTGTTTTTTGTTGTCTTTTTGTTGTGTTTTTTGTTGTCTTTTTGTTGTGTTTTTTGTTGTCTTTTTGTGGTCTTTTTGTTGTGTTTTTTGTTGTCTTTTGTCATCTTTTTTGTCGTCTTTTTGTCGTCTTTGTTGTCTTTTTGTCGTCGTTTTTGTTGTCTTTTTGTGTTTTTTGTTGTATTTTTGTTGTCTTTTTTTGTGATTTTTTCGTCTTTTTGTCATATTTTTGTTGTCTTTTTGTTGTCTTTATTGTCGTTTTTGTTGTGTTTTTTTCGTCTTTTTGTCATATTTTTGTTGTCTTTTTGTTGTCTTTGTTGTCGTTTTTGTTGTGTTTTTGTTGTCTTTTTTTCGTTATTTTGTCATATTTTTGTTGTCTTTTTGTTGTCTTTTTGTTGTCTTTGTTGTCTTTTTGTTGTGTTTTTGTTGTCTTTTTGTCGTCTTTGTTGTGTTTTTGTTGTGTTTTTGTTGTCTTTGTTGTCTTTTAGTAGTGTTTTTTGTTGTCTTTTTCTCGTCTTTTTTGTTGTGTTTTTGTTGTCTTTTTGTTGTCTTTGTTGTGTTTTTGTTGTCTTTTTGTCGTCTTTGTTGTCTTTTTGTTGTGTTTTTGTTGTCTTTGTTGTCTTTTTGTCGTCGTTTTTGTTGTCTTTTTGTGTTTTTTGTTGTCTTTTTGGGTTTTTTTGTGATTTTTTCGTCTTTTTGTCATATGTTTGTTGTCTTTTTGTTGTCTTTTTTGTCGTCGATTTTGTTGTCTTTTTGTCGTCTTTGTCTTTTTATTGTGTTTTTTGTTGTCTTTATTGTCGTTTTTGTTGTGTTTTTTGTTGTTTTTTTGTCGTCTTTGTTGTCTTTTTGTCGTCGTTTTTGTTGTCTTTTTGTGTTTTTTGTTGTCTTTTTGTTGTCTTTTTTTTGTGATTTTTTCGTCTTTTTGTCATATTTTTGTTGTCTTTTTGTTGTCTTTATTGTCGTTTTTGTTGTGTTTTTGTTGTCTTTTTTTCGTCTTTTTGTCATATTTTTGTTGTCTTTGTTGTCGTTTTTGTTGTGTTTTTGTTGTCTTTTTGTCGTCTTTGTTGTCTTTTTGTTGTGTTTTTGTTGTGTTTTTGTCGTCTTTGTTGTCTTTTAGTTGTGTTTTTTGTTGTCTTTTTGTTGTGTTTTTTGTTGTCTTTTTGTGGTCTTTTTGTTGTGTTTTTTGTTGTCTTTTGTCATCTTTTTTGTCGTCTTTTTGTCGTCTTTGTTGTCTTTTTGTCGTCGTTTTTGTTGTCTTTTTGTCTTTTTTGTTGTCTTTTTGTTGTCTTTTTGTTGTGTTTTTTGTTGTCTTTTTGTTGTCTTTTTGTTGTGTTTTTTGTTGTCTTTTTGTCGTCTTTGTTGTCTTTTGTTGTGTTTTTTGTTGTCTTTTGTCATCTTTTTTGTTGTATTTTTTGTCATCTTTTTCTCGTCTTATTGTTGTCCTATTGTTGTGTTTTTTTTTTGTCTTTTTGTTGTGTTTTTTGTTGTCTTTTTGTTGTCTTTTTTTGTGATTTTTTCGTCTTTTTGTCATATTTTTGTTGTCTTTTTGTTGTCTTTATTGTGTTTTTGTTGTGTTTTTGTTGTGTTTTTGTCGTCTTTGTTGTCTTTTAGTTGTGTTTTTTGTTGTCTTTTTGTTGTGTTTTTTGTTGTCTTTTTGTTGTGTTTTTTGTTGTCTTTTTGTGGTCTTTTTGTTGTGTTTTTTGTTGTCTTTTGTCATCTTTTTTGTCGTCTTTTTGTCGTCTTTGTTGTCTTTTTGTCGTCGTTTTTGTTGTCTTTTTGTGTTTTTTGTTGTCTTTTTGTTGTCTTTTTTTTGTGATTTTTTCGTCTTTTTGTCATATTTTTGTTGTCTTTTTGTTGTCTTTATTGTCGTTTTTGTTGTGTTTTTTTCGTCTTTTTGTCATATTTTTGTTGTCTTTTTGTTGTCTTTGTTGTCGTTTTTGTTGTGTTTTTGTTGTCTTTTTTTCGTTATTTTGTCATATTTTTGTTGTCTTTTTGTTGTCTTTTTGTTGTCTTTGTTGTCTTTTTGTTGTGTTTTTGTTGTCTTTTTGTCGTCTTTGTTGTGTTTTTGTTGTGTTTTTGTTGTCTTTGTTGTCTTTTAGTAGTGTTTTTTGTTGTCTTTTTCTCGTCTTTTTTGTTGTGTTTTTGTTGTCTTTTTGTTGTCTTTGTTGTGTTTTTGTTGTCTTTTTGTCGTCTTTGTTGTCTTTTTGTTGTGTTTTTGTTGTCTTTGTTGTCTTTTTGTCGTCGTTTTTGTTGTCTTTTTGTGTTTTTTGTTGTCTTTTTGGGTTTTTTTGTGATTTTTTCGTCTTTTTGTCATATGTTTGTTGTCTTTTTGTTGTCTTTATTGTCGTTTTTGTTGTGTTTTTGTTGTCTTTTTCTCATCTTTTTGTCATATTTTTGTTGTCTTTTTTGTCGTCGTTTTTTGTTGTCTTTTTGTTGTCTTTTTGTCGTCTTTGTTGTCTTTTTGTTGTGTTTTTTGTTGTCTTTTTGTTTTCTTTTTTTGTGATTTTTTCGTCTCTTTGTCATATTTTTGTTGTCTTTTTGTTGTCTTTTTTATTGTCTTTTTGTTGTCTTTTTGTTGTCTTTTTGTTGTCTTTTTGTCGTCTTTGTTGTCTTTTTGTTGTGTTTTTTGTTGTCTTTTTGTTGTGTTTTTTGTTGTCTTTTTGTTGTGTTTTTTGTTGTCTTTTTGTTTTCTTTTTTTGTGATTTTTTCGTCTGTCATATTTTTGTTGTCTTTTTGTTGTCTTTGTTGTCGTTTTTGTTGTGTTTTTTGTTGTCTTTTTGTTGTGTTTTTTGTTGTCTTTTTGTTTTCTTTTTGTTGTCTTTTTGTTGTCTTTTTGTCGTCTTTGTTGTCTTTTTGTCATCTTTTTGTCATCTTTTTTGTCGTCTTTTTGTTATCTTTGTCTTGTCTTTTTTTGTCTTTTTTTTGTCTTTTTGTCATATTTTTGTTGTCTTTTTGTTGTCTTTTTGTTGTCTTTGTTGTCTTTTTGTTGTGTTTTTTGTTGTGTTTTTGTTGTGTTTTTGTCGTCTTTGTTGTCTTTTAGTTGTGTTTTTTGTTGTCTTTTTGTTGTGTTTTTTGTTGTCTTTTTGTGGTCTTTTTGTTGTGTTTTTTGTTGTCTTTTGTCATCTTTTTTGTCGTCTTTTTGTCATCTTTGTCTTGTCTTTTTTTTGTCTTTTTTTCGTCTTTTTGTCATATTTTTGTTGACTTTATGTTGTCTTTTTGTTGTATTTTTTGTCATCTTTTTCTCGTCTTATTGTTGTCTTTTTGTTGTCTTTTTTGTTGTCTTTTTGTTGTCTTTGTTGTCTTTTTGTTGTCTTTTTGTCGTCTTTGTTGTGTTTTTGTTGTCTTTGTTGTCTTTTTGTCGTCGTTTTTGTTGTCTTTTTGTTTTTTGTTGTCTTTTTGGGTTTTTTTGTGATTTTTTCGTCTTTTTGTCATATGTTTGTTGTCTTTTTGTTGTCTTTATTGTCGTTTTTGTTGTGTTTTTGTTGTCTTTTTCTCATCTTTTTGTCATATTTTTGTTGTCTTTTTTGTCGTCGTTTTGTCATATTTTTGTTGTCTTTTTGTTGTCTTTATTGTCGTTTTTGTTGTGTTTTTTGTTGTGTTTTTTGTTGTCTTTTTGTTTTCTTTTTTTGTGATTTTTTCGTCTCTTTGTCATATTTTTGTTGTCTTTTTGTTGTCTTTGTTGTCTTTTTTGTGTTTTTGTTGTCTTTTTGTCGTTTTTGTGATTTTTTCGTCTTCTTGTCACATTTTTGTTGTCTTTTTGTTGTCTTTGTTGTCTTTTTTGTGTTTTTGTTGTCTTTTTGTCGTTTTTGTTGTCTTTTTGTTGTCTTTTTGTTGTCTTTTTGTCGTCTTTGTTGTCTTTTTGTTGTGTTTTTTGTTGTCTTTTTGTTGTGTTTTTTGTTGTCTTTTTGTGGTCTTTTTGTTGTGTTTTTTGTCGTCTTTTTGTCATCTTTGTCTTGTCTTTTTTTCGTCTTTTTGTCATATTTTTGTTGACTTTTTGTTGTCTTTTTTGTTGTATTTTTTGTCATCTTTTTCTCGTCTTATTGTTGTCTTTTTGTTGTCTTTTTTGTTGTCTTTTTGTTGTCTTTTTGTTGTCTTTGTTGTCTTTTTGTTGTGTTTTTGTTGTCTTTTTGTCGTCTTTGTTGTGTTTTTGTTGTCTTTTTGTTGTCTTTTTGTTGTCTTTGTTGTCTTTTTGTTGTGTTTTTGTTGTCTTTTTGTCGTCTTTGTTGTGTTTTTGTTGTCTTTTTGTTGTCTTTGTTGTCTTTTTGTCGTCGTTTTTGTTGTCTTTTTGTGTTTTTTGTTGTCTTTTTGGTTTTTTTTGTGATTTTTTCGTCTTTTTGTCATATGTTTGTTGTCTTTTTGTTGTCTTTATTGTCGTTTTTGTTGTGTTTTTGTTGTCTTTTTCTCATCTTTTTGTCATATTTTTGTTGTCTTTTTTGTCGTCGTTTTGTCATATTTTTGTTGTCTTTTTGTTGTCTTTATTGTCGTTTTTGTTGTGTTTTTTGTTGTGTTTTTTGTTGTCTTTTTGTTTTCTTTTTTTGTGATTTTTTCGTCTCTTTGTCATATTTTTGTTGTCTTTTTGTTGTCTTTGTTGTCTTTTTTGTGTTTTTGTTGTCTTTTTGTCGTTTTTGTGATTTTTTCGTCTTTTTGTCACATTTTTGTTGTCTTTTTGTTGTCTTTGTTGTCTTTTTTGTGTTTTTGTTGTCTTTTTGTCGTTTTTGTTGTCTTTTTGTTGTCTTTTTGTTGTCTTTTTGTTGTCTTTTTGTTGTCTTTGTTGTCTTTTTGTTGTGTTTTTGTTGTCTTTTTGTCGTCTTTGTTGTGTTTTTGTTGTCTTTTTGTTGTCTTTGTTGTCTTTTTCTCGTCGTTTTTGTTGTCTTTTTGTGTTTTTTGTTGTCTTTTGGGGTTTTTTTGTGATTTTTTCGTCTTTTTGTCATATGTTTGTTGTCTTTTTGTTGTCTTTATTGTCGTTTTTGTTGTGTTTTTGTTGTCTTTTTCTCATCTTTTTGTCATATTTTTGTTCTCTTTTTTGTCGTCGTTTTTTGTTGTCTTTTTGTTGTCTTTTTGTCGTCTTTGTTGTCTTTTTGTTGTGTTTTTTGTTGTCTTTTTGTTTTCTTTTTTTGTGATTTTTTCGTCTCTTTGTCATATTTTTGTTGTCTTTTTGTTGTCTTTGTTGTCGTTTTTGTTGTGTTTTTGTTGTCTTTTAGTTGTGTTTTTTGTTGTCTTTTTCTTGTCTTATTGTTGTCTTTTTTGTTGTGTTTTTGTTGTCTTTTTGTCGTCTTTGTTGTGTTTTTGTTGTGTTTTTGTTGTGTTTTTGTTGTCTTTGTTGTCTTTTAGTTGTGTTTTTGTTGTCTTTTTGTTGTCTTTTTGTCGTCTTTGTTGTCTTTTTGTTGTGTTTTTTGTTGTCTTTTTGTTGTGTTTTTTGTTGTCTTTTTGTTGTGTTTTTTGTTGTCTTTTTGTTTTCTTTTTTTGTGATTTTTTCGTCTCTGTCATATTTTTGTTGTCTTTTTGTTGTCTTTGTTGTCGTTTTTGTTGTGTTTTTTGTTGTCTTTTTGTTGTGTTTTTTGTTGTCTTTTTGTTTTCTTTTTGTTGTCTTTTTGTTGTCTTTTTGTCGTCTTTGTTGTCTTTTTGTTGTTTTTTGTTGTCTTTTTTGTCATCTTTTTCTCGTCTTATTGTTGTCTTTTTGTTGTCTTTTTGTCGTCTTTGTTGTCTTTTAGTTGTGTTTTTTGTTGTCTTTTTGTTGTGTTTTTTGTTGTCTTTTTGTGGTCTTTTTGTTGTGTTTTTTGTTGTCTTTTGTCATCTTTTTTGTCGTCTTTTTGTCATCTTTGTCTTGTCTTTTTTTTGTCTTTTTTTCGTCTTTTTGTCATATTTTTGTTGTCTTTTTTGTTGTATTTTTTGTCATCTTTTTCTCGTCTTATTGTTGTCTTTTTGTTGTCTTTTTTGTTGTCTTTTTGTTGTCTTTGTTGTCTTTTTGTTGTGTTTTTGTCGTTTTTGTTGTGTTTTTGTTGTCTTTTTGTTGTCTTTGTTGTCTTTTTGTCGTCGTTTTTGTTGTCTTTTTGTGTTTTTTGTTGTCTTTTTGTTGTCTTTTTGTTGTCTTTTTGTTGTCTTTTTGTCGTCTTTGTTGTCTTTTTGTTGTGTTTTTTGTTGTCTTTTTGTTTTCTTTTTTTGTGATTTTTTCGTCTTTTTGTCATATTTTTGTTGTCTTTTTGTTGTCTTTGTTGTCTTTTTGTTGTCTTTTTTGTCGTCGTTTTTGTCGTCTTTGTTGTCTTTTTGTTGTGTTTTTGTTGTGTTTTTGTCGTCTTTGTTGTCTTTTAGTTGTTTTTTTTTTTTGTCTTTTTGTTGTGTTTTTTGTTGTCTTTTTGTGGTCTTTTTGTTGTGTTTTTTGTTGTCTTTTGTCATCTTTTTTGTCGTCTTTTTGTTATCTTTGTCTTGTCTTTTTTTGTCTTTTTTTCGTCTTTTTGTCATATTTTTATTGTCTTTTTGTTGTCTTTTTTGTTGTATTTTTTGTCATCTTTTTCTCGTCTTATTGTTGTGTTTTTGTTGTCTTTTTGTTGTCTTTGTTGTCTTTTTGTTGTGTTTTTTGTTGTGTTTTTGTTGTGTTTTTGTCGTCTTTGTTGTCTTTTAGTTGTGTTTTTTGTTGTCTTTTTGTTGTGTTTTTTGTTGTCTTTTTGTGGTCTTTTTGTTGTGTTTTTTGTTGTCTTTTGTCATCTTTTTTGTCGTCTTTGTTGTCTTTTTGTTGTGTTTTTGTCGTTTTTGTTGTGTTTTTGTTGTGTTTTTGTTGTCTTTGTTGTCTTTTTGTCGTCGTTTTTGTTGTCTTTTTGTGTTTTTTGTTGTCTTTTTGTTGTCTTTTTGTTGTCTTTTTGTTGTCTTTTTGTCGTCTTTGTTGTCTTTTTGTTGTGTTTTTTGTTGTCTTTTTGTTTTCTTTTTTTGTGATTTTTTCGTCTCTTTGTCATATTTTTGTTGTCTTTTTGTTGTCTTTGTTGTCGTTTTTGTTGTGTTTTTGTTGTCTTTTAGTTGTGTTTTTTGTTGTCTTTTTCTCGTCTTATTGTTGTCTTTTTTGTTGTGTTTTTGTTGTCTTTTTGTCGTCTTTGTTGTGTTTTTGTTGTGTTTTTGTTGTGTTTTTGTTGTCTTTGTTGTCTTTTAGTTGTGTTTTTTTGTTGTCTTTTTGTTGTCTTTTTTGTTGTCTTTTTGTTGTCTTTTTGTTGTCTTTTTGTTGTCTTTTTGTCGTCTTTGTTGTCTTTTTGTTGTGTTTTTTGTTGTCTTTTTGTTGTGTTTTTTGTTGTCTTTTTGTTGTGTTTTTTGTTGTCTTTTTGTTTTCTTTTTTTGTGATTTTTTCGTCTCTGTCATATTTTTGTTGTCTTTTTGTTGTCTTTTTTGTCGTCGTTTTTGTCGTCTTTGTTGTCTTTTTGTTGTGTTTTTGTTGTCTTTGTTGTCTTTTTGTTGTGTTTTTTGTTGTCTTTTTGTTGTGTTTTTTGTTGTCTTTTTGTTTTCTTTTTTTGTGATTTTTTCGTCTCTGTCATATTTTTGTTGTCTTTTTGTTGTCTTTTTTGTCGTCGTTTTTGTCGTCTTTGTTGTCTTTTTGTTGTGTTTTTGTTGTCTTTGTTGTCTTTTTGTTGTGTTTTTGTTGTCTTTTTGTTGTCTTTTTGTTGTCTTTGTTGTCTTTTTGTTGTGTTTTTGTTGTCTTTTTGTCGTCTTTGTTGTGTTTTTGTTGTGTTTTTGTTGTCTTTGTTGTCTTTTAGTAGTGTTTTTTGTTGTCTTTTTCTCGTCTTATTGTTGTCTTTTTGTTGTCTTTTTTGTTGTGTTTTTGTTGTCTTTTTGTTGTCTTTGTTGTCTTTTTGTTGTGTTTTTGTTGTCTTTTTGTCGTCTTTGTTGTCTTTTTGTTGTGTTTTTGTTGTCTTTGTTGTCTTTTTGTCGTCGTTTTTGTTGTCTTTTTGTGTTTTTTGTTGTCTTTTTGGGTTTTTTTGTGATTTTTTCGTCTTTTTGTCATATGTTTGTTGTCTTTTTGTTGTCTTTATTGTCGTTTTTGTTGTCTTTTTCTCATCTTTTTGTCATATTTTTGTTGTCTTTTTTGTCGTCGTTTTTCTTGTCTTTTTGTTGTCTTTTTGTCGTCTTTGTTGTCTTTTTGTTGTGTTTTTTGTTGTCTTTTTGTTTTCTTTTTTTGTGATTTTTTCGTCTCTTTGTCATATTTTTGTTGTCTTTTTGTTGTCTTTGTTGTCGTTTTTGTTGTGTTTTTGTTGTCTTTTAGTTGTGTTTTTTGTTGTCTTTTTCTCATCTTATTGTTGTCTTTTTTGTTGTGTTTTTGTTGTCTTTTTGTCGTCTTTGTTGTGTTTTTGTTGTGTTTTTGTTGTGTTTTTGTTGTCTTTGTTGTCTTTTAGTTGTGTTTTTTGTTGTCTTTTTGTTATGTTTTTTGTTGTCTTTTTGTCGTCTTTGTTGTGTTTTTGTTGTGTTTTTGTTGTGTTTTTGTTGTGTTTTTTTGTTGTCTTTTGTCATCTTTTTTGTCGTCTTTTTGTCATCTTTTGTCTTTTTTTGTCTTTTTTTCCTCTTTTTGTCATATTTTTGTAGTTTTTTTGTTGTCTTTTTTGTCGTCGATTTTGTTGTCTTTTTGTCGTCTTTGTCTTTTTATTGTGTTTTTTGTTGTCTTTTAGTTGTGTTTTTTGTTGTCTTTTTGTTGTCTTTATTGTCGTTTTTGTTGGGTTTTTTGTTGTTTTTTTGTCGTCTTTGTTGTCTTTTTGTGTTTTTTGTTGTCTTTTTGTTGTCTTTTTTTTGTGATTTTTTCGTCTTTTTGTCATATTTTTGTTGTCTTTATTGTCGTTTTTGTTGTGTTTTTGTTGTCTTTTTTTCATCTTTTTGTCATATTTTTGTTGTCTTTGTTGTCGTTTTTGTTGTGTTTTTGTTGTCTTTTTGTCGTCTTTGTTGTCTTTTTGTTGTGTTTTTGTTGTGTTTTTGTCGTCTTTGTTGTCTTTTAGTTGTGTTTTTTGTTGTCTTTTTGTTGTGTTTTTTGTTGTCTTTTTGTGGTCTTCTGTTGTGTTTTTTGTTGTCTTATGTCATCTTTTTTGTCGTCTTTTTGTCATCTTTGTCTTGTCTTTTTTTGTCTTTTTTTCGTCTTTTTGTCATATTTTTGTTGTCTTTTTGTTTTCTTTTTTGTTGTCTTTTTGTTGTCTTTTTGTTGTCTTTGTTGTCTTTTTGTTGTGTTTTTGTTGTCTTTTTATTGTGTTTTTGTTGTCTTTTTGTCGTCTTTGTCTTTTTGTCATATTTTTGTTGTCTTTTTGTTGCCTTTGTTGTCTTTTTGTTGTCTTTTTTGTCGTCGTTTTTGTCGTCTTTGTTGTCTTTTTGTTGTGTTTTTGTTGTCTTTGTTGTCTTTTTGTTGTGTTTTTTGTTGTCTTTTTGTTTTCTTTTTTTGTGATTTTTTCGTCTCTTTGTCATATTTTTGTTGTCTTTTTGTTGTCTTTGTTGTCGTTTTTGTTGTGTTTTTGTTGTCTTTTAGTTGTGTTTTTTGTTGTCTTTTTCTCGTCTTATTGTTGTCTTTTTTGTTGTGTTTTTGTTGTCTTTTTGTCGTCTTTGTTGTGTTTTTGTTGTCTTTGTTGTCTTTTAGTTGTGTTTTTTGTTGTCTTTTTGTTATGTTTTTTGTTGTCTTTTTGTCGTCTTTGTTGTCTTTTTGTTGTGTTTTTGTTGTGTTTTTGTTGTGTTTTTTTGTTGTCTTTTGTCATCTTTTTTGTCGTCTTTTTCTCATCTTTTGTCTTGTCTTTTTTTGTCTTTTTTTCCTCTTTTTGTCATATTTTTGTAGTTTTTTTGTTGTCTTTTTTGTCGTCGATTTTGTTGTCTTTTTGTCGTCTTTCTCTTTTTATTGTGTTTTTTGTTGTCTTTTTGTTGTCTTTATTGTCGTTTTTGTTGTGTTTTTTGTTGTTTTTTTGTCATCTTTGTTGTCTTTTTGTTGTCGTTTTTGTTGTCTTTTTGTGTTTTTTGTTGTCTTTTTGTTGTCTTTTTTTTGTGATTTTTTCGTCTTTTTGTCATATTTTTGTTGTCTTTTTGTCGTCTTTGTTGTCTTTTTGTCGTCGTTTTTGTTGTCTTTTTGTTGTCTTTGTTGTCTTTTTGTCGTCGTTTTTGTTGTCTTTTTGTGTTTTTTGTTGTCTTTTTGGTTTTTTTTGTTGTCTTTTTGTTGTCTTTTTGTCGTCTTTGTTGTCTTTTTGTTGTGTTTTTTGTTGTCTTTTTGTTTTCTTTTTTTGTGATTTTTTCGTCTCTTTGTCATATTTTTGTTGTCTTTTTGTTGTCTTTGTTGTCGTTTTTGTTGTGTTTTTGTTGTCTTTTAGTTGTGTTTTTTGTTGTCTTTTTCTCGTCTTATTGTTGTCTTTTTTGTTGTCTTTTTGTCATCTTTGTTGTCTTTTTGTTGTGTTTTTGTTGTGTTTTTTTGTTGTCTTTTGTCATCTTTTTTGTCGTCTTTTTGTCATCTTTTGTCTTGTCTTTTTTTGTCTTTTTTTCCTCTTTTTGTCATATTTTTGTAGTTTTTTTGTTGTCTTTTTTGTCGTCGATTTTGTTGTCTTTTTGTCGTCTTTGTCTTCTTATTGTGTTTTTTGTTGTCTTTTAGTTGTGTTTTTTGTTGTCTTTTTGTTGTCTTTATTGTCGTTTTTGTTGTGTTTTTTGTTGTTTTTTTGTCGTCTTTGTTGTCTTTTTGTCGTCGTTTTTGTGTTTTTTGTTGTCTTTTTGTTGTCTTTTTTTGTGATTTTTTCGTCTTTTTGTCATATTTTTGTTGTCTTTTTGTTGTCTTTATTGTCGTTTTTGTTGTGTTTTTGTTGTCTTTTTTTCATCTTTTTGTCATATTTTTGTTGTCTTTGTTGTCGTTTTTGTTGTGTTTTTGTTGTCTTTTTGTCGTCTTTGTTGTCTTTTTGTTGTGTTTTTGTTGTGTTTTTGTCGTCTTTGTTGTCTTTTAGTTGTGTTTTTTGTTGTCTTTTTGTTGTGTTTTTTGTTGTCTTTTTGTGGTCTTTTTGTTGTGTTTTTTGTTGTGTTTTTTGTTGTCTTATGTCATCTTTTTTGTCGTCTTTTTGTCATCTTTGTCTTGTCTTTTTTTGTCTTTTTTTCGTCTTTTTGTCATATTTTTGTTGTCTTTTTGTTGTCTTTTTTGTTGTCTTTTTGTTGTCTTTTTGTTGTCTTTGTTGTCTTTTTGTTGTGTTTTTGTTGTCTTTTTATTGTGTTTTTGTTGTCTTTTTGTCGTCTTTGTCTTTTTGTCATATTTTTGTTGTCTTTTTGTTGCCTTTGTTGTCTTTTTGTTGTCTTTTTTGTCGTCGTTTTTGTCGTCTTTGTTGTGTTTTTGTTGTGTTTTTGTTGTCTTTGTTGTCTTTTTGTTGTGTTTTTGTTGTCTTTTTGTTGTCTTTTTGTTGTCTTTGTTGTCTTTTTGTTGTGTTTTTGTTGTCTTTTTGTCGTCTTTGTTGTGTTTTTGTTGTGTTTTTGTTGTCTTTGTTGTCTTTTAGTAGTGTTTTTTGTTGTCTTTTTCTCGTCTTATTGTTGTCTTTTTTGTTGTGTTTTTGTTGTCTTTGTTGTCTTTTTGTTGTGTTTTTGTTGTCTTTTTGTCGTCTTTGTTGTCTTTTTGTTGTGTTTTTGTTGTCTTTGTTGTCTTTTTGTCGTCGTTTTTGTTGTCTTTTTGTGTTTTTTGTTGTCTTTTTGGGTTTTTTGTTGTCTTTTTGTTGCCTTTTTTTGTGATCTTTTCGTCTTTATGTCATATTTTTGTTGTCTTTTTGTTGTCTTTATTGTCGTTTTTGTTGTGTTTTTTGTTGTCGTTTTTGTGATTTTTTCGTCTTTTTGTCACATTTTTGTTGTCTTTTTGTTGTCTTTGTTGTCTTTTTTGTGTTTTTGTTGTCTTTTTGTCGTTTTTGTTGTCTTTTTGTCGTCTTTGTTGTCTATTTGTCGTCGTTTTTGTTGTCTTTTTGTTGTCTTTGTTGTCTTTTTGTCGTCGTTTTTGTTGTCTTTTTGTGTTTTTTGTTGTCTTTTTGGTTTTTTTTGTGATTTTTTCGTCTTTTTGTCATATTTTTGTTGTCTTTTTGTTGTCTTTATTGTCGTTTTTGTTGTGTTTTTGTTGTCTTTTTCTCATCTTTTTGTCATATTTTTGTTGTCTTTTTTGTCGTCGTTTTTTGTTGTCTTTTTGTTGTCTTTTTGTTGTCTTTTTGTTGTCTTTTTGTCGTCTTTGTTGTCTTTTTGTTGTGTTTTTTGTTGTCTTTTTGTTTTCTTTTTTGTGATTTTTTCGTCTCTTTGTCATATTTTTGTTGTCTTTGTTGTCGTTTTTGTTGTGTTTTTGTTGTCTTTTAGTTGTGTTTTTTGTTGTCTTTTTCTCGTCTTATTGTTGTCTTTTTTGTTGTGTTTTTGTTGTCTTTTTGTTGTCTTTTAGTTGTGTTTTTTGTTGTCTTTTTGTTGTCTTTATTGTCGTTTTTGTTGTGTTTTTTGTTGTTTTTTTGTCGTCTTTGTTGTCTTTTTGTCGTCGTTTTTGTGTTTTTTGTTTTCTTTTTGTTGTCTTTTTTTGTGATTTTTTCGTCTTTTTGTCATATTTTTGTTGTCTTTATTGTCGTTTTTGTTGTGTTTTTGTTGTCTTTTTTTCATCTTTTTGTCATATTTTTGTTGTCTTTGTTGTCGTTTTTGTTGTGTTTTTGTTGTCTTTTTGTCGTCTTTGTTGTCTTTTTGTTGTGTTTTTGTTGTGTTTTTGTCGTCTTTGTTGTCTTTTAGTTGTGTTTTTTGTTGTCTTTTTGTTGTGTTTTTTGTTGTCTTTTTGTGGTCTTTTTGTTGTGTTTTTTGTTGTCTTTTGTCATCTTTTTTGTCGTCTTTTTGTCATCTTTGTCTTGTCTTTTTTTGTCTTTTTTTCGTCTTTTTGTCATATTTTTGTTGTCTTTTTGTTGTCTTTTTTGTTGTCTTTTTGTTGTCTTTTTGTTGTCTTTGTTGTCTTTTTGTTGTGTTTTTGTTGTCTTTTTATTGAGTTTTTGTTGTCTTTTTGTCGTCTTTGTCTTTTTGTCATATTTTTGTTGTCTTTTTGTTGTCTTTGTTGTCTTTTTGTTGTCTTTTTTGTCGTCGTTTTTGTCGTCTTTGTTGTCTTTTTGTTGTGTTTCTGTTGTCTTTGTTGTCTTTTTGTTGTGTTTTTGTTGTCTTTTTGTTGTCTTTTTGTTGTCTTTGTTGTCTTTTTGTTGTGTTTTTGTTGTCTTTTTGTCGTCTTTGTTGTGTTTTTGTTGTGTTTTTGTTGTCTTTGTTGTCTTTTAGTAGTGTTTTTTGTTGTCTTTTTCTCGTCTTATTGTTGTCTTTTTTGTTGTGTTTTTGTTGTCTTTGTTGTCTTTTTGTTGTGTTTTTGTTGTCTTTTTGTCGTCTTTGTTGTCTTTTTGTTGTGTTTTTGTTGTCTTTGTTGTCTTTTTGTCGTCGTTTTTGTTGTCTTTTTGTGTTTTTTGTTGTCTTTTTGGGTTTTTTGTTGTCTTTTTGTTGCCTTTTTTTTGTGATTTTTTCGTCTTTATGTCATATTTTTGTTGTATTTTTGTTGTCTTTGTTGTCTTTTTTGTGTTTTTGTTGTCTTTTTGTCGTTTTTGTTGTCTTTTTGTCGTCTTTGTTGTCTATTTGTCGTCGTTTTTGTTGTCTTTTTGTTGTCTTTGTTGTCTTTTTGTCGTCGTTTTTGTTGTCTTTTTGTGTTTTTTGTTGTCTTTTTGGTTTTTTTTGTGATTTTTTCGTCTTTTTGTCATATTTTTGTTGTCTTTTTGTTGTCTTTATTGTCGTTTTTGTTGTGTTTTTGTTGTCTTTTTCTCATCTTTTTGTCATATTTTTGTTGTCTTTTTTGTCGTCGTTTTTTGTTGTCTTTTTGTTGTCTTTGTTGTCTTTTTGTTGTGTTTTTTGTTGTCTTTTTGTTTTCTTTTTTTGTGATTTTTTCGTCTCTTTGTCATATTTTTGTTGTCTTTGTTGTCTTTTTGTCGTCTTTGTTGTCTTTTTGTTGTCTTTTTGTTGTCTTTGTTGTCTTTTTGTCGTCGTTTTTTTTGTCTTTTTGTGTTTTTTGTTGTCTTTTTGGGTTTTTTGTTGTCTTTTTGTTGCCTTTTTTTGTGATTTTTTCGTCTTTATGTCATATTTTTGTTGTCTTTATTGTCGTTTTTGTTGTGTTTTTTGTTGTCGTTTTTGTGATTTTTTCGTCTTTTTGTCACATTTTTGTTGTCTTTTTGTTGTCTTTGTTGTCTTTTTTGTGTTTTTGTTGTCTTGTTGTCGTTTTTGTTGTCTTTTTGTCGTCTTTGTTGTCTTTTTGTCGTCGTTTTTGTTGTCTTTTTGTTGTCTTTGTTGTCTTTTTGTCGTCGTTTTTGTTGTCTTTTTGTGTTTTTTGTTGTCTTTTTGGTTTTTTTTGTGATTTTTTCGTCTTTTTGTCATATTTTTGTTGTCTTTTTGTTGTCTTTATTGTCGTTTTTGTTGTGTTTTTGTTGTCTTTTTGTCGTCTTTGTTGTCTTTTTGTTGTGTTTTTTGTTGTCTTTTTGTTTTCTTTTGTGTTATTTTTTCGTCTCTTTGTCATATTTTTGTTGTCTTTTTGTTGTCTTTGTTGTCGTTTTTGTTGTGTTTTTTTTGTCTTTTAGTTGTGTTTTTTGTTGTCTTTTTCTCGTCTTATTGTTGTCTTTTTTGTTGTGTTTTTGTTGTCTTTTTGTCGTCTTTGTTGTGTTTTTGTTGTCTTTGTTGTCTTTTAGTTGTGTTTTTTGTTGTCTTTTTGTTATGTTTTTTGTTGTCTTTTTGTCGTCTTTGTTGTCTTTTTGTTGTGTTTTTGTTGTGTTTTTGTTGTGTTTTTGTTGTGTTTTTTTGTTGTCTTTTGTCATCTTTTTTGTCGTCTTTTTGTCATCTTTTGTCTTGTCTTTTTTTGTCTTTTGTTCCTCTTTTTGTCATATTTTTGTAGTTTTTTTGTTGTCTTTTTTGTCGTCGATTTTGTTGTCTTTTTGTCGTCTTTGTCTTTTTATTGTGTTTTTTGTTGTCTTTTAGTTGTGTTTTTTGTTGTCTTTTTGTTGTCTTTATTGTCGTTTTTGTTGTGTTTTTTGTAGTTTTTTTGTCGTCTTTGTTGTCTTTTTGTCGTCGTTTTTGTTGTCTTTTTGTGTTTTTTGTTGTCTTTTTGTTGTCTTTTTTGTGTGATTTTTTCGTCTTTTTGTCATATTTTTGTTGTCTTTTTGTTGTCTTTGTTGTCTTTTTGTTGTCTTTTTTGTCGTCGTTTTTGTCGTCTTTGTTGTCTTTTTGTTGTGTTTTTGTTGTGTTTTTTGTTGTCTTTTGTCATCTTTTTTGTCGTCTTTTTGTCATCTTTGTCTTGTCTTTTTTTGTCTTTTTTTCGTCTTTTTGTCATATTTTTATTGTCTTTTTGTTGTCTTTTTGTTGTCTTTTTTGTTGTATTTTTTGTCATCTTTTTCTCGTCTTATTGTTGTCTTTTTTGTCGTCTTTTTGTCATCTTTGTCTTGTCTTTTTTTTGTGATTTTTTCGTCTTTTTGTCATATTTTTGTTGTCTTTTTGTTGTCTTTATTGTCGTTTTTGTTGTGTTTTTGTTGTCTTTTTCTCATCTTTTTGTCATATTTTTGTTGTCTTTTTTGTCGTCGTTTTTTGTTGTCTTTTTGTTGTCTTTTTGTTGTCTTTTTGTCGTCTTTGTTGTCTTTTTGTTGTGTTTTTTTTGTCTTTTAGTTGTGTTTTTTGTTGTCTTTTTCTCGTCTTATTGTTGTCTTTTTTGTTGTGTTTTTGTTGTCTTTTTGTCGTCTTTGTTGTGTTTTTGTTGTCTTTGTTGTCTTTTAGTTGTGTTTTTTGTTGTCTTTTTGTTATGTTTTTTGTTGTCTTTTTGTCGTCTTTGTTGTCTTTTTGTTGTGTTTTTGTTGTCTTTTTGTTTTCTTTTTTTGTTATTTTTTCATCTCTTTGTCATATTTTTGTTGTCTTTTTGTTGTCTTTGTTGTCGTTTTTGTTGTGTTTTTTTTGTCTTTTAGTTGTGTTTTTTGTTGTCTTTTTCTCGTCTTATTGTTGTCTTTTTTGTTGTGTTTTTGTTGTCTTTTTGTCGTCTTTGTTGTGTTTTTGTTGTCTTTGTTGTCTTTTAGTTGTGTTTTTTGTTGTGTTTTTGTTGTGTTTTTGTTGTGTTTTTTGTTGTCTTTTTCTCGTCTTATTGTTGTCTTTTTTGTTGTCTTTTTGTGGTCTTTTTGTTGTCTTTTTGTTGTCTTTTTTGTTGTGTTTTTGTTGTCTTTTTGTCGTCTTTGTTGTCTTTTTGTCGTCTTTGTTGTCTTTTTGTTGTGTTTTTGTTGTGTTTTTGTTGTGTTTTTGTTGTGTTTTTTGTTGTCTTTTTCTCGTCTTATTGTTGTCTTTTTTGTTGTCTTTTTGTGGTCTTTTTGTTGTCTTTTTGTTGTCTTTTTTGTTGTCTTTTTGTTGTCTTTTTGTTGTCTTTTTGTTGTCTTTTTGTCGTCTTTTTGTCGTCTTTGTTGTCTTTTTGTTGTGTTTTTTGTTGTCTTTTTGTTTTCTTTTTTTGTGATTTTTTCGTCTCTTTGTCATATTTTTGTTGTCTTTTTGTTGTCTTTGTTGTCGTTTTTGTTGTGTTTTTGTTGTCTTTTAGTTGTGTTTTTTGTTGTCTTTTTCTCGTCTTATTGTTGTCTTTTTTGTTGTGTTTTTGTTGTCTTTTTGTCGTCTTTGTTGTGTTTTTGTTGTCTTTGTTGTCTTTTAGTTGTGTTTTTTGTTGTCTTTTTGTTATGTTTTTTGTTGTCTTTTTGTCGTCTTTGTTGTCTTTTTGTTGTGTTTTTGTTTGTGTTTTTTTGTTGTCTTTTGTCATCTTTTTTGTCGTCTTTTTCTCATCTTTTGTCTTGTCTTTTTTTGTCTTTTTTTCCTCTTTTTGTCATATTTTTGTAGTTTTTTTGTTGTCTTTTTTGTCGTCGATTTTGTTGTCTTTTTGTCGTCTTTCTCTTTTTATTGTGTTTTTTGTTGTCTTTTTGTTGTCTTTATTGTCGTTTTTGTTGTGTTTTTTGTTGTTTTTTTGTCGTCTTTGTTGTCTTTTTGTCGTCGTTTTTGTTGTCTTTTTGTGTTTTTTGTTGTCTTTTTGTTGTCTTTTTTTTGTGATTTTTTCGTCTTTTTGTCATATTTTTGTTGTCTTTTTGTTGTCCTTGTTGTCTTTTTTGTGTTTTTGTTGTCTTTTTGTCGTTTTTGTTGTCTTTTTGTCGTCTTTGTTGTCTTTTTGTCGTCGTTTTTGTTGTCTTTTTGTTGTCTTTGTTGTCTTTTTGTCGTCGTTTTTGTTGTCTTTTTGTGTTTTTTGTTGTCTTTTTGGTTTTTTTTGTGATTTTTTCGTCTTTTTCTCATATTTTTGTTGTCTTTTTGTTGTCTTTATTGTCGTTTCTTTTTGTTGTCTTTTTGTTGTCTTTTTGTTGTCTTTTTGTTGTCTTTTTGTTGTCTTTTTGTTGTCTTTTTGTTGTCTTTTTGTTGTCTTTTTGTCGTCTTTGTTGTCTTTTTGTTGTGTTTTTTGTTGTCTTTTTGTTTTCTTTTTTTGTGATTTTTTCGTCTCTTTGTCATATTTTTGTTGTCTTTTTGTTGTCTTTGTTGTCGTTTTTGTTGTGTTTTTGTTGTCTTTTAGTTGTGTTTTTTGTTGTCTTTTTCTCGTCTTATTGTTGTCTTTTTTGTTGTCTTTTTGTCATCTTTGTTGTCTTTTTGTTGTGTTTTTGTTGTGTTTTTTTGTTGTCTTTTGTCATCTTTTTTGTCGTCTTTTTGTCATCTTTTGTCTTGTCTTTTTTTGTCTTTTTTTCCTCTTTTTGTCATATTTTTGTAGTTTTTTTGTTGTCTTTTTTGTCGTCGATTTTGTTGTCTTTTTGTCGTCTTTGTCTTTTTATTGTGTTTTTTGTTGTCTTTTAGTTGTGTTTTTTGTTGTCTTTTTGTTGTCTTTATTGTCGTTTTTGTTGTGTTTTTTGTTGTTTTTTTGTCGTCTTTGTTGTCTTTTTGTCGTCGTTTTTGTGTTTTTTGTTGTCTTTTTGTTGTCTTTTTTTGTGATTTTTTCGTCTTTTTGTCATATTTTTGTTGTCTTTTTGTTGTCTTTATTGTCGTTTTTGTTGTGTTTTTGTTGTCTTTTTTTCATCTTTTTGTCATATTTTTGTTGTCTTTGTTGTCGTTTTTGTTGTGTTTTTGTTGTCTTTTTGTCGTCTTTGTTGTCTTTTTGTTGTGTTTTTGTTGTGTTTTTGTTGTGTTTTTGTCGTCTTTGTTGTCTTTTAGTTGTGTTTTTTGTTGTCTTTTTGTTGTGTTTTTTGTTGTCTTTTTGTGGTCTTTTTGTTGTGTTTTTTGTTGTCTTATGTCATCTTTTTTGTCGTCTTTTTGTCATCTTTGTCTTGTCTTTTTTTGTCTTTTTTTCGTCTTTTTGTCATATTTTTGTTGTCTTTTTGTTTTCTTTTTTGTTGTCTTTTTGTTGTCTTTTTGTTGTCTTTGTTGTCTTTTTGTTGTGTTTTTGTTGTCTTTTTATTGTGTTTTTGTTGTCTTTTTGTCGTCTTTGTCTTTTTGTCATATTTTTGTTGTCTTTTTGTTGCCTTTGTTGTCTTTTTGTTGTCTTTTTTGTCGTCGTTTTTGTCGTCTTTGTTGTCTTTTTGTTGTGTTTTTGTTGTCTTTGTTGTCTTTTTGTTGTGTTTTTTGTTGTCTTTTTGTTTTCTTTTTTTGTGATTTTTTCGTCTCTTTGTCATATTTTTGTTGTCTTTTTGTTGTCTTTGTTGTCGTTTTTGTTGTGTTTTTGTTGTCTTTTAGTTGTGTTTTTTGTTGTCTTTTTCTCGTCTTATTGTTGTCTTTTTTGTTGTGTTTTTGTTGTCTTTTTGTCGTCTTTGTTGTGTTTTTGTTGTCTTTGTTGTCTTTTAGTTGTGTTTTTTGTTGTCTTTTTGTTATGTTTTTTGTTGTCTTTTTGTCGTCTTTGTTGTCTTTTTGTTGTGTTTTTGTTGTGTTTTTGTTGTGTTTTTTTGTTGTCTTTTGTCATCTTTTTTGTCGTCTTTTTCTCATCTTTTGTCTTGTCTTTTTTTGTCTTTTTTTCCTCTTTTTGTCATATTTTTGTAGTTTTTTTGTTGTCTTTTTTGTCGTCGATTTTGTTGTCTTTTTGTCGTCTTTCTCTTTTTATTGTGTTTTTTGTTGTCTTTTTGTTGTCTTTATTGTCGTTTTTGTTGTGTTTTTTGTTGTTTTTTTGTCGTCTTTGTTGTCTTTTTGTTGTCGTTTTTGTTGTCTTTTTGTGTTTTTTGTTGTCTTTTTGTTGTCTTTTTTTTGTGATTTTTTCGTCTTTTTGTCATATTTTTGTTGTCTTTTTGTCGTCTTTGTTGTCTTTTTGTTGTCGTTTTTGTTGTCTTTTTGTTGTCTTTGTTGTCTTTTTGTCGTCGTTTTTGTTGTCTTTTTGTGTTTTTTGTTGTCTTTTTGGGTTTTTTTGTGATTTTTTCGTCTTTTTGTCATATTTTTGTTGTCTTTTTGTTGTCTTTATTGTCGTTTCTTTTTGTTGTCTTTTTGTTGTCTTTTTGTTGTCTTTTTGTTGTGTTTTTTGTTGTCTTTTTGTTTTCTTTTTTTGTGAATTTTTCGTCTCTTTGTCATATTTTTGTTGTCTTTTTGTTGTCTTTGTTGTCGTTTTTGTTGTGTTTTTGTTGTCTTTTAGTTGTGTTTTTTGTTGTCTTTTTCTCGTCTTATTGTTGTCTTTTTTGTTTTCTTTTTGTCATCTTTGTTGTCTTTTTGTTGTGTTTTTGTTGTGTTTTTTTGTTGTCTTTTGTCATCTTTTTTGTCGTCTTTTTGTCATCTTTTGTCTTGTCTTTTTTTGTCTTTTTTTCCTCTTTTTGTCATATTTTTGTAGTTTTTTTGTTGTCTTTTTTGTCGTCGATTTTGTTGTCTTTTTGTCGTCTTTGTCTTTTTATTGTGTTTTTTGTTGTCTTTTAGTTGTGTTTTTTGTTGTCTTTTTGTTGTCTTTATTGTCGTTTTTGTTGTGTTTTTTGTTGTTTTTTTGTCGTCTTTGTTGTCTTTTTGTCGTCGTTTTTGTGTTTTTTGTTGTCTTTTTGTTGTCTTTTTTTGTGATTTTTTCGTCTTTTTGTCATATTTTTGTTGTCTTTTTGTTGTCTTTATTGTCGTTTTTGTTGTGTTTTTGTTGTCTTTTTGTCGTCTTTGTTGTCTTTTTGTTGTGTTTTTGTTGTGTTTTTGTCGTCTTTGTTGTCTTTTAGTTGTGTTTTTTGTTGTCTTTTTGTTGTGTTTTTTGTTGTCTTTTTGTGGTCTTTTTGTTGTGTTTTTTGTTGTCTTATGTCATCTTTTTTGTCGTCTTTTTGTCATCTTTGTCTTGTCTTTTTTTGTCTTTTTTTCGTCTTTTTGTCATATTTTTGTTGTCTTTTTGTTGTCTTTTTTGTTGTCTTTTTGTTGTCTTTTTGTTGTCTTTGTTGTCTTTTTGTTGTGTTTTTGTTGTCTTTTTATTGTGTTTTTGTTGTCTTTTTGTCGTCTTTGTCTTTTTGTCATATCTTTGTTGTCTTTTTGTTGCCTTTGTTGTCTTTTTGTTGTCTTTTTTGTCGTCGTTTTTGTCGTCTTTGTTGTCTTTTTGTTGTGTTTTTGTTGTCTTTGTTGTCTTTTTGTTGTGTTTTTGTTGTCTTTTTGTTGTCTTTTTGTTGTCTTTGTTGTCTTTTTGTTGTGTTTTTGTTGTCTTTTTGTCGTCTTTGTTGTGTTTTTGTTGTGTTTTTGTTGTCTTTGTTGTCTTTTAGTAGTGTTTTTTGTTGTCTTTTTCTCGTCTTATTGTTGTCTTTTTTGTTGTGTTTTTGTTGTCTTTGTTGTCTTTTTGTTGTGTTTTTGTTGTCTTTTTGTCGTCTTTGTTGTCTTTTTGTTGTGTTTTTGTTGTCTTTGTTGTCTTTTTGTCGTCGTTTTTGTTGTCTTTTTGTGTTTTTTGTTGTCTTTTTGGGTTTTTTGTTGTCTTTTTGTTGCCTTTTTTTGTGATTTTTTCGTCTTTATGTCATATTTTTGTTGTATTTTTGTTGTCTTTATTGTCGTTTTTGTTGTGTTTTTTGTTGTCGTTTTTGTGATTTTTTCGTCTTTTTGTCACATTTTTGTTGTCTTTTTGTTGTCTTTGTTGTCTTTTTTGTGTTTTTGTTGTCTTTTTGTCGTTTTTGTTGTCTTTTTGTCGTCTTTGTTGTCTATTTGTCGTCGTTTTTGTTGTCTTTTTGTTGTCTTTGTTGTCTTTTTGTCGTCGTTTTTGTTGTCTTTTTGTGTTTTTTGTTGTCTTTTTGGGTTTTTTTGTGATTTTTTCGTCTTTTTGTCATATTTTTGTTGTCTTTTTGTTGTCTTTATTGTCGTTTTTGTTGTGTTTTTGTTGTCTTTTTCTCATCTTTTTGTCATATTTTTGTTGTCTTTTTTGTCGTCGTTTTTTGTTGTCTTTTTGTTGTCTTTTTGTTGTCTTTTTGTCGTCTTTGTTGTCTTTTTGTTGTGTTTTTTGTTGTCTTTTTGTTTTCTTTTTTGTGATTTTTTCGTCTCTTTGTCATATTTTTGTTGTCTTTGTTGTCGTTTTTGTTGTGTTTTTGTTGTCTTTTAGTTGTGTTTTTTGTTGTCTTTTTCTCGTCTTATTGTTGTCTTTTTTGTTGTGTTTTTGTTGTCTTTTTGTTGTCTTTTAGTTGTGTTTTTTGTTGTCTTTTTGTTGTCTTTATTGTCGTTTTTGTTGTGTTTTTTGTTGTTTTTTTGTCGTCTTTGTTGTCTTTTTGTCGTCGTTTTTGTGTTTTTTGTTGTCTTTTTGTTGTCTTTTTTTTGTGATTTTTTCGTCTTTTTGTCATATTTTTGTTGTCTTTATTGTCGTTTTTGTTGTGTTTTTGTTGTCTTTTTTTCATCTTTTTGTCATATTTTTGTTGTCTTTGTTGTCGTTTTTGTTGTGTTTTTGTTGTCTTTTTGTCGTCTTTGTTGTCTTTTTGTTGTGTTTTTGTTGTGTTTTTGTCGTCTTTGTTGTCTTTTAGTTGTGTTTTTTGTTGTCTTTTTGTTGTGTTTTTTGTTGTCTTTTTGTGGTCTTTTTGTTGTGTTTTTTGTTGTCTTTTGTCATCTTTTTTGTCGTCTTTTTGTCATCTTTGTCTTGTCTTTTTTTGTCTTTTTTTCGTCTTTTTGTCATATTTTTGTTGTCTTTTTGTTGTCTTTTTTGTTGTCTTTTTGTTGTCTTTTTGTTGTCTTTGTTGTCTTTTTGTTGTGTTTTTGTTGTCTTTTTATTGAGTTTTTGTTGTCTTTTTGTCGTCTTTGTCTTTTTGTCATATTTTTGTTGTCTTTTTGTTGTCTTTGTTGTCTTTTTGTTGTCTTTTTTGTCGTCGTTTTTGTCGTCTTTGTTGTCTTTTTGTTGTGTTTTTGTTGTCTTTGTTGTCTTTTTGTTGTGTTTTTGTTGTCTTTTTGTTGTGTTTTTGTTGTCTTTGTTGTCTTTTTGTTGTGTTTTTGTTGTCTTTTTGTTGTCTTTTTGTTGTCTTTGTTGTCTTTTTGTTGTGTTTTTGTTGTCTTTTTGTCGTCTTTGTTGTGTTTTTGTTGTGTTTTTGTTGTCTTTGTTGTCTTTTAGTAGTGTTTTTTGTTGTCTTTTTCTCGTCTTATTGTTGTCTTTTTTGTTGTGTTTTTGTTGTCTTTGTTGTCTTTTTGTTGTGTTTTTGTTGTCTTTTTGTCGTCTTTGTTGTCTTTTTGTTGTGTTTTTGTTGTCTTTGTTGTCTTTTTGTCGTCGTTTTTGTTGTCTTTTTGTGTTTTTTGTTGTCTTTTTGGGTTTTTTGTTGTCTTTTTGTTGCCTTTTTTTGTGATTTTTTCGTCTTTATGTCATATTTTTGTTGTATTTTTGTTGTCTTTGTTGTCTTTTTTGTGTTTTTGTTGTCTTTTTGTCGTTTTTGTTGTCTTTTTGTCGTCTTTGTTGTCTATTTGTCGTCGTTTTTGTTGTCTTTTTGTTGTCTTTGTTGTCTTTTTGTCGTCGTTTTTGTTGTCTTTTTGTGTTTTTTGTTGTCTTTTTGGTTTTTTTTGTGATTTTTTCGTCTTTTTGTCATATTTTTGTTGTCTTTTTGTTGTCTTTATTGTCGTTTTTGTTGTGTTTTTGTTGTCTTTTTCTCATCTTTTTGTCATATTTTTGTTGTCTTTTTTGTCGTCGTTTTTTGTTGTCTTTTTGTTGTCTTTGTTGTCTTTTTGTTGTGTTTTTTGTTGTCTTTTTGTTTTCTTTTTTTGTGATTTTTTCGTCTCTTTGTCATATTTTTGTTGTCTTTGTTGTCGTTTTTGTTGTGTTTTTGTTGTCTTTTAGTTGTGTTTTTTGTTGTCTTTTTCTCGTCTTATTGTTGTCTTTTTTGTTGTGTTTTTTTGTTGTCTTTTGTCATCTTTTTTGTCGTCTTTTTGTCATCTTTTGTCTTGTCTTTTTTTGTCTTTTGTTCCTCTTTTTGTCATATTTTTGTAGTTTTTTTGTTGTCTTTTTTGTCGTCGATTTTGTTGTCTTTTTGTCGTCTTTGTCTTTTTCTCGTCTTATTGTTGTCTTTTTTGTTGTGTTTTTGTTGTCTTTTTGTCGTCTTTGTTGTGTTTTTGTTGTCTTTGTTGTCTTTTAGTTGTGTTTTTTGTTGTCTTTTTGTTATGTTTTTTGTTGTCTTTTTGTCGTCTTTGTTGTCTTTTTGTTGTGTTTTTGTTGTGTTTTTGTTGTGTTTTTTTGTTGTCTTTTGTCATCTTTTTTGTCGTCTTTTTGTCATCTTTTGTCTTGTCTTTTTTTGTCTTTTGTTCCTCTTTTTGTCATATTTTTGTAGTTTTTTTGTTGTCTTTTTTGTCGTCGATTTTGTTGTCTTTTTGTCGTCTTTGTCTTTTTATTGTGTTTTTTGTTGTCTTTTAGTTGTGTTTTTTGTTGTCTTTTTGTTGTCTTTATTGTCGTTTTTGTTGTGTTTTTTGTAGTTTTTTTGTCGTCTTTGTTGTCTTTTTGTCGTCGTTTTTGTTGTCTTTTTGTGTTTTTTGTTGTCTTTTTGTTGTCTTTTTTGTGTGATTTTTTCGTCTTTTTGTCATATTTTTGTTGTCTTTTTGTTGTCTTTGTTGTCTTTTTGTTGTCTTTTTTGTCGTCGTTTTTGTCGTCTTTGTTGTCTTTTTGTTGTGTTTTTGTTGTGTTTTTTGTTGTCTTTTGTCATCTTTTTTGTCGTCTTTTTGTCATCTTTGTCTTGTCTTTTTTTGTCTTTTTTTCGTCTTTTTGTCATATTTTTATTGTCTTTTTGTTGTCTTTTTGTTGTCTTTTTTGTTGTATTTTTTGTCATCTTTTTCTCGTCTTATTGTTGTCTTTTTGTTGTCTTTTTGTTGTCTTTGTTGTCTTTTTGTTGTGTTTTTTGTTGTGTTTTTGTTGTGTTTTTGTTGTGTTTTTGTCGTCTTTGTTGTCTTTTAGTTGTGTTTTTTGTTGTCTTTTTGTTGTGTTTTTTGTTGTCTTTTTGTGGTCTTTTTGTTGTGTTTTTTGTTGTCTTTTGTCATCTTTTTTGTCGTCTTTTTGTCATCTTTGTCTTGTCTTTTTTTTGTGATTTGTTCGTCTTTTTGTCATATTTTTGTTGTCTTTTTGTTGTCTTTATTGTCGTTTTTGTTGTGTTTTTGTTGTCTTTTTCTCATCTTTTTGTCATATTTTTGTTGTCTTTTTTGTCGTCGTTTTTTGTTGTCTTTTTGTTGTCTTTTTGTTGTCTTTTTGTTGTCTTTTTGTCGTCTTTGTTGTCTTTTTGTTGTGTTTTTTGTTGTCTTTTTGTTTTCTTTTTTTGTTATTTTTTCGTCTCTTTGTCATATTTTTGTTGTCTTTTTGTTGTCTTTGTTGTCGTTTTTGTTGTGTTTTTTTTGTCTTTTAGTTGTGTTTTTTGTTGTCTTTTTCTCGTCTTATTGTTGTCTTTTTTGTTGTGTTTTTGTTGTCTTTTTGTCGTCTTTGTTGTGTTTTTGTTGTCTTTGTTGTCTTTTAGTTGTGTTTTTTGTTGTCTTTTTGTTATGTTTTTTGTTGTCTTTTTGTCGTCTTTGTTGTCTTTTTGTTGTGTTTTTGTTGTGTTTTTGTTGTGTTTTTGTTGTGTTTTTGTCGTCTTTGTTGTCTTTTAGTTGTGTTTTTGTTGTGTTTTTGTCGTCTTTGTTGTCTTTTAGTTGTGTTTTTGTTGTCTTTTTGTTGTGTTTTTTGTTGTCTTTTTGTGGTCTTTTTGTTGTGTTTTTTGTTGTCTTTTGTCATCTTTTTTGTCGTCTTTTTGTCATCTTTGTCTTGTCTTTTTTTTGTCTTTTTTTCGTCTTTTTGTCATATTTTTGTTCTGTTTGTCATCTTTTTTGTCATATTTTTGTAATCTTTTTTGTCGTCTTTTTTCATCTTTTTTGTCTTTTTTCATCATTTTGTTGTCTTTTTCTCATCTTTTTGTCATATTTTTGTTGTCTTTTTTGTCGTCGTTTTTTGTTGTCTTTTTGTTGTCTTTTTGTCATATTTTTGTTGTCTTTTTGTCGTCTTTGTTGTCTTTTTGTTGTGTTTTTTGTTGTCTTTTTGTTGTGTTTTTGTTGTGTTTTTGTTGTCTTTGTTGTCTTTTAGTTGTGTTTATTGTTGTCTTTTTCTCGTCTTATTGTTGTCTTTTTGTTGTCTTTTTTGTTGTGTTTTTTGTTGTCTTTTTGTTGTGTTTTTTGTTGTCTTTTTGTGGTCTTTGTGTTGTATTTTTGTTGTCTTTTTGTCGTCTTTGTTGTGTTTTTGTTGTGTTTTTGTTGTGTTTTTGTTGTCTTTGTTGTCTTTTAGTTGTGTTTTTTGTTGTCTTTTTCTCGTCTTATTGTTGTCTTTTTGTTGTCTTTTTTGTTGTGTTTTTGTTGTCTTTTTGTTGTCTTTGTTGTCTTTTTGTTGTGTTTTTGTTGTCTTTTTGTCGACTTTGTTGTCTTTTTGTTGTGTTTTTGTTGTCTTTTTGTCGTTTTTGTTGTGTTTTTGTTGTGTTTTTGTTGTGTTTTTGTTGTGTTTTTGTTGTCTTTTTGTCGACTTTGTTGTCTTTTTGTTGTGTTTTTGTTGTCTTTTTGTCGTCTTTGTTGTCTTTTTGTTGTCTTTTAGTTGTGTTTTTGTTTTCTTTTTGTCGTCTTTGTTGTCTTTGTCTTGTCTTTTTTTTGTCTTTTTTTCGTCTTTTTGTCATATTTTTGTTGTCTTTTTGTTGTCTTTTTTGTTGTATTTTTTGTCATCTTTTTCTCATCTTATTGTTGTCTTTTTTGTTGTCTTTTTGTTGTCTTTTTGTTGTCTTTGTTGTCTTTGTTGTCTTTTTGTTGTTTTTTTGTTGTCTTTTTGTCGTCTTTGTTGTGTTTTTGTTGTGTTTTTGTTGTGTTTTTGTTGTCTTTGTTGTCTTTTAGTTGTGTTTTTTGTTGTCTTTTTGTTGTGTTTTTTGTTGTCTTTTTGTTGTGTTTTTTTGTTGTCTTTTGTCATCTTTTTTGTCGTCTTTTTGTCATCTTTTGTCTTGTCTTTTTTTGTCTTTTTTTCCTCTTTTTGTCATATTTTTGTTGTCTTTTTGTTGTCTTTTTGTTGTCTTTTTTGTTGTATTTTTTGTCATCTTTTTCTCATCTTATTGTTGTCTTTTTTGTTGTGTTTTTGTTGTCTTTTTGTTGTCTTTGTTGTGTTTTTGTTGTGTTTTTGTTGTCTTTTTCTCGTCTTATTGTTGTCTTTTTGTTGTCTTTTTTGTTGTGTTTTTGTTGTCTTTTTGTTGTCTTTGTTGTCTTTTTGTTGTGTTTTTGTTGTCTTTTTGTCGACTTTGTTGTCTTTTTGTTGTGTTTTTGTTGTCTTTTTGTCGTCTTTGTTGTGTTTTTGTTGTGTTTTTGTTGTGTTTTTGTCGTCTTTGTTGTCTTTTAGTTGTGTTTTTGTTGTGTTTTTGTCGTCTTTGTTGTCTTTTAGTTGTGTTTTTTGTTGTCTTTTTGTTGTGTTTTTTGTTGTCTTTTTGTGGTCTTTTTGTTGTGTTTTTTGTTGTCTTTTGTCATCTTTTTTGTCGTCTTTTTGTCATCTTTGTCTTGTCTGTTTTTTTGTCTTTTTTTCGTCTTTTTGTCATATTTTTGTTGTCTTTTTGTTGTCTTTTTTGTTGTATTTTTTATCATCTTTTTCTCGTCTTATTGTTGTCTTTCTGTTGTCTTTTTTGTTGTCTTTTTGTTGTCTTTTTGTTGTGTTTTTGTTGTCTTTTTGTCGTCTTTGTTGTGTTTTTGTTGTGTTTTTGTTGTCTTTGTTGTCTTTTAGTTGTGTTTTTTGTTGTCTTTTTGCTGTGTTTTTTGTTGTCTTTTTGTTGTGTTTTTTTGTTGTCTTTTGTCATCTTTTTTGTCGTCTTTTTGTCATCTTTTGTCTTGTCTTTTTTTGTCTTTTTTTCCTCTTTTTGTCATATTTTTGTTGTCTTTTTCTTGTCTTTTTGTTGTCTTTTTTGTTGTATTTGTTGTCATCTTTTTCTCATCTTATTGTTGTCTTTTTGTTGTCTTTTTTGTTGTCTTTTTGTTGTCTTTTTTGTTGTCGTTTTTGTTGTCTTTTTGTCGTCTTTGTTGTGTTTTTTTGTTTTGTTTTTTGTTTTGTTTTTTGTTGTCTTTTTTGTCGTCGTTTTTGTTGTCTTTTTGTTGTGTTTTTGTTGTCTTTTTCTCATCTTTTTGTCATATTTTTGTTGTCTTTTTTGTCGTCGTTTTTTGTTGTCTTTTTGTTGTCTTTTTGTTGTCTTTTTGTCGTCTTTGTTGTCTTTTTGTTGTGTTTTTTGTTGTCTTTTTGTTTTCTTTTTTTGTGATTTTTTCGTCTCTTTGTCATATTTTTGTTGTCTTTTTGTTGTCTTTGTTGTCGTTTTTGTTGTGTTTTTGTTGTCTTTTAGTTGTGTTTTTTGTTGTCTTTTTCTCGTCTTATTGTTGTCTTTTTTGTTGTGTTTTTGTTGTCTTTTTGTCGTCTTTGTTGTGTTTTTGTTGTCTTTGTTGTCTTTTAGTTGTGTTTTTTGGTGTCTTTTTGTTATGTTTTTTGTTGTCTTTTTGTCGTCTTTGTTGTCTTTTTGTTGTGTTTTTGTTGTCTTTTTGTTGTGTTTTTTGTTGTCTTTTTGTGGTCTTTTTGTTGTGTTTTTTGTTGTCTTTTGTCATCTTTTTTGTCGTCTTTTTGTCATCTTTGTCTTGTCTTTTTTTTGTCTTTTTTTCGTCTTTTTGTCATATTTTTGTTCTGTTTGTCATCTTTTTTGTCATATTTTTGTAATCTTTTTTGTCGTCTTTTTTCATCTTTTTTGTCTTTTTTCATCATTTTGTTGTCTTTTTCTCATCTTTTTGTCATATTTTTGTTGTCTTTTTTGTCGTCGTTTTTTGTTGTCTTTTTGTTGTCTTTTTGTCATATTTTTGTTGTCTTTTTGTCGTCTTTGTTGTCTTTTTGTTGTGTTTTTTGTTGTCTTTTTGTTGTGTTTTTGTTGTGTTTTTGTTGTCTTTGTTGTCTTTTAGTTGTGTTTATTGTTGTCTTTTTCTCGTCTTATTGTTGTCTTTTTGTTGTCTTTTTTGTTGTGTTTTTTGTTGTCTTTTTGTTGTGTTTTTTGTTGTCTTTTTGTGGTCTTTGTGTTGTATTTTTGTTGTCTTTTTGTCGTCTTTGTTGTGTTTTTGTTGTGTTTTTGTTGTGTTTTTGTTGTCTTTGTTGTCTTTTAGTTGTGTTTTTTGTTGTCTTTTTCTCGTCTTATTGTTGTCTTTTTGTTGTCTTTTTTGTTGTGTTTTTGTTGTCTTTTTGTTGTCTTTGTTGTCTTTTTGTTGTGTTTTTGTTGTCTTTTTGTCGACTTTGTTGTCTTTTTGTTGTGTTTTTGTTGTCTTTTTGTCGTTTTTGTTGTGTTTTTGTTGTGTTTTTGTTGTGTTTTTGTTGTGTTTTTGTTGTCTTTTTGTCGACTTTGTTGTCTTTTTGTTGTGTTTTTGTTGTCTTTTTGTCGTCTTTGTTGTCTTTTTGTTGTCTTTTAGTTGTGTTTTTGTTTTCTTTTTGTCGTCTTTGTTGTCTTTGTCTTGTCTTTTTTTTGTCTTTTTTTCGTCTTTTTGTCATATTTTTGTTGTCTTTTTGTTGTCTTTTTTGTTGTATTTTTTGTCATCTTTTTCTCATCTTATTGTTGTCTTTTTTGTTGTCTTTTTGTTGTCTTTTTGTTGTCTTTGTTGTCTTTGTTGTCTTTTTGTTGTTTTTTTGTTGTCTTTTTGTCGTCTTTGTTGTGTTTTTGTTGTGTTTTTGTTGTGTTTTTGTTGTCTTTGTTGTCTTTTAGTTGTGTTTTTTGTTGTCTTTTTGTTGTGTTTTTTGTTGTCTTTTTGTTGTGTTTTTTTGTTGTCTTTTGTCATCTTTTTTGTCGTCTTTTTGTCATCTTTTGTCTTGTCTTTTTTTGTCTTTTTTTCCTCTTTTTGTCATATTTTTGTTGTCTTTTTGTTGTCTTTTTGTTGTCTTTTTTGTTGTATTTTTTGTCATCTTTTTCTCATCTTATTGTTGTCTTTTTTGTTGTGTTTTTGTTGTCTTTTTGTTGTCTTTGTTGTGTTTTTGTTGTGTTTTTGTTGTCTTTTTCTCGTCTTATTGTTGTCTTTTTGTTGTCTTTTTTGTTGTGTTTTTGTTGTCTTTTTGTTGTCTTTGTTGTCTTTTTGTTGTGTTTTTGTTGTCTTTTTGTCGACTTTGTTGTCTTTTTGTTGTGTTTTTGTTGTCTTTTTGTCGTCTTTGTTGTGTTTTTGTTGTGTTTTTGTTGTGTTTTTGTCGTCTTTGTTGTCTTTTAGTTGTGTTTTTGTTGTGTTTTTGTCGTCTTTGTTGTCTTTTAGTTGTGTTTTTTGTTGTCTTTTTGTTGTGTTTTTTGTTGTCTTTTTGTGGTCTTTTTGTTGTGTTTTTTGTTGTCTTTTGTCATCTTTTTTGTCGTCTTTTTGTCATCTTTGTCTTGTCTGTTTTTTTGTCTTTTTTTCGTCTTTTTGTCATATTTTTGTTGTCTTTTTGTTGTCTTTTTTGTTGTATTTTTTATCATCTTTTTCTCGTCTTATTGTTGTCTTTCTGTTGTCTTTTTTGTTGTCTTTTTGTTGTCTTTTTGTTGTGTTTTTGTTGTCTTTTTGTCGTCTTTGTTGTGTTTTTGTTGTGTTTTTGTTGTCTTTGTTGTCTTTTAGTTGTGTTTTTTGTTGTCTTTTTGCTGTGTTTTTTGTTGTCTTTTTGTTGTGTTTTTTTGTTGTCTTTTGTCATCTTTTTTGTCGTCTTTTTGTCATCTTTTGTCTTGTCTTTTTTTGTCTTTTTTTCCTCTTTTTGTCATATTTTTGTTGTCTTTTTGTTGTCTTTTTGTTGTCTTTTTTGTTGTATTTGTTGTCATCTTTTTCTCATCTTATTGTTGTCTTTTTGTTGTCTTTTTTGTTGTCTTTTTGTTGTCTTTTTTGTTGTCGTTTTTGTTGTCTTTTTTTGTGATTTTTTCGTCTTTTTGTCATATTTTTGTTGTGTTTTTGTTGTCTTTATTGTCGTTTTTGTTGTGTTTTTGTTGTCTTTTTTTCGTCTTTTTGTCATATTTTTGTTGTCTTTTTGTTGTCTTTGTTGTCGTTTTTGTTGTGTTTTGTTGTCTTTTTGTCGTCTTTGTTGTCTTTTTGTTGTGTTTTTGTTGTGTTTTTGTCGTCTTTGTTGTCTTTTAGTTGTGTTTTTTGTTGTCTTTTTGTTGTGTTTTTTGTTGTCTTTTTGTCATATTTTTGTTGTGTTTTTGTTGTCTTTATTGGTGTTTTTGTTGTCTTTTAGTTGTGTTTTTTGTTGTCTTTTTCTCGTCTTATTGTTGTCTTTTTTGTTGTGTTTTTGTTGTCTTTTTGTCGTCTTTGTTGTGTTTTTGTTGTCTTTGTTGTCTTTTAGTTGTGTTTTTTGGTGTCTTTTTGTTATGTTTTTTGTTGTCTTTTTGTCGTCTTTGTTGTCTTTTTGTTGTGTTTTTGTTGTGTTTTTGTTGTGTTTTTTTGTTGTCTTTTGTCATCTTTTTTGTCGTCTTTTTGTCATCTTTTGTCTTTTGTTCCTCTTTTTGTCATATTTTTGTAGTTTTTTTGTTGTCTTTTTTGTCGTCGATTTTGTTGTCTTTTTGTCGTCTTTGTCTTTTTATTGTGTTTTTTGTTGTCTTTTAGTTGTGTTTTTTGTTGTCTTTTTGTTGTCTTTATTGTCGTTTTTGTTGTGTTTTTTGTAGTTTTTTTGTCGTCTTTGTTGTCTTTTTGTCGTCGTTTTTGTTGTCTTTTCGTGTTTTTTGTTGTCTTTTTGTTGTCTTTTTTGTCGTCGATTTTGTTGTCTTTTTGTCGTCTTTGTCTTTTTATTGTGTTTTTTGTTGTCTTTTAGTTGTGTTTTTTGTTGTCTTTTTGTTGTCTTTATTGTCGTTTTTGTTGTGTTTTTTGTTGTTTTTTTGTCGTCTTTGTTGTCTTTTTGTCGTCGTTTTTGTTGTCTTTTTGTGTTTTTTGTTGTCTTTTTGTTGTCTTTTTTTTGTGATTTTTTCGTCTTTTTGTCACATTTTTGTTGTCTTTTTGTTGTCTTTGTTGTCTTTTTTGTGTTTTTGTTGTCTTTTTGTCGTTTTTGTTGTCTTTTTGTCGTCTTTGTTGTGTTTTTGTCGTCGTTTTTGTTGTCTTTTTGTTGTGATTTTTTCGTCTTTTTGTCATATTTTTATTGTCTTTTTGTCGTCTTTGTTGTCTTTTTGTCGTTTTTGTTGTCTTTTTGTCGTCTTTGTTGTCTTTTTGTCGTCGTTTTTGTTGTCTTTTTGTTGTGTTTTTGTTTTTTTTGTGATTTTTTCGTCTTTTTGTCATATTTTTGTTGTGTTTTTGTTGTCTTTTTTTCGTCTTTTTGTCATATTTTTGTTGTCTTTTTGTTGTCTTTGTTGTCGTTTTTGTTGTTTTTTTGGCGTCTTTGTTGTGTTTTTGTTGTCTTTTTTGTCGTCGTTTTTGTTGTCTTTTTGTTGTGTTTTTGTCGTCTTTGTTGTCTTTTTGTTGTCTTTTTGTTGTCTTTTTTGTCGTCGTTTTTGTTGTCTTTTTGTTGTGTTTTTGTCGTCTTTGTTGTCTTTTAGTTGTGTTTTTTGTTGTCTTTTTGTCGTCTTTGTTGTCTTTTTGTTGTCTTTTTTGTCGTTGTTTTTGTCGTCTTTGTTGTCTTTTTGTTGTCTTTTTTGTCGTCGTTTTTGTCGTCTTTGTTGTCTTTTTGTTGTGTTTTTGTTGTGTTTTTGTCGTCTTTGTTGTCTTTTAGTTGTGTTTTTTGTTGTCTTTTTGTTGTGTTTTTTTTTGTCTTTTTGTGGTCTTTTTGTTGTGTTTTTTGTTGTTTTTTGTCATCTTTTTTGTCGTCTTTTTGTCATCTTTGTCTTGTCTTTTTTTGTCTTTTTTTCGTCTTTTTGTCATATTTTTGTTGTCTTTTTTTTTGTCTTTTTGTTGTCTTTTTGTTGTGTTTTTGTTGTCTTTTTGTTGTCTTTTTGTCGTCTTTGTCTTTTTGTTGTGTTTTTGTTGTCTTTTTGTCGTCTTTGTTGTCTTTTTGTCGTCGTTTTTGTTGTCTTTTTGTGTTTTTTGTTGTCTTTTTGTTGTCTTTTTTTGTGATTTTTTCGTCTTTTTGTCATATTTTTGTTGTGTTTTTGTTGTCTTTATTGTCGTTTTTGTTGTGTTTTGTTGTCTTTTTGTCGTCTTTGTTGTCTTTTTGTTGTGTTTTTGTTGTGTTTTTGTCGTCTTTGTTGTCTTTTAGTTGTGTTTTTTGTTGTCTTTTTGTTGTGTTTTTTGTTGTCTTTTTGTGGTCTTTTTGTTGTGTTTTTTGTTGTCTTTTGTCATCTTTTTTGTCGTCTTTTTGTCATCTTTGTCTTGTCTTTTTTTGTCTTTTTTTCGTCTTTTTGTCATATTTTTGTTGTCTTTTTTGTTGTCTTTTTGTTGTCTTTTTGTTGTGTTTTTGTTGTCTTTTTGTTGTCTTTTTGTCGTCTTTGTCTTTTTGTTGTGTTTTTGTTGTCTTTTTGTCGTCTTTGTTGTCTTTTTGTCGTCGTTTTTGTTGTCTTTTTGTGTTTTTTGTTGTCTTTTTGTTGTCTTTTTTTGTGATTTTTTCGTCTTTTTGTCATATTTTTGTTGTGTTTTTGTTGTCTTTATTGTCGTTTTTGTTGTGTTTTTGTTGTCTTTTTTTCGTCTTTTTGTCATATTTTTGTTGTCTTTTTGTTGTCTTTGTTGTCGTTTTTGTTGTGTTTTGTTGTCTTTTTGTCGTCTTTGTTGTCTTTTTGTTGTGTTTTTGTTGTGTTTTTGTCGTCTTTGTTGTCTTTTAGTTGTGTTTTTTGTTGTCTTTTTGTTGTGTTTTTTGTTGTCTTTTTGTCATATTTTTGTTGTGTTTTTGTTGTCTTTATTGTCGTTTTTGTTGTGTTTTTGTTGTCTTTTTTTCGTCTTTTTGTCATATTTTTGTTGTCTTTTTGTTGTCTTTGTTGTCGTTTTTGTTGTGTTTTGTTGTCTTTTTGTCGTCTTTGTTGTCTTTTTGTTGTGTTTTTGTTGTGTTTTTGTTGTCTTTGTTGTCTTTTAGTTGTGTTTTTTGTTGTCTTTTTGTTGTGTTTTTTGTTGTCTTTTTGTGGTCTTTTTGTTGTGTTTTTTGTTGTCTTTTGTCATCTTTTTTGTCGTCTTTTTGTCATCTTTGTCTTGTCTTTTTTTGTCTTTTTTTCGTCTTTTTGTCATATTTTTGTTGTCTTTTTGTTGTCTTTTTTGTTGTATTTTTTGTTGTATTTTTTGTCATCTTTTTCTCATCTTATTGTTGTCTTTTTGTTGTCTTTTTGTTGTCTTTTTGTTGTCTTTGTTGTGTTTTTGTTGTCTTTTTGTCGTCTTTGTTGTGTTTTTGTTGTGTTTTTGTTGTGTTTTTGTTGTGTTTTTGTTGTCTTTGTTGTCTTTTAGTTGTGTTTTTTGTTGTCTTTTTCTCGTCTTATTGTTGTCTTTTTGTTGTCTTTTTTGTTGTGTTTTTGTTGTCTTTTTGTTGTCTTTGTTGTCTTTTTGTTGTGTTTTTGTCGTCTTTGTTGTCTTTTAGTTGTGTTTTTTGTTGTCTTTTTGTTGTGTTTTTTGTTGTCTTTTGTCATCTTTTTTGTCGTCTTTTTGTCATCTTTGTCTTGTCTTTTTTTTGTCTTTTTTTCGTCTTTTTGTCATATTTTTGTTCTGTTTGTCATCTTTTTTGTCATATTTTTGTAATCTTTTTTGTCGTCTTTTTTCATCTTTTTTGTCTTTTTTCATCATTTTGTTGTCTTTTTCTCATCTTTTTGTCATATTTTTGTTGTCTTTTTTGTCGTCGTTTTTTGTTGTCTTTTTGTTGTCTTTTTGTCATATTTTTGTTGTCTTTTTGTCGTCTTTGTTGTCTTTTTGTTGTGTTTTTTGTTGTCTTTTTGTTGTGTTTTTGTTGTGTTTTTGTTGTCTTTGTTGTCTTTTAGTTGTGTTTATTGTTGTCTTTTTCTCGTCTTATTGTTGTCTTTTTGTTGTCTTTTTTGTTGTGTTTTTTGTTGTCTTTTTGTTGTGTTTTTTGTTGTCTTTTTGTGGTCTTTGTGTTGTATTTTTGTTGTCTTTTTGTCGTCTTTGTTGTGTTTTTGTTGTGTTTTTGTTGTCTTTGTTGTCTTTTAGTTGTGTTTTTTGTTGTCTTTTTCTCGTCTTATTGTTGTCTTTTTGTTGTCTTTTTTGTTGTGTTTTTGTTGTCTTTTTGTTGTCTTTGTTGTCTTTTTGTTGTGTTTTTGTTGTCTTTTTGTCGACTTTGTTGTCTTTTTGTTGTGTTTTTGTTGTCTTTTTGTCGTTTTTGTTGTGTTTTTGTTGTGTTTTTGTTGTGTTTTTGTTGTGTTTTTGTTGTCTTTTTGTCGACTTTGTTGTCTTTTTGTTGTGTTTTTGTTGTCTTTTTGTCGTCTTTGTTGTCTTTTTGTTGTCTTTTAGTTGTGTTTTTGTTTTCTTTTTGTCGTCTTTGTTGTCTTTGTCTTGTCTTTTTTTTGTCTTTTTTTCGTCTTTTTGTCATATTTTTGTTGTCTTTTTGTTGTCTTTTTTGTTGTATTTTTTGTCATCTTTTTCTCATCTTATTGTTGTCTTTTTTGTTGTCTTTTTGTTGTCTTTTTGTTGTCTTTGTTGTCTTTGTTGTCTTTTTGTTGTTTTTTTGTTGTCTTTTTGTCGTCTTTGTTGTGTTTTTGTTGTGTTTTTGTTGTGTTTTTGTTGTCTTTGTTGTCTTTTAGTTGTGTTTTTTGTTGTCTTTTTGTTGTGTTTTTTGTTGTCTTTTTGTTGTGTTTTTTTGTTGTCTTTTGTCATCTTTTTTGTCGTCTTTTTGTCATCTTTTGTCTTGTCTTTTTTTGTCTTTTTTTCCTCTTTTTGTCATATTTTTGTTGTCTTTTTGTTGTCTTTTTGTTGTCTTTTTTGTTGTATTTTTTGTCATCTTTTTCTCATCTTATTGTTGTCTTTTTTGTTGTGTTTTTGTTGTCTTTTTGTTGTCTTTGTTGTGTTTTTGTTGTGTTTTTGTTGTCTTTTTCTCGTCTTATTGTTGTCTTTTTGTTGTCTTTTTTGTTGTGTTTTTGTTGTCTTTTTGTTGTCTTTGTTGTCTTTTTGTTGTGTTTTTGTTGTCTTTTTGTCGACTTTGTTGTCTTTTTGTTGTGTTTTTGTTGTCTTTTTGTCGTCTTTGTTGTGTTTTTGTTGTGTTTTTGTTGTGTTTTTGTCGTCTTTGTTGTCTTTTAGTTGTGTTTTTGTTGTGTTTTTGTCGTCTTTGTTGTCTTTTAGTTGTGTTTTTTGTTGTCTTTTTGTTGTGTTTTTTGTTGTCTTTTTGTGGTCTTTTTGTTGTGTTTTTTGTTGTCTTTTGTCATCTTTTTTGTCGTCTTTTTGTCATCTTTGTCTTGTCTGTTTTTTTGTCTTTTTTTCGTCTTTTTGTCATATTTTTGTTGTCTTTTTGTTGTCTTTTTTGTTGTATTTTTTATCATCTTTTTCTCGTCTTATTGTTGTCTTTCTGTTGTCTTTTTTGTTGTCTTTTTGTTGTCTTTTTGTTGTGTTTTTGTTGTCTTTTTGTCGTCTTTGTTGTGTTTTTGTTGTGTTTTTGTTGTCTTTGTTGTCTTTTAGTTGTGTTTTTTGTTGTCTTTTTGCTGTGTTTTTTGTTGTCTTTTTGTTGTGTTTTTTTGTTGTCTTTTGTCATCTTTTTTGTCGTCTTTTTGTCATCTTTTGTCTTGTCTTTTTTTGTCTTTTTTTCCTCTTTTTGTCATATTTTTGTTGTCTTTTTCTTGTCTTTTTGTTGTCTTTTTTGTTGTATTTGTTGTCATCTTTTTCTCATCTTATTGTTGTCTTTTTGTTGTCTTTTTTGTTGTCTTTTTGTTGTCTTTTTTGTTGTCGTTTTTGTTGTCTTTTTGTCGTCTTTGTTGTGTTTTTTTGTTTTGTTTTTTGTTTTGTTTTTTGTTGTCTTTTTTGTCGTCGTTTTTGTTGTCTTTTTGTTGTGTTTTTGTTGTCTTTTTCTCATCTTTTTGTCATATTTTTGTTGTCTTTTTTGTCGTCGTTTTTTGTTGTCTTTTTGTTGTCTTTTTGTTGTCTTTTTGTCGTCTTTGTTGTCTTTTTGTTGTGTTTTTTGTTGTCTTTTTGTTTTCTTTTTTTGTGATTTTTTCGTCTCTTTGTCATATTTTTGTTGTCTTTTTGTTGTCTTTGTTGTCGTTTTTGTTGTGTTTTTGTTGTCTTTTAGTTGTGTTTTTTGTTGTCTTTTTCTCGTCTTATTGTTGTCTTTTTTGTTGTGTTTTTGTTGTCTTTTTGTCGTCTTTGTTGTGTTTTTGTTGTCTTTGTTGTCTTTTAGTTGTGTTTTTTGGTGTCTTTTTGTTATGTTTTTTGTTGTCTTTTTGTCGTCTTTGTTGTCTTTTTGTTGTGTTTTTGTTGTGTTTTTGTTGTGTTTTTTTGTTGTCTTTTGTCATCTTTTTTGTCGTCTTTTTGTCATCTTTTGTCTTTTGTTCCTCTTTTTGTCATATTTTTGTAGTTTTTTTGTTGTCTTTTTTGTCGTCGATTTTGTTGTCTTTTTGTCGTCTTTGTCTTTTTATTGTGTTTTTTGTTGTCTTTTAGTTGTGTTTTTTGTTGTCTTTTTGTTGTCTTTATTGTCGTTTTTGTTGTGTTTTTTGTAGTTTTTTTGTCGTCTTTGTTGTCTTTTTGTCGTCGTTTTTGTTGTCTTTTCGTGTTTTTTGTTGTCTTTTTGTTGTCTTTTTTGTCGTCGATTTTGTTGTCTTTTTGTCGTCTTTGTCTTTTTATTGTGTTTTTTGTTGTCTTTTAGTTGTGTTTTTTGTTGTCTTTTTGTTGTCTTTATTGTCGTTTTTGTTGTGTTTTTTGTTGTTTTTTTGTCGTCTTTGTTGTCTTTTTGTCGTCGTTTTTGTTGTCTTTTTGTGTTTTTTGTTGTCTTTTTGTTGTCTTTTTTTTGTGATTTTTTCGTCTTTTTGTCACATTTTTGTTGTCTTTTTGTTGTCTTTGTTGTCTTTTTTGTGTTTTTGTTGTCTTTTTGTCGTTTTTGTTGTCTTTTTGTCGTCTTTGTTGTGTTTTTGTCGTCGTTTTTGTTGTCTTTTTGTTGTGATTTTTTCGTCTTTTTGTCATATTTTTATTGTCTTTTTGTCGTCTTTGTTGTCTTTTTGTCGTTTTTGTTGTCTTTTTGTCGTCTTTGTTGTCTTTTTGTCGTCGTTTTTGTTGTCTTTTTGTTGTGTTTTTGTTTTTTTTGTGATTTTTTCGTCTTTTTGTCATATTTTTGTTGTGTTTTTGTTGTCTTTTTTTCGTCTTTTTGTCATATTTTTGTTGTCTTTTTGTTGTCTTTGTTGTCGTTTTTGTTGTTTTTTTGGCGTCTTTGTTGTGTTTTTGTTGTCTTTTTTGTCGTCGTTTTTGTTGTCTTTTTGTTGTGTTTTTGTCGTCTTTGTTGTCTTTTTGTTGTCTTTTTGTTGTCTTTTTTGTCGTCGTTTTTGTTGTCTTTTTGTTGTGTTTTTGTCGTCTTTGTTGTCTTTTAGTTGTGTTTTTTGTTGTCTTTTTGTCGTCTTTGTTGTCTTTTTGTTGTCTTTTTTGTCGTTGTTTTTGTCGTCTTTGTTGTCTTTTTGTTGTCTTTTTTGTCGTCGTTTTTGTCGTCTTTGTTGTCTTTTTGTTGTGTTTTTGTTGTGTTTTTGTTGTGTTTTTGTCGTCTTTGTTGTCTTTTAGTTGTGTTTTTTGTTGTCTTTTTGTTGTGTTTTTTTTTGTCTTTTTGTGGTCTTTTTGTTGTGTTTTTTGTTGTTTTTTGTCATCTTTTTTGTCGTCTTTTTGTCATCTTTGTCTTGTCTTTTTTTGTCTTTTTTTCGTCTTTTTGTCATATTTTTGTTGTCTTTTTTTTTGTCTTTTTGTTGTCTTTTTGTTGTGTTTTTGTTGTCTTTTTGTTGTCTTTTTGTCGTCTTTGTCTTTTTGTTGTGTTTTTGTTGTCTTTTTGTCGTCTTTGTTGTCTTTTTGTCGTCGTTTTTGTTGTCTTTTTGTGTTTTTTGTTGTCTTTTTGTTGTCTTTTTTTGTGATTTTTTCGTCTTTTTGTCATATTTTTGTTGTGTTTTTGTTGTCTTTATTGTCGTTTTTGTTGTGTTTTGTTGTCTTTTTGTCGTCTTTGTTGTCTTTTTGTTGTGTTTTTGTTGTGTTTTTGTCGTCTTTGTTGTCTTTTAGTTGTGTTTTTTGTTGTCTTTTTGTTGTGTTTTTTGTTGTCTTTTTGTGGTCTTTTTGTTGTGTTTTTTGTTGTCTTTTGTCATCTTTTTTGTCGTCTTTTTGTCATCTTTGTCTTGTCTTTTTTTGTCTTTTTTTCGTCTTTTTGTCATATTTTTGTTGTCTTTTTTGTTGTCTTTTTGTTGTCTTTTTGTTGTGTTTTTGTTGTCTTTTTGTTGTCTTTTTGTCGTCTTTGTCTTTTTGTTGTGTTTTTGTTGTCTTTTTGTCGTCTTTGTTGTCTTTTTGTCGTCGTTTTTGTTGTCTTTTTGTGTTTTTTGTTGTCTTTTTGTTGTCTTTTTTTGTGATTTTTTCGTCTTTTTGTCATATTTTTGTTGTGTTTTTGTTGTCTTTATTGTCGTTTTTGTTGTGTTTTTGTTGTCTTTTTTTCGTCTTTTTGTCATATTTTTGTTGTCTTTTTGTTGTCTTTGTTGTCGTTTTTGTTGTGTTTTGTTGTCTTTTTGTCGTCTTTGTTGTCTTTTTGTTGTGTTTTTGTTGTGTTTTTGTCGTCTTTGTTGTCTTTTAGTTGTGTTTTTTGTTGTCTTTTTGTTGTGTTTTTTGTTGTCTTTTTGTCATATTTTTGTTGTGTTTTTGTTGTCTTTATTGTCGTTTTTGTTGTGTTTTTGTTGTCTTTTTTTCGTCTTTTTGTCATATTTTTGTTGTCTTTTTGTTGTCTTTGTTGTCGTTTTTGTTGTGTTTTGTTGTCTTTTTGTCGTCTTTGTTGTCTTTTTGTTGTGTTTTTGTTGTGTTTTTGTTGTCTTTGTTGTCTTTTAGTTGTGTTTTTTGTTGTCTTTTTGTTGTGTTTTTTGTTGTCTTTTTGTGGTCTTTTTGTTGTGTTTTTTGTTGTCTTTTGTCATCTTTTTTGTCGTCTTTTTGTCATCTTTGTCTTGTCTTTTTTTGTCTTTTTTTCGTCTTTTTGTCATATTTTTGTTGTCTTTTTGTTGTCTTTTTTGTTGTATTTTTTGTTGTATTTTTTGTCATCTTTTTCTCATCTTATTGTTGTCTTTTTGTTGTCTTTTTGTTGTCTTTTTGTTGTCTTTGTTGTGTTTTTGTTGTCTTTTTGTCGTCTTTGTTGTGTTTTTGTTGTGTTTTTGTTGTGTTTTTGTTGTGTTTTTGTTGTCTTTGTTGTCTTTTAGTTGTGTTTTTTGTTGTCTTTTTCTCGTCTTATTGTTGTCTTTTTGTTGTCTTTTTTGTTGTGTTTTTGTTGTCTTTTTGTTGTCTTTGTTGTCTTTTTGTTGTGTTTTTGTCGTCTTTGTTGTCTTTTAGTTGTGTTTTTTGTTGTCTTTTTGTTGTGTTTTTTGTTGTCTTTTTGTGGTCTTTTTGTTGTGTTTTTTGTTGTCTTTTGTCATCTTTTTTGTCGTCTTTTTGTCATCTTTGTCTTGTCTTTTTTTGTCTTTTTTTCGTCTTTTTGTCATATTTTTGTTGTCTTTTTTGTTGTCTTTTTGTTGTCTTTTTGTTGTGTTTTTGTTGTCTTTTTGTTGTCTTTTTGTCGTCTTTGTCTTTTTGTTGTGTTTTTGTTGTCTTTTTGTCGTCTTTGTTGTCTTTTTGTCGTCGTTTTTGTTGTCTTTTTGTGTTTTTTGTTGTCTTTTTGTTGTCTTTTTTTGTGATTTTTTCGTCTTTTTGTCATATTTTTGTTGTGTTTTTGTTGTCTTTATTGTCGTTTTTGTTGTGTTTTTGTTGTCTTTTTTTCGTCTTTTTGTCATATTTTTGTTGTCTTTTTGTTGTCTTTTTTGTTGTATTTTTTGTTGTATTTTTTGTCATCTTTTTCTCATCTTATTGTTGTCTTTTTGTTGTCTTTTTGTTGTCTTTTTGTTGTCTTTGTTGTGTTTTTGTTGTCTTTTTGTCGTCTTTGTTGTGTTTTTGTTGTGTTTTTGTTGTGTTTTTGTTGTGTTTTTGTTGTCTTTGTTGTCTTTTAGTTGTGTTTTTTGTTGTCTTTTTCTCGTCTTATTGTTGTCTTTTTGTTGTCTTTTTTGTTGTGTTTTTGTTGTCTTTTTGTTGTCTTTGTTGTCTTTTTGTTGTGTTTTTGTCGTCTTTGTTGTCTTTTAGTTGTGTTTTTTGTTGTCTTTTTGTTGTGTTTTTTGTTGTCTTTTTGTGGTCTTTTTGTTGTGTTTTTTGTTGTCTTTTGTCATCTTTTTTGTCGTCTTTTTGTCATCTTTGTCTTGTCTTTTTTTGTCTTTTTTTCGTCTTTTTGTCATATTTTTGTTGTCTTTTTTGTTGTCTTTTTGTTGTCTTTTTGTTGTGTTTTTGTTGTCTTTTTGTTGTCTTTTTGTCGTCTTTGTCTTTTTGTTGTGTTTTTGTTGTCTTTTTGTCGTCTTTGTTGTCTTTTTGTCGTCGTTTTTGTTGTCTTTTTGTGTTTTTTGTTGTCTTTTTGTTGTCTTTTTTTGTGATTTTTTCGTCTTTTTGTCATATTTTTGTTGTGTTTTTGTTGTCTTTATTGTCGTTTTTGTTGTGTTTTTGTTGTCTTTTTTTCGTCTTTTTGTCATATTTTTGTTGTCTTTTTGTTGTCTTTGTTGTCGTTTTTGTTGTGTTTTGTTGTCTTTTTGTCGTCTTTGTTGTCTTTTTGTTGTGTTTTTGTTGTGTTTTTGTTGTGTTTTTGTCGTCTTTGTTGTCTTTTAGTTGTGTTTTTTGTTGTCTTTTTGTTGTGTTTTTTGTTGTCTTTTTGTGGTCTTTTTGTTGTGTTTTTTGTTGTCTTTTGTCATCTTTTTTGTCGTCTTTTTGTCATCTTTGTCTTGTCTTTTTTTGTCTTTTTTTCGTCTTTTTGTCATATTTTTGTTGTCTTTTTGTTGTCTTTTTTGTTGTATTTTTTGTTGTATTTTTTGTCATCTTTTTCTCATCTTATTGTTGTCTTTTTGTTGTCTTTTTGTTGTCTTTTTGTTGTCTTTGTTGTGTTTTTGTTGTCTTTTTGTCGTCTTTGTTGTGTTTTTGTTGTGTTTTTGTTGTGTTTTTGTTGTGTTTTTGTTGTCTTTGTTGTCTTTTAGTTGTGTTTTTTGTTGTCTTTTTCTCGTCTTATTGTTGTCTTTTTGTTGTCTTTTTTGTTGTGTTTTTGTTGTCTTTTTGTTGTCTTTGTTGTCTTTTTGTTGTGTTTTTGTCGTCTTTGTTGTCTTTTAGTTGTGTTTTTTGTTGTCTTTTTGTTGTCTTTTTGTTGTGTTTTTGTTGTCTTTTTGTTGTCTTTTTGTCGTCTTTGTCTTTTTGTTGTGTTTTTGTTGTCTTTTTGTCGTCTTTGTTGTCTTTTTGTCGTCGTTTTTGTTGTCTTTTTGTGTTTTTTGTTGTCTTTTTGTTGTCTTTTTTTGTGATTTTTTCGTCTTTTTGTCATATTTTTGTTGTGTTTTTGTTGTCTTTATTGTCGTTTTTGTTGTGTTTTTGTTGTCTTTTTTTCGTCTTTTTGTCATATTTTTGTTGTCTTTTTGTTGTCTTTGTTGTCGTTTTTGTTGTGTTTTGTTGTCTTTTTGGCGTCTTTGTTGTGTTTTTGTTGTCTTTTTTGTCGTCGTTTTTGTTGTCTTTTTGTTGTGTTTTTGTCGTCTTTGTTGTCTTTTTGTTGTCTTTTTGTTGTCTTTTTTGTCGTCGTTTTTGTTGTCTTTTTGTTGTGTTTTTGTCGTCTTTGTTGTCTTTTAGTTGTGTTTTTTGTTGACTTTTTGTCGTCTTTGTTGTCTTTTTGTTGTCTTTTTTGTCGTTGTTTTTGTCGTCTTTGTTGTCTTTTTGTTGTCTTTTTTGTCGTCGTTTTTGTCGTCTTTGTTGTCTTTTTGTTGTGTTTTTGTTGTGTTTTTGTCGTCTTTGTTGTCTTTTAGTTGTGTTTTTTGTTGTCTTTTTGTTGTGTTTTTTGTTGTCTTTTTGTGGTCTTTTTGTTGTGTTTTTTGTTGTTTTTTGTCATCTTTTTTGTCGTCTTTTTGTCATCTTTGTCTTGTCTTTTTTTGTCTTTTTTTCGTCTTTTTGTCATATTTTTGTTGTATTTTTTTTTGTCTTTTTGTTGTCTTTTTGTTGTGTTTTTGTTGTCTTTTTGTTGTCTTTTTGTCATCTTTGTCTTTTTGTTGTGTTTTTGTTGTCTTTTTGTAGTCTTTGTTGTCTTTTTGTCGTCGTTTTTGTTGTCTTTTTGTGTTTTTTGTTGTCTTTTTGTTGTCTTTTTTTGTGATTTTTTCGTCTTTTTGTCATATTTTTGTTGTGTTTTTGTTGTCTTTATTGTCGTTTTTGTTGTGTTTTGTTGTCTTTTTGTCGTCTTTGTTGTCTTTTTGTTGTGTTTTTGTTGTGTTTTTGTCGTCTTTGTTGTCTTTTAGTTGTGTTTTTTGTTGTCTTTTTGTTGTGTTTTTTGTTGTCTTTTTGTGGTCTTTTTGTTGTGTTTTTTGTTGTCTTTTGTCATCTTTTTTGTCGTCTTTTTGTCATCTTTGTCTTGTCTTTTTTTGTCTTTTTTTCGTCTTTTTGTCATATTTTTGTTGTCTTTTTTGTTGTCTTTTTGTTGTCTTTTTGTTGTGTTTTTGTTGTCTTTTTGTTGTCTTTTTGTCGTCTTTGTCTTTTTGTTGTGTTTTTGTTGTCTTTTTGTCGTCTTTGTTGTCTTTTTGTCGTCGTTTTTGTTGTCTTTTTGTGTTTTTTGTTGTCTTTTTGTTGTCTTTTTTTGTGATTTTTTCGTCTTTTTGTCATATTTTTGTTGTGTTTTTGTTGTCTTTATTGTCGTTTTTGTTGTGTTTTTGTTGTCTTTTTTTCGTCTTTTTGTCATATTTTTGTTGTCTTTTTGTTGTCTTTGTTGTCGTTTTTGTTGTGTTTTGTTGTCTTTTTGTCGTCTTTGTTGTCTTTTTGTTGTGTTTTTGTTGTGTTTTTGTCGTCTTTGTTGTCTTTTAGTTGTGTTTTTTGTTGTCTTTTTGTTGTGTTTTTTGTTGTCTTTTTGTCATATTTTTGTTGTGTTTTTGTTGTCTTTATTGTCGTTTTTGTTGTGTTTTTGTTGTCTTTTTTTCGTCTTTTTGTCATATTTTTGTTGTCTTTTTGTTGTCTTTGTTGTCGTTTTTGTTGTGTTTTGTTGTCTTTTTGTCGTCTTTGTTGTCTTTTTGTTGTGTTTTTGTTGTGTTTTTGTTGTCTTTGTTGTCTTTTAGTTGTGTTTTTTGTTGTCTTTTTGTTGTGTTTTTTGTTGTCTTTTTGTGGTCTTTTTGTTGTGTTTTTTGTTGTCTTTTGTCATCTTTTTTGTCGTCTTTTTGTCATCTTTGTCTTGTCTTTTTTTGTCTTTTTTTCGTCTTTTTGTCATATTTTTGTTGTCTTTTTGTTGTCTTTTTTGTTGTATTTTTTGTTGTATTTTTTGTCATCTTTTTCTCATCTTATTGTTGTCTTTTTGTTGTCTTTTTGTTGTCTTTTTGTTGTCTTTGTTGTGTTTTTGTTGTCTTTTTGTCGTCTTTGTTGTGTTTTTGTTGTGTTTTTGTTGTGTTTTTGTTGTGTTTTTGTTGTGTTTTTGTTGTCTTTGTTGTCTTTTAGTTGTGTTTTTTGTTGTCTTTTTCTCGTCTTATTGTTGTCTTTTTGTTGTCTTTTTTGTTGTGTTTTTGTTGTCTTTTTGTTGTCTTTGTTGTCTTTTTGTTGTGTTTTTGTCGTCTTTGTTGTCTTTTAGTTGTGTTTTTTGTTGTCTTTTTGTTGTGTTTTTTGTTGTCTTTTTGTGGACTTTTTGTTGTGTTTTTTGTTGTCTTTTGTCATCTTTTTTGTCGTCTTTTTGTCATCTTTGTCTTGTCTTTTTTTGTCTTTTTTTCGTCTTTTTGTCATATTTTTGTTGTCTTTTTTGTTGTCTTTTTGTTGTCTTTTTGTTGTGTTTTTGTTGTCTTTTTGTTGTCTTTTTGTCGTCTTTGTCTTTTTGTTGTGTTTTTGTTGTCTTTTTGTCGTCTTTGTTGTCTTTTTGTCGTCGTTTTTGTTGTCTTTTTGTGTTTTTTGTTGTCTTTTTGTTGTCTTTTTTTGTGATTTTTTCGTCTTTTTGTCATATTTTTGTTGTGTTTTTGTTGTCTTTATTGTCGTTTTTGTTGTGTTTTTGTTGTCTTTTTTTCGTCTTTTTGTCATATTTTTGTTGTCTTTTTGTTGTCTTTGTTGTCGTTTTTGTTGTGTTTTGTTGTCTTTTTGTCGTCTTTGTTGTCTTTTTGTTGTGTTTTTGTTGTGTTTTTGTCGTCTTTGTTGTCTTTTAGTTGTGTTTTTTGTTGTCTTTTTGTTGTGTTTTTTGTTGTCTTTTTGTCATATTTTTGTTGTGTTTTTGTTGTCTTTATTGTCGTTTTTGTTGTGTTTTTGTTGTCTTTTTTTCGTCTTTTTGTCATATTTTTGTTGTCTTTTTGTTGTCTTTGTTGTCGTTTTTGTTGTGTTTTGTTGTCTTTTTGTCGTCTTTGTTGTCTTTTTGTTGTGTTTTTGTTGTGTTTTTGTTGTCTTTGTTGTCTTTTAGTTGTGTTTTTTGTTGTCTTTTTGTTGTGTTTTTTGTTGTCTTTTTGTGGTCTTTTTGTTGTGTTTTTTGTTGTCTTTTGTCATCTTTTTTGTCGTCTTTTTGTCATCTTTGTCTTGTCTTTTTTTGTCTTTTTTTCGTCTTTTTGTCATATTTTTGTTGTCTTTTTGTTGTCTTTTTTGTTGTATTTTTTGTTGTATTTTTTGTCATCTTTTTCTCATCTTATTGTTGTCTTTTTGTTGTCTTTTTGTTGTCTTTTTGTTGTCTTTGTTGTGTTTTTGTTGTCTTTTTGTCGTCTTTGTTGTGTTTTTGTTGTGTTTTTGTTGTGTTTTTGTTGTGTTTTTGTTGTCTTTGTTGTCTTTTAGTTGTGTTTTTTGTTGTCTTTTTCTCGTCTTATTGTTGTCTTTTTGTTGTCTTTTTTGTTGTGTTTTTGTTGTCTTTTTGTTGTCTTTGTTGTCTTTTTGTTGTGTTTTTGTCGTCTTTGTTGTCTTTTAGTTGTGTTTTTTGTTGTCTTTTTGTTGTGTTTTTTGTTGTCTTTTTGTGGTCTTTTTGTTGTGTTTTTTGTTGTCTTTTGTCATCTTTTTTGTCGTCTTTTTGTCATCTTTGTCTTGTCTTTTTTTGTCTTTTTTTCGTCTTTTTGTCATATTTTTGTTGTCTTTTTTGTTGTCTTTTTGTTGTCTTTTTGTTGTCTTTGTTGTCTTTTTGTTGTGTTTTTGTTGTCTTTTTATTGTGTTTTTGTTGTCTTTTTGTCGTCTTTGTCTTTTTGTTGTGTTTTTGTTGTCTTTTTGTCGTCTTTGTTGTCTTTTTGTCGTCGTTTTTGTTGTCTTTTTGTGTTTTTTGTTGTCTTTTTGTTGTCTTTTTTTGTGATTTTTTCGTCTTTTTGTCATATTTTTGTTGTGTTTTTGTTGTCTTTATTGTCGTTTTTGTTGTGTTTTTGTTGTCTTTTTTTCGTCTTTTTGTCATATTTTTGTTGTCTTTTTGTTGTCTTTTTTGTTGTCTTTTTTGTTGTCTTTTTGTTGTGTTTTTGTTGTCTTTGTTGTCTTTTTGTTGTGTTTTTGTTGTCTTTTTGTCGTCTTTGTTGTGTTTTTGTTGTGTTTTTGTTGTGTTTTTGTTGTCTTTGTTGTCTTTTAGTTGTGTTTTTTGTTGTCTTTTTCTCGTCTTGTTGTCTTTTTTGTTGTGTTTTTGTTGTCTTTTTGTTGTCTTTGTTGTCTTTTTGTTGTGTTTTTGTCGTCTTTGTTGTCTTTTAGTTGTTTTTTTTGTTGTCTTTTTGTTGTGTTTTTGTGGTCTTTTTGTTGTGTTTTTTGTTGTCTTTGTCATCTTTTTGTCGTCTTTTTGTCATCTTTGTCTTGTCTTTTTTTTGTCTTTTTTTCGTCTTTTTGTCATATTTTTGTTGTGTTTTTGTTGACTTTTTTGTTGTATTTTTTGTCTTTTTGTTGTGTTTTTGTCGTCTTTGTTGTCTTTTAGTTGTTTTTTTTGTTGTCTTTTTGTTGTGTTTTTGTGGTCTTTTTGTTGTGTTTTTTGTTGTCTTTGTCATCTTTTTGTCGTCTTTTTGTCATCTTTGTCTTGTCTTTTTTTTGTCTTTTTTTCGTCTTTTTGTCATATTTTTGTCATATTTTTGTTGTGTTTTTGTTGACTTTTTTGTTGTATTTTTTGTCATCTTTTTCTCGTCTTATTGTTGTCTTTTTGTTGTCTTTTTGATGTCTTTTTTGTCGTCGTTTTTGTTGTCTTTTTTGTCGTCGTTTTTGTTGTCTTTTTCTCGTCTTATTGTTGTCTTTTTTGTTGTCTTTTTGTCATATTTTTGTTGTCTTTGTTGTCGTTTTTGTTGTGTTTTTGTTGTCTTTTTGTCGTCTTTGTTGTCTTTCTGTTGTGTTTTTGTTGTGTTTTTGTCGTCTTTGTTGTCTTTTAGTTGTGTTTTTTGTTGTCTTTTTGTTGTGTTTTTTGTTGTCTTTTTGTGGTCTTTTTGTTGTGTTTTTTGTTGTCTTTTGTCATCTTTTTTGTCGTCTTTTTGTCATCTTTGTCTTGTCTTTTTTTGTCTTTTTTTCGTCTTTTTGTCATATTTTTGTTGTCTTTTTTGTTGTCTTTTTGTTGTCTTTGTTGTCTTTTTGTTGTGTTTTTGTTGTCTTTTTATTGTGTTTTAGTTGTCTTTTTGTCGTCTTTGTCTTTTTGTTGTGTTTTTGTTGTCTTTTTGACGTCTTTGTTGTCTTTTTGTCGTCGTTTTTGTTGTCTTTTTGTGTTTTTTGTTGTCTTTTTGTTGTCTTTTTTTGTGATTTTTTCGTCTTTTTGTCATATTTTTGTTGTGTTTTTGTTGTCTTTATTGTCGTTTTTGTTGTGTTTTTGTTGTCTTTTTTTCGTCTTTTTGTCATATTTTTGTTGTCTTTTTGTTGTCTTTGTTGTCGTTTTTGTTGTGTTTTGTTGTCTTTTTGTCGTCTTTGTTGTCTTTTTGTTGTGTTTTTGTTGTGTTTTTGTCGTCTTTGTTGTCTTTTAGTTGTGTTTTTTGTTGTCTTTTTGTTGTGTTTTTTGTTGTCTTTTTGTGGTCTTTTTGTTGTGTTTTTTGTTGTCTTTTGTCATCTTTTTTGTTGTCTTTTTGTCATCTTTGTCTTTTTGTTGTGTTTTTGTTGTCTTTTTGTCGTCTTTGTTGTCTTTTTGTCGTCGTTTTTGTTGTCTTTTTGTGTTTTTTGTTGTCTTTTTGTTGTCTTTTTTGTGATTTTTTCGTCTTTTTGTCATATTTTTGTTGTGTTTTTGTTGTCTTTATTGTCGTTTTTGTTGTGTTTTGTTGTCTTTTTGTCGTCTTTGTTGTCTTTTTGTTGTGTTTTTGTTGTGTTTTTGTCGTCTTTGTTGTCTTTTAGTTGTGTTTTTTGTTGTCTTTTTGTTGTGTTTTTTGTTGTCTTTTTGTGGTCTTTTTGTTGTGTTTTTTGTTGTCTTTTGTCATCTTTTTTGTCGTCTTTTTGTCATCTTTGTCTTGTCTTTTTTTGTCTTTTTTTCGTCTTTTTGTCATATTTTTGTTGTCTTTTTTGTTGTCTTTTTGTTGTCTTTTTGTTGTGTTTTTGTTGTCTTTTTGTTGTCTTTTTGTCGTCTTTGTCTTTTTGTTGTGTTTTTGTTGTCTTTTTGTCGTCTTTGTTGTCTTTTTGTCGTCGTTTTTGTTGTCTTTTTGTGTTTTTTGTTGTCTTTTTGTTGTCTTTTTTTGTGATTTTTTCGTCTTTTTGTCATATTTTTGTTGTGTTTTTGTTGTCTTTATTGTCGTTTTTGTTGTGTTTTTGTTGTCTTTTTTTCGTCTTTTTGTCATATTTTTGTTGTCTTTTTGTTGTCTTTGTTGTCGTTTTTGTTGTGTTTTGTTGTCTTTTTGTCGTCTTTGTTGTCTTTTTGTTGTGTTTTTGTTGTGTTTTTGTCGTCTTTGTTGTCTTTTAGTTGTGTTTTTTGTTGTGTTTTTTGTTGTCTTTTTGTGGTCTTTTTGTTGTGTTTTTTGTTGTCTTTTGTCATCTTTTTTGTCGTCTTTTTGTCATCTTTGTCTTGTCTTTTTTTGTCTTTTTTTCGTCTTTTTGTCATATTTTTGTTGTCTTTTTGTTGTCTTTTTTGTTGTATTTTTTGTTGTATTTTTTGTCATCTTTTTCTCATCTTATTGTTGTCTTTTTGTTGTCTTTTTTGTTGTCTTTTTGTTGTCTTTTTGTTGTCTTTGTTGTGTTTTTGTTGTCTTTTTGTCGTCTTTGTTGTGTTTTTGTTGTGTTTTTGTTGTGTTTTTGTTGTCTTTGTTGTCTTTTAGTTGTGTTTTTTGTTGTGTTTTTGTCGTCTTTGTTGTCTTTTAGTTGTGTTTTTTGTTGTCTTTTTGTTGTGTTTTTTGTTGTCTTTTTGTCATATTTTTGTTGTGTTTTTGTTGTCTTTATTGTCGTTTTTGTTGTGTTTTTGTTGTCTTTTTTTCGTCTTTTTGTCATATTTTTGTTGTCTTTTTGTTGTCTTTGTTGTCGTTTTTGTTGTGTTTTGTTGTCTTTTTGTCGTCTTTGTTGTCTTTTTGTTGTGTTTTTGTTGTGTTTTTGTCGTCTTTGTTGTCTTTTAGTTTTTTTTTTGTTGTCTTTTTGTTGTGTTTTTTGTTGTCTTTTTGTGGTCTTTTTGTTGTGTTTTTTGTTGTCTTTTGTCATCTTTTTTGTCGTCTTTTTGTCATCTTTGTCTTGTCTTTTTTTGTCTTTTTTTCGTCTTTTTGTCATATTTTTGTTGTCTTTTTGTTGTCTTTTTTGTTGTATTTTTTGTTGTATTTTTTGTCATCTTTTTCTCATCTTATTGTTGTCTTTTTGTTGTCTTTTTTGTTGTCTTTTTGTTGTCTTTTTGTTGTCTTCGTTGTGTTTTTGTTGTCTTTTTGTCGTCTTTGTTGTGTTTTTGTTGTGTTTTTGTTGTGTTTTTGTTGTCTTTGTTGTCTTTTAGTTGTGTTTTTTGTTGTCTTTTTCTCGTCTTATTGTTGTCTTTTTGTTGTCTTTTTTGTTGTGTTTTTGTTGTCTTTTTGTTGTCTTTGTTGTCTTTTTGTTGTGTTTTTGTCGTCTTTGTTGTCTTTTAGTTGTGTTTTTTGTTGTCTTTTTGTTGTGTTTTTTGTTGTCTTTTTGTGGTCTTTTTGTTGTGTTTTTTGTTGTCTTTTGTCATCTTTTTTGTCGTCTTTTTGTCATCTTTGTCTTGTCTTTTTTTGTCTTTTTTTCGTCTTTTTGTCATATTTTTGTTGTCTTTTTTGTTGTCTTTTTGTTGTCTTTGTTGTCTTTTTGTTGTGTTTTTGTTGTCTTTTTAATGTGTTTTAGTTGTCTTTTTGTCGTCTTTGTCTTTTTGTTGTGTTTTTGTTGTCTTTTTGACGTCTTTGTTGTCTTTTTGTCGTCGTTTTTGTTGTCTTTTTGTGTTTTTTGTTGTCTTTTTGTTGTCTTTTTTTGTGATTTTTTCGTCTTTTTGTCATATTTTTGTTGTGTTTTTGTTGTCTTTATTGTCGTTTTTGTTGTGTTTTTGTTGTCTTTTTTTCGTCTTTTTGTCATATTTTTGTTGTCTTTTTGTTGTCTTTGTTGTCGTTTTTGTTGTGTTTTGTTGTCTTTTTGTCGTCTTTGTTGTCTTTTTGTTGTGTTTTTGTTGTGTTTTTGTCGTCTTTGTTGTCTTTTAGTTGTGTTTTTTGTTGTCTTTTTGTTGTGTTTTTTGTTGTCTTTTTGTGGTCTTTTTGTTGTGTTTTTTGTTGTCTTTTGTCATCTTTTTTGTTGTCTTTTTGTCATCTTTGTCTTTTTGTTGTGTTTTTGTTGTCTTTTTGTCGTCTTTGTTGTCTTTTTGTCGTCGTTTTTGTTGTCTTTTTGTGTTTTTTGTTGTCTTTTTGTTGTCTTTTTTGTGATTTTTTCGTCTTTTTGTCATATTTTTGTTGTGTTTTTGTTGTCTTTATTGTCGTTTTTGTTGTGTTTTGTTGTCTTTTTGTCGTCTTTGTTGTCTTTTTGTTGTGTTTTTGTTGTGTTTTTGTCGTCTTTGTTGTCTTTTAGTTGTGTTTTTTGTTGTCTTTTTGTTGTGTTTTTTGTTGTCTTTTTGTGGTCTTTTTGTTGTGTTTTTTGTTGTCTTTTGTCATCTTTTTTGTCGTCTTTTTGTCATCTTTGTCTTGTCTTTTTTTGTCTTTTTTTCGTCTTTTTGTCATATTTTTGTTGTCTTTTTTGTTGTCTTTTTGTTGTCTTTTTGTTGTGTTTTTGTTGTCTTTTTGTTGTCTTTTTGTCGTCTTTGTCTTTTTGTTGTGTTTTTGTTGTCTTTTTGTCGTCTTTGTTGTCTTTTTGTCGTCGTTTTTGTTGTCTTTTTGTGTTTTTTGTTGTCTTTTTGTTGTCTTTTTTTGTGATTTTTTCGTCTTTTTGTCATATTTTTGTTGTGTTTTTGTTGTCTTTATTGTCGTTTTTGTTGTGTTTTTGTTGTCTTTTTTTCGTCTTTTTGTCATATTTTTGTTGTCTTTTTGTTGTCTTTGTTGTCGTTTTTGTTGTGTTTTGTTGTCTTTTTGTCGTCTTTGTTGTCTTTTTGTTGTGTTTTTGTTGTGTTTTTGTCGTCTTTGTTGTCTTTTAGTTGTGTTTTTTGTTGTCTTTTTGTTGTGTTTTTTGTTGTCTTTTTGTGGTCTTTTTGTTGTGTTTTTTGTTGTCTTTTGTCATCTTTTTTGTCGTCTTTTTGTCATCTTTGTCTTGTCTTTTTTTGTCTTTTTTTCGTCTTTTTGTCATATTTTTGTTGTCTTTTTGTTGTCTTTTTTGTTGTATTTTTTGTTGTATTTTTTGTCATCTTTTTCTCATCTTATTGTTGTCTTTTTGTTGTCTTTTTTGTTGTCTTTTTGTTGTCTTTTTGTTGTCTTTGTTGTGTTTTTGTTGTCTTTTTGTCGTCTTTGTTGTGTTTTTGTTGTGTTTTTGTTGTGTTTTTGTTGTCTTTGTTGTCTTTTAGTTGTGTTTTTTGTTGTGTTTTTGTCGTCTTTGTTGTCTTTTAGTTGTGTTTTTTGTTGTCTTTTTGTTGTGTTTTTTGTTGTCTTTTTGTCATATTTTTGTTGTGTTTTTGTTGTCTTTATTGTCGTTTTTGTTGTGTTTTTGTTGTCTTTTTTTCGTCTTTTTGTCATATTTTTGTTGTCTTTTTGTTGTCTTTGTTGTCGTTTTTGTTGTGTTTTGTTGTCTTTTTGTCGTCTTTGTTGTCTTTTTGTTGTGTTTTTGTTGTGTTTTTGTCGTCTTTGTTGTCTTTTAGTTGTGTTTTTTGTTGTCTTTTTGTTGTGTTTTTTGTTGTCTTTTTGTGGTCTTTTTGTTGTGTTTTTTGTTGTCTTTTGTCATCTTTTTTGTCGTCTTTTTGTCATCTTTGTCTTGTCTTTTTTTGTCTTTTTTTCGTCTTTTTGTCATATTTTTGTTGTCTTTTTGTTGTCTTTTTTGTTGTATTTTTTGTTGTATTTTTTGTCATCTTTTTCTCATCTTATTGTTGTCTTTTTGTTGTCTTTTTTGTTGTCTTTTTGTTGTCTTTTTGTTGTCTTTGTTGTGTTTTTGTTGTCTTTTTGTCGTCTTTGTTGTGTTTTTGTTGTGTTTTTGTTGTGTTTTTGTTGTCTTTGTTGTCTTTTAGTTGTGTTTTTTGTTGTCTTTTTCTCGTCTTATTGTTGTCTTTTTGTTGTCTTTTTTGTTGTGTTTTTGTTGTCTTTTTGTTGTCTTTGTTGTCTTTTTGTTGTGTTTTTGTCGTCTTTGTTGTCTTTTAGTTGTGTTTTTTGTTGTCTTTTTGTTGTGTTTTTTGTTGTCTTTTTGTGGTCTTTTTGTTGTGTTTTTTGTTGTCTTTTGTCATCTTTTTTGTCGTCTTTTTGTCATCTTTGTCTTGTCTTTTTTTGTCTTTTTTTCGTCTTTTTGTCATATTTTTGTTGTCTTTTTTGTTGTCTTTTTGTTGTCTTTTTGTTGTCTTTGTTGTCTTTTTGTTGTGTTTTTGTTGTCTTTTTATTGTGTTTTTGTTGTCTTTTTGTCGTCTTTGTCTTTTTGTTGTGTTTTTGTTGTCTTTTTGTCGTCTTTGTTGTCTTTTTGTCGTCGTTTTTGTTGTCTTTTTGTGTTTTTTGTTGTCTTTTTGTTGTCTTTTTTTGTGATTTTTTCGTCTTTTTGTCATATTTTTGTTGTGTTTTTGTTGTCTTTATTGTCGTTTTTGTTGTGTTTTTGTTGTCTTTTTTTCGTCTTTTTGTCATATTTTTGTTGTCTTTTTGTTGTCTTTGTTGTCGTTTTTGTTGTGTTTTGTTGTCTTTTTGTTGTCTTTGTTGTCTTTTTGTTGTGTTTTTGTCGTCTTTGTTGTCTTTTAGTTGTGTATTTTGTTGTCTTTTTGTTGTGTTTTTTGTTGTCTTTTGTCATCTTTTTTGTCGTCGTTTTGTCATCTTTGTCTTGTCTTTTTTTGTCTTTTTTTCGTCTTTTTGTCATATTTTTGTTGTCTTTTTGTTGTCTTTTTTGTTGTCTTTTTTGTTGTCTTTTTGTTGTCTTTTTGTTGTCTTTGTTGTCTTTTTGTTGTGTTTTTGTTGTCTTTTTGTCGTCTTTGTTGTGTTTTTGTTGTGTTTTTGTTGTGTTTTTGTTGTCTTTGTTGTCTTTTAGTTGTGTTTTTTGTTGTCTTTTTCTCGTCTTATTGTTGTCTTTTTTGTTGTGTTTTTGTTGTCTTTTTGTTGTCTTTGTTGTCTTTTTGTTGTGTTTTTGTCGTCTTTGTTGTCTTTTAGTTGTGTTTTTTGTTGTCTTTTTGTTGTGTTTTTGTGGTCTTTTTGTTGTGTTTTTTGTTGTCTTTGTCATCTTTTTGTCGTCTTTTTGTCATCTTTGTCTTGTCTTTTTTTTGTCTTTTTTTCGTCTTTTTGTCATATTTTTGTCATATTTTTGTTGTGTTTTTGTTGACTTTTTTGTTGTATTTTTTGTCATCTTTTTCTCGTCTTATTGTTGTCTTTTTGTTGTCTTTTTGATGTCTTTTTTGTCGTCGTTTTTGTTGTCTTTTTTGTCGTCGTTTTTGTTGTCTTTTTCTCGTCTTATTGTTGTCTTTTTGTTGTCTTTTTTGTTGTCTTTTTGTCATATTTTTGTTGTCTTTGTTGTCGTTTTTGTTGTGTTTTTGTTGTCTTTTTGTCGTCTTTGTTGTCTTTCTGTTGTGTTTTTGTTGTGTTTTTGTCGTCTTTGTTGTCTTTTAGTTGTGTTTTTTGTTGTCTTTTTGTTGTGTTTTTTGTTGTCTTTTTGTGGTCTTTTTGTTGTGTTTTTTGTTGTCTTTTGTCATCTTTTTTGTCGTCTTTTTGTCATCTTTGTCTTGTCTTTTTTTGTCTTTTTTTCGTCTTTTTGTCATATTTTTGTTGTCTTTTTTGTTGTCTTTTTGTTGTCTTTGTTGTCTTTTTGTTGTGTTTTTGTTGTCTTTTTATTGTGTTTTAGTTGTCTTTTTGTCGTCTTTGTCTTTTTGTTGTGTTTTTGTTGTCTTTTTGACGTCTTTGTTGTCTTTTTGTCGTCGTTTTTGTTGTCTTTTTGTGTTTTTTGTTGTCTTTTTGTTGTCTTTTTTTGTGATTTTTTCGTCTTTTTGTCATATTTTTGTTGTGTTTTTGTTGTCTTTATTGTCGTTTTTGTTGTCTTTTTTTCGTCTTTTTGTCATATTTTTGTTGTCTTTTTGTTGTGTTTTTTGTTGTCTTTTTGTGGTCTTTTTGTTGTGTTTTTTGTTGTCTTTTGTCATCTTTTTTGTCGTCTTTTTGTCATCTTTGTCTTGTCTTTTTTTGTCTTTTTTTCGTCTTTTTGTTGTCTTTTTTGTTGTCTTTTTGTTGTCTTTGTTGTCTTTTTGTTGTGTTTTTGTTGTCTTTTTATTGTGTTTTAGTTGTCTTTTTGTCGTCTTTGTCTTTTTGTTGTGTTTTTGTTGTCTTTTTGACGTCTTTGTTGTCTTTTTGTCGTCGTTTTTGTTGTCTTTTTGTGTTTTTTGTTGTCTTTTTGTTGTCTTTTTTTGTGATTTTTTCGTCTTTTTGTCATATTTTTGTTGTGTTTTTGTTGTCTTTATTGTCGTTTTTGTTGTCTTTTTTTCGTCTTTTTGTCATATTTTTGTTGTCTTTTTGTTGTCTTTGTTGTCGTTTTTGTTGTGTTTTGTTGTCTTTTTGTCGTCTTTGTTGTCTTTTTGTTGTGTTTTTGTTGTGTTTTTGTCGTCTTTGTTGTCTTTTAGTTGTGTTTTTTGTTGTCTTTTTGTTGTGTTTTTTGTTGTCTTTTTGTGGTCTTTTTGTTGTGTTTTTTGTTGTCTTTTGTCATCTTTTTTGTTGTCTTTTTGTCATCTTTGTCTTTTTGTTGTGTTTTTGTTGTCTTTTTGTCGTCTTTGTTGTCTTTTTGTCGTCGTTTTTGTTGTCTTTTTGTGTTTTTTGTTGTCTTTTTGTTGTCTTTTTTGTGATTTTTTCGTCTTTTTGTCATATTTTTGTTGTGTTTTTGTTGTCTTTATTGTCGTTTTTGTTGTGTTTTGTTGTCTTTTTGTCGTCTTTGTTGTCTTTTTGTTGTGTTTTTGTTGTGTTTTTGTCGTCTTTGTTGTCTTTTAGTTGTGTTTTTTGTTGTCTTTTTGTTGTGTTTTTTGTTGTCTTTTTGTGGTCTTTTTGTTGTGTTTTTTGTTGTCTTTTGTCATCTTTTTTGTCGTCTTTTTGTCATCTTTGTCTTGTCTTTTTTTGTCTTTTTTTCGTCTTTTTGTCATATTTTTGTTGTCTTTTTTGTTGTCTTTTTGTTGTCTTTTTGTTGTGTTTTTGTTGTGTTTTTGTTGTCTTTTTGTCGTCTTTGTCTTTTTGTTGTGTTTTTGTTGTCTTTTTGTCGTCTTTGTTGTCTTTTTGTCGTCGTTTTTGTTGTCTTTTTGTGTTTTTTGTTGTCTTTTTGTTGTCTTTTTTTGTGATTTTTTCGTCTTTTTGTCATATTTTTGTTGTGTTTTTGTTGTCTTTATTGTCGTTTTTGTTGTGTTTTTGTTGTCTTTTTTTCGTCTTTTTGTCATATTTTTGTTGTCTTTTTGTTGTCTTTGTTGTCGTTTTTGTTGTGTTTTGTTGTCTTTTTGTCGTCTTTGTTGTCTTTTTGTTGTGTTTTTGTTGTGTTTTTGTCGTCTTTGTTGTCTTTTAGTTGTGTTTTTTGTTGTCTTTTTGTTGTGTTTTTTGTTGTCTTTTTGTGGTCTTTTTGTTGTGTTTTTTGTTGTCTTTTGTCATCTTTTTTGTCGTCTTTTTGTCATCTTTGTCTTGTCTTTTTTTGTCTTTTTTTCGTCTTTTTGTCATATTTTTGTTGTCTTTTTGTTGTCTTTTTTGTTGTATTTTTTGTTGTATTTTTTGTCATCTTTTTCTCATCTTATTGTTGTCTTTTTGTTGTCTTTTTTGTTGTCTTTTTGTTGTCTTTTTGTTGTCTTTGTTGTGTTTTTGTTGTCTTTTTGTCGTCTTTGTTGTGTTTTTGTTGTGTTTTTGTTGTGTTTTTGTTGTCTTTGTTGTCTTTTAGTTGTGTTTTTTGTTGTCTTTTTCTCGTCTTATTGTTGTCTTTTTGTTGTCTTTTTTGTTGTGTTTTTGTTGTCTTTTTGTTGTCTTTGTTGTCTTTTTGTTGTGTTTTTGTCGTCTTTGTTGTCTTTTTTTGTGATTTTTTCGTCTTTTTGTCGTCTTTTGTCGTCTTTGTTGTCTTTTTGTTGTGTTTTTGTTGTGTTTTCGTCGTCTTTGTTGTCTTTTTGTTGTGTTTTTGTTGTCTTTTTGTTGTGTTTTTTGTTGTCTTTTGTCATCTTTTTTGTCGTCTTTTTGTCATATTTTTGTTGTCTTTTTTGTCGTCGTGTTTATTGTCTTTTTGTCGTCTTTGTTGTGTTTTTTGTTTTTGTTTTTTGTTGTCTTTTTGTCGTCTTTCATGTCGTCTTTTTGTTGTCTTTTTTGTTGTGTTTTTGTCATCTTTGTTGTATTTTTGTCTTTTTCTTGTCTTTTGTCTTTTTTGTTGAATTGTTTCTCGACTGTTGTTTTTTGTTGTCTTTTTGTTGTCTTTGTTGTCTTACGCTGTGTTCCTGTGTGTTGTTGTGTGTTTGTGTGCGTTTCTGTGTGTTTCTATGTTTTTTTGTGGCTTACTGTGTGTTTAGTGTGTTTATGTGTGTTTCTGTGCCTTACTGTGTGTTTCTGTGTGTTGTGTCTTACTGTGTGTTTCTGTGTCTTTTTGCGTCTCACTGTGTTTATGTGTGTTTATGTGTCTTACCGTGTGTTTCTGTGTGTTGCATCTTACGCTGTTTGTGTGCGTTTCTGTGTCTTTCAGCGTCTTACTGTGTGTTTATTTGTGTTTCTATTTGTTTCTGTGTGTCACGCTGTGTTTGTGTGCGTTTCTATGTGTTTCTGTTTGTTTCTGTGTGTTTATATGTGTTTATGTATGTTTGTGTGCGTTTCTCTGTGTTTCTGTGTTTTTTTGTGTTTATGGGTGTTCCTGTGTGTTCATGTGTGTTTATGTGTCTTACTGTGTCTTACTGTGTTTTTCTGTGTGTTTATATGTGTTTCTGTGTGTTTCTGTATCTTACGGTATGTTTCTATATGTTATCGTGTATTACTGTTTGTTTCTGTGTGTTTCTGTGTCTTACTGTTTGTTCATGTGTGTTTCTGTGTGTTTCTGTGTGTTTTTGTGTCTTACTGTATGTTTCTGTGTGTTCATGTGTGTTTCTGTGTGTTTCTGCGTCTTATTGTTGTCTTTTTGTCGTCTTTGTTGTCTTTTTCTTGTCTTTTTGTCATCTTTGTTGTCTTTTTGTCGTCTTTTTTCATCTTTTTATGTCTTTTTTTCGTCTTTTTGTCATATTTTTGTTGTCTTTTTGGTCGTCGTTTTTGTTGTCTTTTTATTGTGTTTTTGTTTTTTGGTTGTCTTTTTGTCGTTTTTGTCGTCTTTTTCTTGTCTTTTTGTCTTTTGTTGTCTCTTTGTCTTTTGTGGCTTTCTTGTTTTCATTTTTCAGTGTATGTATGTGACATATGTATATGTCCTTGGCAATATTGTTATCTCTGATATTCAATGCCAATAAATGAATTTGAAGTGACAGAGCCAGATGACAGAAATACACGATAACACACATAACAAACAGTAAGGCACATAAACACATATAAACACACAGAAAAACACATAAACACACATAAGCACACAGAAACAAACAGTAATACACGATAACATACAGAACCAGAAGGTATTTCTGTGTGTTTCAGGAAACACACCGTAAGACACAGAAACGATGACCTACATAAAATCACAGAAACACACCATAAGACACAGAAACACACATTACGGTGTGTTTCTGTATGTTATCGTGTATTACTGTGTGTTTGTGTTTCTGTGTGTTTCTTGTGTGTGTCCATTTCTTACGCTGTGTTTATGTGTGCTTGTGTGCGTTTCTGTGTTTCTGTTTTTCGCTGTGTTTATGTGTGTTTGTGTGCGTTCATGTGGGTTTCTGGGTGTTTATATGTGTTTCTGTGTGTTTCTGTGTCTTACTGTGTGTTCATTTGTGTTTCTGTGTGTTTCTGTGTGTTTCTGTGTCTTACGCTGTGTTCCTGTGTGTTTATGTGTCTTACTGTGTGTTTCTGTGTGTTGTGTCTTACGCTGTGTTTATGGGTGTTTATGTGTGTTCCTGTGTGTTTATGTGTGTTTATGTGTGTTTGTGTGCGTTTCTGTGTGTTTATGTGTGTTTCTGTGCGTTTCTGTGTGTTTCTGTGTGTTTCTGTGTCTTACGCTGTGTTCCGGTGTGTTTATGTGTCTTAATGTGTTTTTCTGTGGCTTACTGTGTGTTTATGTGTCTTACTGTGTGTTTCTGTGTGTTGTTGTGTCTTACGCTGTGTTCCTGTGTGTTTATGTGTGTTTATGTGTGTTTCTGTGTGTTTGTGTGCGTTTCTGTGTGTTTCGGTGTGTTTCTGCGTCTTACGCTGTGTTCCTGTGTGTTTATGTGTGTTTATGTGTCTTACTGTGTGTTTCTGTGTCTTTCTGCGTCTTACTGTGTGTTCATGTGTGTTGTGTCTTACGCTGTGTTTATGTGTGTTTCACTGTGTTTCTGTGTGTTTCTGTGTCTTACGCTGTGTTCCGGTGTGTTGTTGTGTGTTTGTTTGCGTTTCTGTGTTTTTTTGTGACTTACTGTGTGTTTATGTGTGTTTATGTGTGTTTATGTGTGTTTCTGCGTCTTACTGTGTGTTCATTTGTGTTTCTGTGTGTTTCTCTGTGTTTCTGTGTGTTTCTGTGTGTTTCTGTGTCTTACGCTGTGTTCCTGTGTGTTTATGGGTATTTATGTGTGTTTCTGTAGCTTACGCTGTGTTCCTGTGTGTTTATGTGTGTTCATGTGTCTTACTGTGTTTTTCTGTGGCTTACTGTGTATTTATGTGTGTTTCTGTGTGTCTATGTATGTTTGTGTGGGTTAATGTGTGTTTCTGTGTGTTTCTCTGTGTGTTTCTGTTATTACGCAGTGCTTATGTGTGTTTCTGTGTCTTTCTGTGTCTTACTGTGTGTTCATGTGTGTTTCTGTGTGTTTATGTGTGTTCATTTGTGTTTCTGTGTGTTTGTGTTTCTGTGTGTTTCTGTGTGTTTATGTGTCTTACTGTGTTTTTCTGTGGCTTTCTCTATGTTACCGTGTATTACTGTGTATTACTGTGTTTCTGTATCTTACGGTGTGTTTCTCTATGTTGCCGTGTATTACTATTTGTTTCTGTGTGTTTCTTTTTCTTACTCTGTGTTTATGGGTGTTTATGTGTGTTTCTGTGTATTGTGTCTTACGCTGTGTTTCTGGGTGTTTATGTGTGTTCTTGTGTGTTTATGTGTGTTTATGTGTGTTTATGTGCGTTTCTTGTGTGTTTCTGTTTCTTACGCTGTGTTTATGGGTGTTTCTGTGTGTTTCTGTGTCTTACGCTGTTCATGTGTGTTTCTGTGTGTTTTTGTGTCTTACTGTGTTTTTCTGTGGCTTACTGTGTATTTATGTGCGTTTCTGTGTGTTGTGTCTTACTGTGTGTTTATGTGTGTTCCTGTGTGTTTATGTGTGTTTGTGTGCGTTTATCTGTTTATCTTACACAGTAAGACGCAGAAAGACACAGAAACACTCAGGTGTTTCTGTGTCTTTCTGCGTCTTACGCTGTGTTCCTGTGTGTTTATGTGTGTTTATGTGTCTTACTGTGTGTTTCTGTGTCTTTCTGCGTCTTACGCTGTGTTCCGGTGTGTTGTTGTGTGTTTGTGTGCGTTTCTGTGTGTTTCTGTGTTTTTTTGTGACTTACTGTGTGTTTATGTGTGTTTATGTGTGTTTCTGCGTCTTACTGTGTGTTCATTTGTGTTTCTGTGTGTTTCTCTGTGTTTCTCTGTGTTTCTGTGTCTTACGCTGTGTAGGAACACAGCGTGTGTTTATGGGTATTTATGTGTATTTCTGTAGCTTACGCTGTGTTCCTGTGTGTTTATGTGTGTTTATGTGTCTTACTGTGTTTTTCTGTGGCTTACCGTGTATTTATGTGTGTTTCTGTGTGTCTATGTACGTTTGTGTGGGTTAATGTGTGTTTCTGTGTGTTTCTCTGTGTTTCTGTATGTTATCTTGTATTACTGTGTGTTTGTGTTTCTGTGTGTTTCCTGTGTGTTTCTGTTTATTACGCAGTGCTTATGTGTGTTTCTGTGTGTTTCTGTGTGTTTATGTGTGTTCATTTGTGTTTGTGTTTCTGTGTGTTTTTTGTGTGTTTATGTGTCTTACTGTGTTTTTCTGTGGCTTTCTCTATGTTATTATGTTGTATTACTGTGTATTACTGTGTTTCTGTATCTTACGGTGTGTTTCTCTATGTTGCCGTGTATTACTATTTGTTTCTGTGTGTTTTTGTGTGTTTCTGTGTGTTTCTTTTTCTTACTCTGTGTTTATGGGTGTTTATGTGCCTTACTGTGTGTTTCTGTGTATTGTGTCTTACGCTGTGTTTCTGGGTGTTTATGTGTGTTCTTGTGTGTTTATGTGCGTTTATGTGCGTTTCTTGTGTGTTTCTGTTTCTTACGCTGTGTTTATGGGTGTTTCTGTGTGTTTCTGTGTCTTACGCTGTTCATGTGTGTTTATGTGTGTTTATGCGTCTTACCGTGTGTTTCTGTGTCTTTTTGCGTCTCACTGTGTGTTATTTGTGTTTCTGTGTGTTTCTCTGTGTTTCTGTGTGTTTCTGTGTCTTACGCTGTGTTCCTGTGTGTTTTTTCTGTGTGTTTCTGTGTGTTGTTGTGTCTTACGCTGTGTTTATGGGTGTTTATGTGTGTTCCTGTGTGTTTATGTGTGTTTATGTGTGTTTGTGTGCGTTTCTGTTCGTTTATGTGTCTTACTGTGTGTTTCTGTGTGTTTATGTGTGTTTGTGTGCGTTTCTGTGTGTTTCTGTGTGTTTCTGTGTCTTACGCTGTGTTCCGGTGTGTTTATGTGTCTTACTGTGTTTTTCTGTGGCTTACTGTGTGTTTATGTGTCTTACTGTTTGTTTCTGTGTGTTGTTTTGTCTTACGCTGTGTTCCTGTGTGTTTATGGGTATTTATATGTGTTTCTGTAGCTTACGCTGTGTTCCTGTGTGTTTATGTGTGTTTATGTGTCTTACTGTGTTTTTCTGTGGCTTACCGTGTATTTATGTGTGTTTCTGTGTGTCTATGTATGTTTGTGTGGGTTAATGTGTGTTTCTGTGTGTTTCTCTGTGTTTCTGTATGTTATCTTGTATTACTGTGTGTTTGTGTTTCTGTGTGTTTCCTGTGTGTTTCTGTTTATTACGCAGTGCTTATGTGTGTTTCTGTGTGTTTATGTGTGTTTATGTGTGTTCATTTGTGTTTGTGTTTCTGTGTGTTTCTGTGTGTTTATGTGTCTTACTGTGTTTTTCTGTGGCTTTCTCTATGTTATTATGTTGTATTACTGTGTATTACTGTGTTTCTGTATCTTACGGTGTGTTTCTCTATGTTGCCGTGTATTACTATTTGTTTCTGTGTGTTTTTGTGTGTTTCTGTGTGTTTCTTTTTCTTACTCTGTGTTTATGGGTGTTTATGTGCCTTACTGTGTGTTTCTGTGTATTGTGTCTTACGCTGTGTTTCTGGGTGTTTATGTGTGTTCTTGTGTGTTTATGTGCGTTTATGTGCGTTTCTTGTGTGTTTCTGTTTCTTACGCTGTGTTTATGGGTGTTTCTGTGTGTTTCTGTGTCTTACGCTGTTCATGTGTGTTTATGTGTCTTACCGTGTGTTTCTGTGTCTTTTTGCGTCTCACTGTGTGTTATTTGTGTTTCTGTGTGTTTCTCTGTGTTTCTGTGTGTTTCTGTGTCTTACGCTGTGTTCCTGTGTGTTTTTTCTGTGTGTTTCTGTGTGTTGTTGTGTCTTACGCTGTGTTTATGGGTGTTTATGTGTGTTCCTGTGTGTTTATGTGTATTTATGTTTGTTTGTGTGCGTTTCTGTTCGTTTATGTGTCTTACTGTGTGTTTCTGTGTGTTTATGTGTGTTTGTGTGCGTTTCTGTGTGTTTCTGTGTGTTTCTGTGTCTTACGCTGTGTTCCGGTGTGTTTATGTGTCTTACTGTGTTTTTCTGTGGCTTACTGTGTGTTTATGTGTCTTACTGTTTGTTTCTGTGTGTTGTTTTGTCTTACGCTGTGTTCCTGTGTGTTTATGGGTATTTATATGTGTTTCTGTAGCTTACGCTGTGTTCCTGTGTGTTTATGTGTGTTCATGTGTCTTACTGTGTTTTTCTGTGGCTTACCGTGTATTTATGTGTGTTTCTGTGTGTCTATGTATGTTTGTGTGGGTTAATGTGTGTTTCTGTGTGTTTCTCTGTGTGTTTCTGTTTATTACGCAGTGCTTATGTGTGTTTCTGTGTCTTTCTGCGTCTTACTGTGTGTTCATGTGTGTTTCTGTGTGTTGTGTCTTACGCTGTGTTTCTGGGTGTTTATGTGTGTTCCTGTGTGTTTATGTGTGTTTATGTGCGTTTCTTGTGTGTTTCTGTTTCTTACGCTGTGTTTATGGGTGTTTCTGTGTGTTTCTGTGTCTTACGCTGTTCATGTGTGTTTATGTGTGTTTATGTGTCTTACTGTGTTTTTCTGTGGCTTTCTCTATGTTACCGTGTATTACTGTGTATTACTGTGTTTCTGTATCTTACGGTGTGTTTCTCTATGTTGCCGTGTATTACTATTTGTTTCTGTGTGTTTTTGTATGTTTCTGTGTGTTTCTTTTTCTTACTCTGTGTTTATGGGTGTTTATGTGCCTTACTGTGTGTTTCTGTGTATTGTGTCTTACGCTGTGTTTCTGGGTGTTTATGTGTGTTCTTGTGTGTTTATGTGTGTTTATGTGTGTTTATGTGCGTTTCTTGTGTGTTTCTGTTTCTTACGCTGTGTTTATGGGTGTTTCTGTGTCTTTCTGCGTCTTACGCTGTGTTCTGGTGTGTTGTTGTGTGTTTGTGTGCGTTTCTGTGTGTTTCTGTGTTTTTTTCTGACTTACTGTGTGTTTATGTGTGTTTATGTGTGTTTCTGCGTCTTACTGTGTGTTCATTTGTGTTTCTGTGTGTTTCTCTGTGTTTCTGTGTGTTTCTGTGTCTTACGCTGTGTTCCTGTGTGTTTATGGGTATTTATGTGTGTTTCTGTAGCTTACGCTATGTTCCTGTGTGTTTATGTGTGTTTATGTGTCTTACTGTGTTTTTCTGTGGCTTACCGTGTGTTTATGTGTGTTCATGTGTGTATCTTGTATTACTGTGTGTTTGTGTTTCTGTGTGTTTCCTGTGTGTTTCTGTTTATTACGCAGTGCTTATGTGTGTTTCTGTGTCTTTCTGCGTCTTACTGTGTGTTCATGTGTGTTTCTTTGTGTTGTGTCTCACGCTGTGTTTATGGGTGTTTATGTGTGTTCCTGTGTGTTTATGTGTGTTTATGTGTGTTCATTTGTGTTTCTGTGTGTTTGTGTTTCTGTGTGTTTCTGTGTGTTTATGTGTCTTACTGTGTTTTTCTGTGGCTTTCTCTATGTTATTATGTTGTATTACTGTGTATTACTGTGTTTCTGTATCTTACGGTGTGTTTCTCTATGTTGCCGTGTATTACTATTTGTTTCTGTGTGTTTTTGTGTGTTTCTGTGTGTTTCTTTTTCTTACTCTGTGTTTATGGGTGTTTATGTGCCTTACTGTGTGTTTCTGTGTATTGTGTCTTACGCTGTGTTTATGGGTGTTTATGTGTGTTCCTGTGTGTTTATGTGTGTTTATGTGTGTTTGTGTGCGTTTCTGTTCGTTTATTGTCTTACTGTGTGTTTCTGTGTGTTTCTGTGTGTTTGTGTGCGTTTCTGTGTGTTTCTGTGTGTTTCTGTGTCCGACGCTGTGTTCCGGTGTGTTTATGTGTCTTACTGTGTTTTTCTGTGGCTTACTGTGTGTTTATGTGTCTTACTGTTTGTTTCTGTGTGTTGTTTTGTCTTACGCTGTGTTTATGGTTGTTTATGTGTGTTCCTGTGTGTTCATGTGTGTTTATGTGTGTTTCTGTGTGTTTGTGTGCGTTTCTGTGTGTTTCTGTGTGTTTATGTGTCTTACGCTGTGTTCCTGTGTCTTACGCTGTCTTCCTGTGTGTTTATGTGTGTTTTTGTGTCTTACTGTGTTTTTCTGTGTCTTACTGTGTGTTTATGTGTGTTCCTGTGTTTATGTGTGTTTGTGTGCGTTTATCTGTTTATCTTACACAGTAAGACGCAGAAAGACACAGAAACACTCAGGTGTTTCTGTGTCTTTCTGCGTCTTACGCTGTGTTCCTGTGTGTTGTTGTGTGTTTGTGTGCGTTTCTGTGTGTTTCTGTGTTTTTTTGTGACTTACTGTGTGTTTATGTGTGTTTATGTGTGTTTCTGCGTCTTACTGTGTGTTCATTTGTGTTTCTGTGTGTTTCTCTGTGTTTCTGTGTGTTTCTGTAGCTTACGCTGTGTTCCTGTGTGTTTATGTGTGTTTATGTGTCTTACTGTGTTTTTCTGTGGCTTACCGTGTATTTATGTGTGTTTCTGTGTGTCTATGTATGTTTGTGTGCGTTAATGTGTGTTTCTGTGTGTTTCTCTGTGTTTCTGTATGTTATCTTGTATTACTGTGTTTCTGTGTCTTTCTGCGTCTTACTGTGTGTTCATGTGTGTTTCTGTGTGTTGTGTCTTACGCTGTGTTTATGGGTGTTTATGTGTGTTCCTGTGTGTTTATGTGTGTTTATGTGTGTTCATTTGTGTTTCTGTGTGTTTGTGTTTCTGTGTGTTTCTGTGTGTTTATGTGTCTTACTGTGTTTTTCTGTGGCTTACGCTGTCTTCCTGTGTGTTTATGTGTGTTTTTGTGTCTTACTGTGTTTTTCTGTGTCTTACTGTGTGTTTATGTGTGTTCCTGTGTTTATGTGTGTTTGTGTGCGTTTATCTGTTTATCTTACACAGTAAGACGCAGAAAGACACAGAAACACTCAGGTGTTTCTGTGTCTTTCTGTGTCTTACGCTGTGTTCCTGTGTGTTTATGGGTATTTATGTGTGTTTATGTGTGTTCCTGTGTGTTTATGTGTGTTTATGTGTGTTTCTTGTGTGTTTGTTTCTTACGCTGTGTTTATGGGTGTTTATGTGCCTTACTGTGTTTCTGAGTGTTGTGTCTTACGCTGTGTTTATGGCTGTTTCTGTGTCTTACGCTGTGTTCCTGTGTGTTTATGTGTGTGTATGTGTATTACTGTTTGTTTCTGTGTGTTTTTGTGTGTTTGTGTGCGTTTCTGTGTGCTTCTGTATTTTTCTGTGTCTTATGCTGTGTTCGTGTGTGTTTATGTGTGTTTATGTGTGTTCCTGTGTGTTTATGTGTGTTTGTGTGTGTTTCTGTGTGTTGCGTCTTACGCTGTTTGTGTGCGTTTCTGTGTCTTACGCTATGTTTATGGGTCTTTATGTGCCTTACTGTGTGTTTATGTGTGTTCCTGTGTCTTACTCTTTTGTGTAGGAATGTCTGTTTCTGTCTGTCTGTATGTCAATTCAATTCAAGTCAATTAAGTTAAAATTCATTTATTGCCATTGAATATCAGACATAACAATAATGCCAAGAGGAACACCTATATATATATATATATATATATATATATATATGTATATACTGAAAAATGAAACAGGAAAGCAACAACAGTATACAGTAAAATCACTAGTTTCAAATCTAGAAAGAAAACAGCCAAAGCAACCAAAACTGCTACAAATACAACATGTAAAAAACATTAAGTTTAAATGAGAAGGCAAAGTAAACTGACTGGAGATGAATACTGAGATTACTGTCAGACAGAGAGACAAGAGACAGTCTACCTGCCTGCCTGCCTGTCTATCGTCTGCGTATGTTAGCCTGTCTGCCTGCTGCCTGCCTGCGTCTGCCTGAATGCCTGTCAGCGTGCCTGTCTGTCTGTCTGTCTGCCTTTGTCTGTGTCTGTCCCTGCCTGTGTCTGTGTGTTGGTATGTTAACATTGACAGGTGGAAGACACCACCCACGGAGCCCAGTGCTCAGGCCTCAGGAAGAAGTCGCTTCCTTCCATTGAGTGTGCTGACATCATTGGTCGACACCAGCACCTCCACATCTTGATTTTGACGTTCACACACTTGCGTTGCTTGGTAACCTAGCAACAATTACAAAGTTAAACTATGTTAGAGCAGTGAAAACAGCCAAATTACTGTCACACACTACGCAGTTTGTATCATTTATGATCCCAGAGCAAAGCTTCAGATTTATATTGTGTACAGTAAAGCCAATTTTAAGATATTAATGTTTGCATCAGTGGCTGTCCGTATCAAATATCTTAAGTCTGTATGTCTGGGTCTGTGTATCTGTCTGTGTCAGCCTGTCTGTCTGCCTGAATGCCTGTCTGCCTGCCTGCCTGCCTGTCTGTCTGCCTGCCTGTCAGCCTGCCTGTATGCCTGCCTGCCTGCCTGTCTGTCTGCCTGCCTGTCAGCCTGCCTGCATACCTGCCTGCCTGCGTGCGTGTGTCTGCCTGCCTATGTGCATGCGTCTGTCTGTCTGCGTCTGCCTGTCTGTCTGCGTCTGTCAGCCTGCCTGCCTGCCTGCTGCCTGCCTGCGTCTGCCTGCCTGCCTGTCAGCCTGCCTGCCTGTCAGCCTGCCTGCCTGTCTGTCTGTCAGCCTGTCTGCCTGTCTGTCTGCCTGCATGTCTGTCAGCCTGCCTGTCTGCCTGCCTGCGTCTGCCTGTCAGCCTGCCTGCCTGCCTGTCAGCCTGCCTGCCTGTCAGCCTGCCTGCCTGCCTGTCAGCCTGCCTGTCTGCCTGCCTGCGTCTGCCTGTCTGCGTCAGCCTGCCTGCCTGTCAGCCTGCCTGTCTGCCTGCCTGCGTCTGTCTGTCAGCCTGCCTGCCTGCCTGCGTCTGTCTGTCAGCCTGCCTGCATGCGTCTGTCAGCCTGCCTGTCTGCGTCTGTCTGCCTGCCTGTCTGTCTGTCTGCGTCTGTCAGCCTGCCTGCCTGTCTGTCTGTCAGCCTGTCTGCCTGTCTGTCTGCCTGCATGTCTGTCAGCCTGCCTGTCTGCCTGCCTGCGTCTGCCTGTCAGCCTGCCTGCCTGTCTGCCTGCCTGCGTCTGCCTGTCTGCGTCTGTCTGCCTGCCTGTCTGTCTGTCTGCGTCTGTCAGCCTGCCTGCCTGTCTGTCTGTCAGCCTGTCTGCCTGTCTGTCTGCCTGCATGTCTGTCAGCCTGCCTGTCTGCCTGCCTGCGTCTGCCTGTCAGCCTGCCTGTCAGCCTGCCTGCCTGCCTGTCAGCCTGCCTGCCTGTCTGCCTGCCTGCGTCTGCCTGTCTGTCTGTCTGCGTCTGTCAGCCTGCCTGCCCTTCTGTCTGTCTGCGTCTGTCAGCCTGCCTGCCCTTCTGTCTGCCTGTCTCTCTCTGTCTGTCTGCCTTTGTCTGTGTCTGTCCCTGCCTGTGTCTGTGTGTTGGTATGTTACCATTGACAGGTGGAAGACACCACCCACGGAGCCCAGTGCTCAGGCCTCAGCAAGAAGTCGCTCCCTTCCATTGAGTGTGCTGACATCATTGGTCGACACCAGCACCTCCACATCTTGACTTTGACGTTCACACACTTGCGTTGCCTGGTAACCTAGCAACAATTACAAAGTTAAACTATGTTAGAGCAGTGAAAACAGCCAAATTACTGTCACACACTACACAGTTTGTATCATTTATGATCCCAGAGCAAAGCTTCAGATTTATATTGTGTACAGTAAAGCCAATTTTAACATATTGTTTGCATCAGTGGCTGTCCGTATCAAATATCTTAAGACTGTATGTCTGGGTCTGTGTATCTGTCTGTGTCAGCCTGTCTGTCTGTCTGTCTGTCTGCATCTGTCAGCCTGCCTTTCTGTCTGCCTGCCTGCCTGCCTGTCTGCCTGCGTCTGCCTGTCTGCGTCTGTCAGCCTGCCTTTCTGTCTGCCTGCCTGCCTGTCTGCCTGCGTCTGCGTGTCTGTCTGCGTCTGTCAGCCTGCCTGCGTCTGTCAGCCTGCCTGCCTGCCAGCGTGCCTGTCTGTCTGCGTCTGTCAGCCTGCCTGCCTGCCTGCCTGCCTGCCTGCGTGCGTGTGTCTGCCTGCGTCCGTGCGTGCGTGCGTCAGCCTGCCTGCTTGCTGCCTGCCTGCGTCAGCCTGCCTGCCTGTCAGCCTGCCTGTCTGCCTGCCTGCGTCTGCCTGTCTGTCTGCGTCTGTCAGCCTGCCTGCCCTTCCGTCTGTCTGTCTCTCTCTGTCTGTCTGCCTTTGCCTGTGTCTGTCCCTGCCTGTGTCTGTGTGTTGGTATGTTACCATTGACAGGTGGAAGACACCACCCACGGAGCCCAGTGCTCAGGCCTCAGCAAGAAGTCGCTCCCTTCCATTGAGTGTGCTGACATCATTGGTCGACACCAGCACCTCCACATCTTGACTTTGACGTTCACACACTTGCGTTGCCTGGTAACCTAGCAACAATTACAAAGTTAAACTATGTTAGAGCAGTGAAAACAGCCAAATTACTGTCACACACTACGCAGTTTGTATCATTTATGATCCCAGAGCAAAGCTTCAGATTTATATTGTGTACAGTAAAGAGAATTTTAAGATATTAATGTTTGCATCAGTGGCTGTCCGTATCAAATATCTTAAGTCTGTATGTCTGGGTCTGTGTATCTGTCTGTCTGTCTGTCTGTCTGTCTGTCAGCCTGCCTGTCTGTCTCCCTGTCTGCATGTGGCTGTCAGCCTGCCTGCCTGTCTGTCAGCCTGCCTGCCTGCCTGCCTGCATACCTGCCTGCCTGCGTGCGTCTGCCTGCCTTCCTACGTCTGTCTGCCTGCCTGTCTGTCTGCCTGCCTGTCTGTCTGTCTGTCAGCCTGCCTGTATGCCTGCCTGCCTGTCTGTCTGCCTGCCTGTCAGCCTGCCTGCATACCTGCCTGCCTGCGTGCGTGTGTCTGCCTGCCTATGTGCATGCGTCTGTCTGTCTGCCTGCCTGTCTGCCTGTCTGTCTGCGTCTGTCAGCCTGCCTGTCTGCCTGAGTCTGTCTGCCTGCGTCTGCCTGTCTGCGTCTGCCTGTCTGTCTGCGTCTGTCAGCCTGCCTGCCTGCCTGCTGCCTGCCTGCGTCTGCCTGCCTGCCTGTCAGCCTGCCTGCCTGTCAGCCTGCCTGCCTGTCAGCCTGCCTGCCTGCCTGTCTGTCAGCCTGCCTGTCAGCCTGCCTGCGTCTGCCTGTCAGCCTGCCTGCCTGCCTGTCAGCCTGCCTGCCTGTCAGCCTGCCTGTCAGCCTGCCTGTCTGCCTGCGTCTGCCTGTCTGCTTCAGCCTGCCTGCCTGTCAGCCTGCCTGTCTGCCTGCCTGCGTAGGTCTGTCAGCCTGCCTGCCTGCCTGCCTGCGTCTGTCTGTCAGCCTGCCTGCATGCGTCTGTCAGCCTGCCTGTCTGCGTCTGTCTGCCTGCCTGTCTGTCTGTCTGCGTCTGTCAGCCTGCCTGCCTGTCTGTCTGTCAGCCTGTCTGCCTGCCTGTCTGTCTGTCAGCCTGTCTGTCTGCCTGCCTGCGTCTGCCTGTCTGTCTGTCTGCGTCTGTCAGCCTGCCTGCCCTTCTGTCTGTCTGCGTCTGTCAGCCTGCCTGCCTGCCTGCCTGCCTGTCAGCCTGCCTGTCTGCCTGCCTGCGTCTGCCTGTCTGCGTCAGCCTGCCTGCCTGTCAGCCTGCCTGTCTGCCTGCCTGCGTCTGCCTGTCTGTCTGTCTGCGTCTGTCAGCCTGCCTGCCCTTCTGTCTGTCTGCGTCTGTCAGCCTGCCTGCCCTTCTGTCTGCCTGCGTCTGTCAGCCTGCCTGCCCTTCTGTCTGCCTGTCTCTCTCTGTCTGTCTGCCTTTGTCTGTGTCTGTCCCTGCCTGTGTCTGTGTGTTGGTATGTTACCATTGACAGGTGGAAGACACCACCCACGGAGCCCAGTGCTCAGGCCTCAGCAAGAAGTCGCTCCCTTCCATTGAGTGTGCTGACATCATTGGTCGACACCAGCACCTCCACATCTTGACTTTGACGTTCACACACTTGCGTTGCCTGGTAACCTAGCAACAATTACAAAGTTAAACTATGTTAGAGCAGTGAAAACAGCCAAATTACTGTCACACACTACACAGTTTGTATCATTTATGATCCCAGAGCAAAGCTTCAGATTTATATTGTGTACAGTAAAGCCAATTTTAACATATTAATGTTTGCATCAGTGGCTGTCCGTATCAAATATCTTAAGACTGTATGTCTGGGTCTGTGTATCTGTCTGTGTCAGCCTGTCTGTCTGTCTGTCTGTCTGCCTGCGTCTGCCTGTCTGCGTCTGTCAGCCTGCCTTTCTGTCTGCCTGCCTGCCTGTCTGCCTGCGTCTGCGTGTCTGTCTGCGTCTGTCAGCCTGCCTGCCTGCCAGCGTGCCTGTCTGTCTGCGTCTGTCAGCCTGCCTGCCTGCCTGCCTGCCTGCGTGCGTGTGTCTGCCTGCGTCCGTGCGTGCGTGCGTCAGCCTGCCTGCTTGCTGCCTGCCTGCGTCTGCCTGCCTGCGTCAGCCTGCCTGCCTGTCAGCCTGCCTGTCTGCCTGCCTGCGTCTGCCTGTCTGTCTGCGTCTGTCAGCCTGCCTGCCCTTCCGTCTGTCTGTCTCTCTCTGTCTGTCTGCCTTTGCCTGTGTCTGTCCCTGCCTGTGTCTGTGTGTTGGTATGTTACCATTGACAGGTGGAAGACACCACCCACGGAGCCCAGTGCTCAGGCCTCAGCAAGAAGTCGCTCCCTTCCATTGAGTGTGCTGACATCATTGGTCGACACCAGCACCTCCACATCTTGACTTTGACGTTCACACACTTGCGTTGCCTGGTAACCTAGCAACAATTACAAAGTTAAACTATGTTAGAGCAGTGAAAACAGCCAAATTACTGTCACACACTACGCAGTTTGTATCATTTATGATCCCAGAGCAAAGCTTCAGATTTATATTGTGTACAGTAAAGAGAATTTTAAGATATTAATGTTTGCATCAGTGGCTGTCCGTATCAAATATCTTAAGTCTGTATGTCTGGGTCTGTGTATCTGTCTGTCTGTCTGTCTGTCTGTCTGTCAGCCTGCCTGTCTGTCTCCCTGTCTGCATGTGTCTGTCAGCCTGCCTGCCTGTCTGTCAGCCTGCCTGCCTGCCTGCCTGCCTGCATACCTGCCTGCCTGCGTGCGTGCGTGCGTGCGTCTGCCTGCCTTCCTACGTCTGTCTGCCTGCCTGTCTGCCTGCCTGTCTGTCTGCCTGCCTGTCAGCCTGCCTGTATGCCTGCCTTTCTGTCTGCCTGCCTGTCAGCCTGCCTGCATACCTGCCTGCCTGCGTGCGTGTGTCTGCCTGCCTATGTGCATGCGTCTGTCTGTCTGCCTGCCTGTCTGTCTGTCTGTCTGCGTCTGTCAGCCTGCCTGCCTGCCTGTCTGCCTGCGTCTGTCTGCCTGCGTCTGCCTGTCTGCGTCTGCCTGTCTGTCTGCGTCTGTCAGCCTGCCTGCCTGCCTGCTGCCTGCGTCTGCCTGCCTGCCTGTCAGCCTGCCTGCCTGTCAGCCTGCCTGCATGTCTGTCAGCCTGCCTGTCTGCCTGCCTGCGTCTGCCTGTCAGCCTGCCTGCCTGCCTGTCAGCCTGCCTGCCTGCCTGTCAGCCTGCCTGCCTGCCTGTCAGCCTGTCAGCCTGCCTGTCTGCCTGCCTGCGTCTGCCTGTCTGCGTCAGCCTGCCTGCCTGTCAGCCTGCCTGTCTGCCTGCCTGCGTCTGTCTGTCAGCCTGCCTGCCTGCCTGCGTCTGTCTGTCAGCCTGCCTGCATGCGTCTGTCAGCCTGCCTGTCTGCGTCTGTCTGCCTGCCTGTCTGTCTGTCTGCGTCTGTCAGCCTGCCTGCCTGTCTGTCTGTCAGCCTGTCTGCCTGTCTGTCTGCCTGCATGTCTGTCAGCCTGCCTGTCTGCCTGCCTGCGTCTGCCTGTCAGCCTGCCTGCCTGCCTGCGTCTGCCTGCCTGCCTGTCAGCCTGCCTGCCTGTCAGCCTGCCTGCATGTCTGTCAGCCTGCCTGTCTGCCTGCCTGCGTCTGCCTGTCAGCCTGCCTGCCTGCCTGTCAGCCTGCCTGCCTGTCAGCCTGCCTGCCTGCCTGTCAGCCTGCCTGTCTGCCTGCCTGCCTGCCTGCGTCTGCCTGCCTGCCTGTCAGCCTGCCTGCATGCGTCTGTCAGCCTGCCTGTCTGCGTCTGTCTGCCTGCCTGCCTGTCTGTCTGTCTGTCTGCGTCTGTCAGCCTGCCTGCCTGCCTGTCTGCCTGCGTCTGTCTGCCTGCGTCTGCCTGTCTGCGTCTGCCTGTCTGTCTGCGTCTGTCAGCCTGCCTGCCTGCCTGCTGCCTGCGTCTGCCTGCCTGCCTGTCAGCCTGCCTGCCTGTCAGCCTGCCTGCATGTCTGTCAGCCTGCCTGTCTGCCTGCCTGCGTCTGCCTGTCAGCCTGCCTGCCTGCCTGTCAGCCTGCCTGCCTGCCTGTCAGCCTGCCTGCCTGCCTGTCAGCCTGCCTGCCTGCCTGTCAGCCTGCCTGTCTGCCTGCCTGCGTCTGCCTGTCTGCGTCAGCCTGCCTGCCTGTCAGCCTGCCTGTCTGCCTGCCTGCGTCTGTCTGTCAGCCTGCCTGCCTGCCTGCGTCTGTCTGTCAGCCTGCCTGCATGCGTCTGTCAGCCTGCCTGTCTGCGTCTGTCTGCCTGCCTGTCTGTCTGTCTGCGTCTGTCAGCCTGCCTGCCTGTCTGTCTGTCAGCCTGTCTGCCTGTCTGTCTGCCTGCATGTCTGTCAGCCTGCCTGTCTGCCTGCCTGCGTCTGCCTGTCAGCCTGCCTGCCTGCCTGCCTGTCAGCCTGCCTGCCTGTCAGCCTGCCTGCATGTCTGTCAGCCTGCCTGTCTGCCTGCCTGCGTCTGCCTGTCAGCCTGCCTGCCTGCCTGTCAGCCTGCCTGCCTGTCAGCCTGCCTGCCTGCCTGTCAGCCTGCCTGTCTGCCTGCCTGCGTCTGCCTGTCTGCGTCAGCCTGCCTGCCTGTCAGCCTGCCTGTCTGCCTGCCTGCGTCTGTCTGTCAGCCTGCCTGCCTGCCTGCGTCTGTCTGTCAGCCTGCCTGCATGCGTCTGTCAGCCTGCCTGTCTGCGTCTGTCTTCCTGCCTGTCTGTCTGTCTGCGTCTGTCAGCCTGCCTGCCTGTCTGTCTGTCAGCCTGTCTGCCTGTCTGTCTGCCTGCATGTCTGTCAGCCTGCCTGTCTGCCTGCCTGCGTCTGCCTGTCAGCCTGCCTGCCTGCCTGTCAGCCTGCCTGCCTGCCTGTCTGCCTGCCTGCGTCTGCCTGTCTGTCTGTCTGCGTCTGTCAGCCTGCCTGCCCTTCTGTCTGTCTGCGTCTGTCAGCCTGCCTGCCCTTCTGTCTGCCTGTCTCTCTCTGTCTGTCTGCCTTTGTCTGTGTCTGTCCCTGCCTGTGTCTGTGTGTTGGTATGTTACCATTGACAGGTGGAAGACACCACCCACGGAGCCCAGTGCTCAGGCCTCAGCAAGAAGTCGCTCCCTTCCATTGAGTGTGCTGACATCATTGGTCGACACCAGCACCTCCACATCTTGACTTTGACGTTCACACACTTGCGTTGCCTGGTAACCTAGCAACAATTACAAAGTTAAACTATGTTAGAGCAGTGAAAACAGCCAAATTACTGTCACACACTACACAGTTTGTATCATTTATGATCCCAGAGCAAAGCTTCAGATTTATATTGTGTACAGTAAAGCCAATTTTAACATATTAATGTTTGCATCAGTGGCTGTCCGTATCAAATATCTTAAGACTGTATGTCTGGGTCTGTGTATCTGTCTGTGTCAGCCTGTCTGTCTGTCTGTCTGTCTGCGTCTGTCTGTCTGCGTCTGTCAGCCTGCCTTTCTGTCTGCCTGCCTGCCTGTCTGCCTGCGTCTGCGTGTCTGTCTGCGTCTGTCAGCCTGCCTGCGTCTGTCAGCCTGCCTGCCTGCCAGCGTGCCTGTCTGTCTGCGTCTGCCTGCCTGCCTGCCTGCCTGCCTGCCTGCGTGCGTGTGTCTGCCTGCCTGCTTGCTGCCTGCCTGCGTCTGCCTGCCTGCGTCAGCCTGCCTGCCTGTCAGCCTGCCTGTCTGCCTGCCTGCGTCTGCCTGTCTGTCTGCGTCTGTCAGCCTGCCTGCCCTTCCGTCTGTCTGTCTCTCTCTGTCTGTCTGCCTTTGCCTGTGTCTGTCCCTGCCTGTGTCTGTGTGTTGGTATGTTACCATTGACAGGTGGAAGACACCACCCACGGAGCCCAGTGCTCAGGCCTCAGCAAGAAGTCGCTCCCTTCCATTGAGTGTGCTGACATCATTGGTCGACACCAGCACCTCCACATCTTGACTTTGACGTTCACACACTTGCGTTGCCTGGTAACCTAGCAACAATTACAAAGTTAAACTATGTTAGAGCAGTGAAAACAGCCAAATTACTGTCACACACTACACAGTTTGTATCATTTATGATCCCAGAGCAAAGCTTCAGATTTATATTGTGTACAGTAAAGAGAATTTTAAGATATTAATGTTTGCATCAGTGGCTGTCCGTATCAAATATCTTAAGTCTGTATGTCTGGGTCTGTGTATCTGTCTGTCTGTCTGTCTGTCTGTCTGTCTGTCTGTCAGCCTGCCTGTCTGTCTCCCTGTCTGCATGTGTCTGTCAGCCTGCCTGCCTGTCTGTCAGCCTGCCTGCCTGCCTGCCTGCCTGCATACCTGCCTGCCTGCGTGCGTGCGTGCGTGCGTCTGCCTGCCTTCCTACGTCTGTCTGCCTGCCTGTCTGCCTGCCTGTCTGTCTGCCTGCCTGTCAGCCTGCCTGTATGCCTGCCTTTCTGTCTGCCTGCCTGTCAGCCTGCCTGCATACCTGCCTGCCTGCGTGCGTGTGTCTGCCTGCCTATGTGCATGCGTCTGTCTGTCTGCCTGCCTGTCTGTCTGTCTGTCTGCGTCTGTCAGCCTGCCTGCCTGCCTGTCTGCCTGCGTCTGTCTGCCTGCGTCTGCCTGTCTGCGTCTGCCTGTCTGTCTGCGTCTGTCAGCCTGCCTGCCTGCCTGCTGCCTGCGTCTGCCTGCCTGCCTGTCAGCCTGCCTGCCTGTCAGCCTGCCTGCATGTCTGTCAGCCTGCCTGTCTGCCTGCCTGCGTCTGCCTGTCAGCCTGCCTGCCTGCCTGTCAGCCTGCCTGCCTGCCTGTCAGCCTGCCTGCCTGCCTGTCAGCCTGTCAGCCTGCCTGTCTGCCTGCCTGCGTCTGCCTGTCTGCGTCAGCCTGCCTGCCTGTCAGCCTGCCTGTCTGCCTGCCTGCGTCTGTCTGTCAGCCTGCCTGCCTGCCTGCGTCTGTCTGTCAGCCTGCCTGCATGCGTCTGTCAGCCTGCCTGTCTGCGTCTGTCTGCCTGCCTGTCTGTCTGTCTGCGTCTGTCAGCCTGCCTGCCTGTCTGTCTGTCAGCCTGTCTGCCTGTCTGTCTGCCTGCATGTCTGTCAGCCTGCCTGTCTGCCTGCCTGCGTCTGCCTGTCAGCCTGCCTGCCTGCCTGCGTCTGCCTGCCTGCCTGTCAGCCTGCCTGCCTGTCAGCCTGCCTGCATGTCTGTCAGCCTGCCTGTCTGCCTGCGTCTGCCTGTCAGCCTGCCTGCCTGCCTGTCAGCCTGCCTGCCTGTCAGCCTGCCTGCCTGCCTGTCAGCCTGCCTGTCTGCCTGCCTGCCTGCCTGCGTCTGCCTGCCTGCCTGTCAGCCTGCCTGCATGCGTCTGTCAGCCTGCCTGTCTGCGTCTGTCTGCCTGCCTGCCTGTCTGTCTGTCTGTCTGCGTCTGTCAGCCTGCCTGCCTGCCTGTCTGCCTGCGTCTGTCTGCCTGCGTCTGCCTGTCTGCCTGCGTCTGTCAGCCTGCCTGCCTGCCTGCTGCCTGCGTCTGCCTGCCTGCCTGTCAGCCTGCCTGCCTGTCAGCCTGCCTGCATGTCTGTCAGCCTGCCTGTCTGCCTGCCTGCGTCTGCCTGTCAGCCTGCCTGCCTGCCTGTCAGCCTGCCTGCCTGCCTGTCAGCCTGCCTGCCTGCCTGTCAGCCTGCCTGCCTGCCTGTCAGCCTGCCTGTCTGCCTGCCTGCGTCTGCCTGTCTGCGTCAGCCTGCCTGCCTGTCAGCCTGCCTGTCTGCCTGCCTGCGTCTGCCTGTCAGCCTGCCTGCCTGCCTGTCAGCCTGCCTGCCTGTCAGCCTGCCTGCCTGCCTGTCAGCCTGCCTGTCTGCCTGCCTGCGTCTGCCTGTCTGCGTCAGCCTGCCTGCCTGTCAGCCTGCCTGTCTGCCTGCCTGCGTCTGTCTGTCAGCCTGCCTGCCTGCCTGCGTCTGTCTGTCAGCCTGCCTGCATGCGTCTGTCAGCCTGCCTGTCTGCGTCTGTCTTCCTGCCTGTCTGTCTGTCTGCGTCTGTCAGCCTGCCTGCCTGTCTGTCTGTCAGCCTGTCTGCCTGTCTGTCTGCCTGCATGTCTGTCAGCCTGCCTGTCTGCCTGCCTGCGTCTGCCTGTCAGCCTGCCTGCCTGCCTGTCAGCCTGCCTGCCTGCCTGTCTGCCTGCCTGCGTCTGCCTGTCTGTCTGTCTGCGTCTGTCAGCCTGCCTGCCCTTCTGTCTGTCTGCGTCTGTCAGCCTGCCTGCCCTTCTGTCTGCCTGTCTCTCTCTGTCTGTCTGCCTTTGTCTGTGTCTGTCCCTGCCTGTGTCTGTGTGTTGGTATGTTACCATTGACAGGTGGAAGACACCACCCACGGAGCCCAGTGCTCAGGCCTCAGCAAGAAGTCGCTCCCTTCCATTGAGTGTGCTGACATCATTGGTCGACACCAGCACCTCCACATCTTGACTTTGACGTTCACACACTTGCGTTGCCTGGTAACCTAGCAACAATTACAAAGTTAAACTATGTTAGAGCAGTGAAAACAGCCAAATTACTGTCACACACTACACAGTTTGTATCATTTATGATCCCAGAGCAAAGCTTCAGATTTATATTGTGTACAGTAAAGCCAATTTTAACATATTAATGTTTGCATCAGTGGCTGTCCGTATCAAATATCTTAAGACTGTATGTCTGGGTCTGTGTATCTGTCTGTGTCAGCCTGCCTGTCTGTCTGTCTGTCTGCGTCTGTCTGTCTGCGTCTGTCAGCCTGCCTTTCTGTCTGCCTGCCTGCCTGTCTGCCTGCGTCTGCGTGTCTGTCTGCGTCTGTCAGCCTGCCTGCGTCTGTCAGCCTGCCTGCCTGCCAGCGTGCCTGTCTGTCTGCGTCTGTCAGCCTGCCTGCCTGCCTGCCTGCCTGCGTGCGTGTGTCTGCCTGCCTGCTTGCTGCCTGCCTGCGTCTGCCTGCCTGCGTCAGCCTGCCTGCCTGTCAGCCTGCCTGTCTGCCTGCCTGCGTCTGCCTGTCTGTCTGCGTCTGTCAGCCTGCCTGCCCTTCCGTCTGTCTGTCTCTCTCTGTCTGTCTGCCTTTGCCTGTGTCTGTCCCTGCCTGTGTCTGTGTGTTGGTATGTTACCATTGACAGGTGGAAGACACCACCCACGGAGCCCAGTGCTCAGGCCTCAGCAAGAAGTCGCTCCCTTCCATTGAGTGTGCTGACATCATTGGTCGACACCAGCACCTCCACATCTTGACTTTGACGTTCACACACTTGCGTTGCCTGGTAACCTAGCAACAATTCCAAAGTTAAACTATGTTAGAGCAGTGAAAACAGCCAAATTACTGTCACACACTACGCAGTTTGTATCATTTATGATCCCAGAGCAAAGCTTCAGATTTATATTGTGTACAGTAAAGAGAATTTTAAGATATTAATGTTTGCATCAGTGGCTGTCCGTATCAAATATCTTAAGTCTGTATGTCTGGGTCTGTGTATCTGTCTGTCTGTCTGTCTGTCTGTCTGTCAGCCTGCCTGTCTGTCTCCCTGTCTGCATGTGTCTGTCAGCCTGCCTGCCTGTCTGTCAGCCTGCCTGCCTGCCTGCCTGCATACCTGCCTGCCTGCGTGCGTCTGCCTGCCTTCCTACGTCTGTCTGCCTGCCTGTCTGTCTGCCTGCCTGTCTGTCTGTCTGTCAGCCAGCCTGTATGCCTGCCTGCCTGTCTGTCTGTCTGCCTGCCTGTCAGCCTGCCTGCATACCTGCCTGCCTGCGTGCGTGTGTCTGCCTGCCTATGTGCATGCGTCTGTCTGTCTGCCTGCCTGTCTGCCTGTCTGTCTGCGTCTGTCAGCCTGCCTGCCTGCCTGTCTGCCTGCGTCTGTCTGCCTGCGTCTGCCTGTCTGCGTCTGCCTGTCTGTCTGCGTCTGTCAGCCTGCCTGCCTGCCTGCTGCCTGCCTGCGTCTGCCTGCCTGCCTGTCAGCCTGCCTGCCTGTCAGCCTGCCTGCCTGCCTGCCTGTCTGTCAGCCTGCCTGTCAGCCTGCCTGCGTCTGCCTGTCAGCCTGCCTGCCTGCCTGTCAGCCTGCCTGCCTGTCAGCCTGCCTGTCAGCCTGCCTGTCTGCCTGCGTCTGCCTGTCTGCTTCAGCCTGCCTGCCTGTCAGCCTGCCTGTCTGCCTGCCTGCGTAGGTCTGTCAGCCTGCCTGCCTGCCTGCCTGCGTCTGTCTGTCAGCCTGCCTGCATGCGTCTGTCAGCCTGCCTGTCTGCGTCTGTCTGCCTGCCTGTCTGTCTGTCTGCGTCTGTCAGCCTGCCTGCCTGTCTGTCTGTCAGCCTGTCTGCCTGTCTGTCTGTCAGCCTGTCTGTCTGCCTGCCTGCGTCTGCCTGTCTGTCTGTCTGCGTCTGTCAGCCTGCCTGCCCTTCTGTCTGTCTGCGTCTGTCAGCCTGCCTGCCCTTCTGTCTTCCTGTCTCTCTCTGTCTGTCTGCCTTTGTCTGTGTCTGTCCCTGCCTGTGTCTGTGTGTTGGTATGTTACCATTGACAGGTGGAAGACACCACCCACGGAGCCCAGTGCTCAGGCCTCAGCAAGAAGTCGCTCCCTTCCATTGAGTGTGCTGACATCATTGGTCGACACCAGCACCTCCACATCTTGACTTTGACGTTCACACACTTGCGTTGCCTGGTAACCTAGCAACAATTACAAAGTTAAACTATGTTGGAGCAGTGAAAACAGCCAAATTACTGTCACACACTACACAGTTTGTATCATTTATGATCCCAGAGCAAAGCTTCAGATTTATATTGTGTACAGTAAAGCCAATTTTAACATATTAATGTTTGCATCAGTGGCTGTCCGTATCAAATATCTTAAGACTGTATGTCTGGGTCTGTGTATCTGTCTGTCTGTCAGCCTGTCTGTCTGTCTGTCTGTCTGTCTGTCTGTCTGTCTGCCTGCGTCTGCCTGTCTGCGTCTGTCAGCCTGCCTTTCTGTCTGCCTGCCTGCCTGTCTGCCTGCGTGTCTGTCTGCGTCTGTCAGCCTGCCTGCGTCTGTCAGCCTGCCTGCCTGCCTGCCTGCCAGCGTGCCTGACTGTCTGCGTCTGTCAGCCTGCCTGCCTGCCTGCGTGTGTCTGCCTGCGTCCGTGCGTGCGTCAGCCTGCCTGCTTGCTGCCTGCCTGCGTCTGCCTGCCTGCGTCAGCCTGCCTGCCTGTCAGCCTGCCTGTCTGCCTGCCTGCGTCTGCCTGTCTGTCTGCGTCTGTCAGCCTGCCTGCCCTTCCGTCTGTCTGTCTCTCTCTGTCTGTCTGCCTTTGTCTGTGTCTGTCCCTGCCTGTGTCTGTGTGTTGGTATGTTACCATTGACAGGTGGAAGACACCACCCACGGAGCCCAGTGCTCAGGCCTCAGCAAGAAGTCGCTCCCTTCCATTGAGTGTGCTGACATCATTGGTCGACACCAGCACCTCCACATCTTGACTTTGACGTTCACACACTTGCGTTGCCTGGTAACCTAGCAACAATTACAAAGTTAAACTATGTTGGAGCAGTGAAAACAGCCAAATTACTGTCACACACTACACAGTTTGTATCATTTATGATCCCAGAGCAAAGCTTCAGATTTATATTGTGTACAGTAAAGCCAATTTTAACATATTAATGTTTGCATCAGTGGCTGTCCGTATCAAATATCTTAAGACTGTATGTCTGGGTCTGTGTATCTGTCTGTCTGTCAGCCTGTCTGTCTGTCTGTCTGTCTGTCTGTCTGTCTGCCTGCGTCTGCCTGTCTGCGTCTGTCAGCCTGCCTTTCTGTCTGCCTGCCTGCCTGTCTGCCTGCGTGTCTGTCTGCGTCTGTCAGCCTGCCTGCGTCTGTCAGCCTGCCTGCCTGCCTGCCTGCCAGCGTGCCTGACTGTCTGCGTCTGTCAGCCTGCCTGCCTGCCTGCGTGTGTCTGCCTGCGTCCGTGCGTGCGTCAGCCTGCCTGCTTGCTGCCTGCCTGCGTCTGCCTGCCTGCGTCAGCCTGCCTGCCTGTCAGCCTGCCTGTCTGCCTGCCTGCGTCTGCCTGTCTGTCTGCGTCTGTCAGCCTGCCTGCCCTTCCGTCTGTCTGTCTCTCTCTGTCTGTCTGCCTTTGTCTGTGTCTGTCCCTGCCTGTGTCTGTGTGTTGGTATGTTACCATTGACAGGTGGAAGACACCACCCACGGAGCCCAGTGCTCAGGCCTCAGCAAGAAGTCGCTCCCTTCCATTGAGTGTGCTGACATCATTGGTCGACACCAGCACCTCCACATCTTGACTTTGACGTTCACACACTTGCGTTGCCTGGTAACCTAGCAACAATTACAAAGTTAAACTATGTTGGAGCAGTGAAAACAGCCAAATTACTGTCACACACTACACAGTTTGTATCATTTATGATCCCAGAGCAAAGCTTCAGATTTATATTGTGTACAGTAAAGCCAATTTTAACATATTAATGTTTGCATCAGTGGCTGTCCGTATCAAATATCTTAAGACTGTATGTCTGGGTCTGTGTATCTGTCTGTCTGTCAGCCTGTCTGTCTGTCTGTCTGTCTGTCTGCCTGCGTCTGCCTGTCTGCGTCTGTCAGCCTGCCTTTCTGTCTGCCTGCCTGCCTGTCTGCCTGCGTCTGCGTGTCTGTCTGCGTCTGTCAGCCTGCCTGCGTCTGTCTGCCTGCCTGTCTGTCTGCCTGCCTGTCTGTCTGTCAGCCTGCCTGTATGCCTGCCTGCCTGTCTGTCTGCCTGCCTGTCAGCCTGCCTGCATACCTGCCTGCCTGCGTGCGTGTGTCTGCCTGCCTATGTGCATGCGTCTGTCTGTCTGCCTGCCTGTCTGCCTGTCTGTCTGCGTCTGTCTGCCTGCGTCTGCCTGTCTGTCTGCGTCTGTCAGCCTGCCTGCCTGCCTGCTGCCTGCCTGCGTCTGCCTGCCTGCCTGTCAGCCTGCCTGCCTGCCTGTCTGTCAGCCTGCCTGTCAGCCTGCCTGCGTCTGCCTGTCAGCCTGCCTGCCTGCCTGTCAGCCTGCCTGCCTGTCAGCCTGCCTGTCAGCCTGCCTGTCTGCCTGCATCTGCCTGCGTCTGCCTGTCTGCTTCAGCCTGCCTGCCTGTCAGCCTGCCTGTCTGCCTGCCTGCGTAGGTCTGTCAGCCTGCCTGCCTGCCTGCCTGCGTCTGTCTGTCAGCCTGCCTGCATGCGTCTGTCAGCCTGCCTGTCTGCGTCTGTCTGCCTGCCTGTCTGTCTGTCTGCGTCTGTCAGCCTGCCTGCCTGTCTGTCTGTCAGCCTGTCTGCCTGTCTGTCTGTCAGCCTGTCTGTCTGCCTGCCTGCGTCTGCCTGTCTGTCTGTCTGCGTCTGTCAGCCTGCCTGCCCTTCTGTCTGTCTGCGTCTGTCAGCCTGCCTGCCCTTCCGTCTGTCTGTCTCTCTCTGTCTGTCTGCCTTTGTCTGTGTCTGTCCCTGCCTGTGTCTGTGTGTTGGTATGTTACCATTGACAGGTGGAAGACACCACCCACGGAGCCCAGTGCTCAGGCCTCAGCAAGAAGTCGCTCCCTTCCATTGAGTGTGCTGACATCATTGGTCGACACCAGCACCTCCACATCTTGACTTTGACGTTCACACACTTGCGTTGCCTGGTAACCTAGCAACAATTACAAAGTTAAACTATGTTGGAGCAGTGAAAACAGCCAAATTACTGTCACACACTACACAGTTTGTATCATTTATGATCCCAGAGCAAAGCTTCAGATTTATATTGTGTACAGTAAAGCCAATTTTAACATATTAATGTTTGCATCAGTGGCTGTCCGTATCAAATATCTTAAGACTGTATGTCTGGGTCTGTGTATCTGTCTGTCTGTCAGCCTGCCTTTCTGTCTGCCTGCCTGTCTGCCTGCGTCTGCGTGTCTGTCTGCGTCTGTCAGCCTGCCTGCGTCTGTCTGCCTGCCTGTCTGTCTGCCTGCCTGTCTGTCTGTCAGCCTGCCTGTATGCCTGCCTGCCTGTCTGTCTGCCTGCCTGTCAGCCTGCCTGCATACCTGCCTGCCTGCGTGCGTGTGTCTGCCTGCCTATGTGCATGCGTCTGTCTGTCTGCCTGCCTGTCTGCCTGTCTGTCTGCGTCTGTCAGCCTGCCTGCCTGCCTGTCTGCCTGCGTCTGTCTGCCTGCGTCTGCCTGTCTGTCTGCGTCTGTCAGCCTGCCTGCCTGCCTGCTGCCTGCCTGCGTCTGCCTGCCTGCCTGTCAGCCTGCCTGCCTGCCTGTCTGTCAGCCTGCCTGTCAGCCTGCCTGCGTCTGCCTGTCAGCCTGCCTGCCTGCCTGTCAGCCTGCCTGTCAGCCTGCCTGTCTGCCTGCGTCTGCCTGCGTCTGCCTGTCTGCTTCAGCCTGCCTGCCTGTCAGCCTGCCTGTCTGCCTGCCTGCGTAGGTCTGTCAGCCTGCCTGCCTGCCTGCCTGCGTCTGTCTGTCAGCCTGCCTGCATGCGTCTGTCAGCCTGCCTGTCTGTCTGTCTGCGTCTGTCAGCCTGCCTGCCTGTCTGTCTGTCAGCCTGTCTGTCTGTCAGCCTGTCTGTCTGCCTGCCTGCGTCTGCCTGTCTGTCTGTCTGCGTCTGTCAGCCTGCCTGCCCTTCTGTCTGTCTGCGTCTGTCAGCCTGCCTGCCCTTCTGTCTTCCTGTCTCTCTCTGTCTGTCTGCCTTTGTCTGTGTCTGTCCCTGCCTGTGTCTGTGTGTTGGTATGTTACCATTGACAGGTGGAAGACACCACCCACGGAGCCCAGTGCTCAGGCCTCAGCAAGAAGTCGCTCCCTTCCATTGAGTGTGCTGACATCATTGGTCGACACCAGCACCTCCACATCTTGACTTTGACGTTCACACACTTGCGTTGCCTGGTAACCTAGCAACAATTACAAAGTTAAACTATGTTGGAGCAGTGAAAACAGCCAAATTACTGTCACACACTACACAGTTTGTATCATTTATGATCCCAGAGCAAAGCTTCAGATTTATATTGTGTACAGTAAAGCCAATTTTAACATATTAATGTTTGCATCAGTGGCTGTCCGTATCAAATATCTTAAGACTGTATGTCTGGGTCTGTGTATCTGTCTGTCTGTCAGCCTGTCTGTCTGTCTGTCTGCCTGCGTCTGCCTGTCTGCGTCTGTCAGCCTGCCTTTCTGTCTGCCTGCCTGCCTGTCTGCCTGCGTCTGCGTGTCTGTCTGCGTCTGTCAGCCTGCCTGCGTCTGTCAGCCTGCCTGCCTGCCTGCCTGCCTGCCAGCGTGCCTGACTGTCTGCGTCTGTCAGCCTGCCTGCCTGCCTGCCTGCCTGCGTGTGTCTGCCTGCGTCCGTGCGTGCGTCAGCCTGCCTGCTTGCTGCCTGCCTGCGTCTGCCTGCCTGCGTCAGCCTGCCTGCCTGTCAGCCTGCCTGTCTGCCTGCCTGCGTCTGCCTGTCTGTCTGCGTCTGTCAGCCTGCCTGCCCTTCCGTCTGTCTGTCTCTCTCTGTCTGTCTGCCTTTGTCTGTGTCTGTCCCTGCCTGTGTCTGTGTGTTGGTATGTTACCATTGACAGGTGGAAGACACCACCCACGGAGCCCAGTGCTCAGGCCTCAGCAAGAAGTCGCTCCCTTCCATTGAGTGTGCTGACATCATTGGTCGACACCAGCACCTCCACATCTTGACTTTGACGTTCACACACTTGCGTTGCCTGGTAACCTAGCAACAATTACAAAGTTAAACTATGTTAGAGCAGTGAAAACAGCCAAATTACTGTCACACACTACGCAGTTTGTATCATTTATGATCCCAGAGCAAAGCTTCAGATTTATATTGTGTACAGTAAAGAGAATTTTAAGATATTAATGTTTGCATCAGTGGCTGTCCGTATCAAATATCTTAAGTCTGTATGTCTGGGTCTGTGTATCTGTCTGTCTGTCTGTCTGTCTGTCTGTCAGCCTGCCTGTCTGTCTCCCTGTCTGCATGTGTCTGTCAGCCTGCCTGCCTGTCTGCCTGCCTGCCTGCCTGCCTGCCTGCCTGCATACCTGCCTGCCTGCGTGCGTGCGTGCGTGCGTCTGCCTGCCTTCCTACGTCTGCCTGCCTGCCTGTCAGCCTGCCTGTCTGCCTGCCTGCCTGCCTGCCTGCGTCTGCCTGCCTGCCTGTCAGCCTGCCTGCATGCGTCTGTCAGCCTGCCTGTCTGCGTCTGTCTGCCTGCCTGCCTGTCTGTCTGTCTGTCTGCGTCTGTCAGCCTGCCTGCCTGCCTGTCTGCCTGCGTCTGTCTGCCTGCGTCTGCCTGTCTGCGTCTGCCTGTCTGTCTGCGTCTGTCAGCCTGCCTGCCTGCCTGCTGCCTGCGTCTGCCTGCCTGCCTGTCAGCCTGCCTGCCTGTCAGCCTGCCTGCATGTCTGTCAGCCTGCCTGTCTGCCTGCCTGCGTCTGCCTGTCAGCCTGCCTGCCTGCCTGTCAGCCTGCCTGCCTGCCTGTCAGCCTGCCTGCCTGCCTGTCAGCCTGCCTGCCTGCCTGTCAGCCTGCCTGTCTGCCTGCCTGCGTCTGCCTGTCTGCGTCAGCCTGCCTGCCTGTCAGCCTGCCTGTCTGCCTGCCTGCGTCTGTCTGTCAGCCTGCCTGCCTGCCTGCGTCTGTCTGTCAGCCTGCCTGCATGCGTCTGTCAGCCTGCCTGTCTGCGTCTGTCTGCCTGCCTGTCTGTCTGTCTGCGTCTGTCAGCCTGCCTGCCTGTCTGTCTGTCAGCCTGTCTGTCTGCCTGCATGTCTGTCAGCCTGCCTGTCTGCCTGCCTGCGTCTGCCTGTCAGCCTGCCTGCCTGCCTGCGTCTGCCTGCCTGCCTGTCAGCCTGCCTGCCTGTCAGCCTGCCTGCATGTCTGTCAGCCTGCCTGTCTGCCTGCCTGCGTCTGCCTGTCAGCCTGCCTGCCTGCCTGTCAGCCTGCCTGCCTGTCAGCCTGCCTGCCTGCCTGTCAGCCTGCCTGTCTGCCTGCCTGCGTCTGCCTGTCTGCGTCAGCCTGCCTGCCTGTCAGCCTGCCTGTCTGCCTGCCTGCGTCTGTCTGTCAGCCTGCCTGCCTGCCTGCGTCTGTCTGTCAGCCTGCCTGCATGCGTCTGTCAGCCTGCCTGTCTGCGTCTGTCTTCCTGCCTGTCTGTCTGTCTGCGTCTGTCAGCCTGCCTGCCTGTCTGTCTGTCAGCCTGTCTGCCTGTCTGTCTGCCTGCATGTCTGTCAGCCTGCCTGTCTGCCTGCCTGCGTCTGCCTGTCAGCCTGCCTGCCTGCCTGTCAGCCTGCCTGCCTGCCTGTCTGCCTGCCTGCGTCTGCCTGTCTGTCTGTCTGCGTCTGTCAGCCTGCCTGCCCTTCTGTCTGTCTGCGTCTGTCAGCCTGCCTGCCCTTCTGTCTGCCTGTCTCTCTCTGTCTGTCTGCCTTTGTCTGTGTCTGTCCCTGCCTGTGTCTGTGTGTTGGTATGTTACCATTGACAGGTGGAAGACACCACCCACGGAGCCCAGTGCTCAGGCCTCAGCAAGAAGTCGCTCCCTTCCATTGAGTGTGCTGACATCATTGGTCGACACCAGCACCTCCACATCTTGACTTTGACGTTCACACACTTGCGTTGCCTGGTAACCTAGCAACAATTACAAAGTTAAACTATGTTAGAGCAGTGAAAACAGCCAAATTACTGTCACACACTACACAGTTTGTATCATTTATGATCCCAGAGCAAAGCTTCAGATTTATATTGTGTACAGTAAAGCCAATTTTAACATATTAATGTTTGCATCAGTGGCTGTCCGTATCAAATATCTTAAGACTGTATGTCTGGGTCTGTGTATCTGTCTGTGTCAGCCTGTCTGTCTGTCTGTCTGTCTGCGTCTGTCTGTCTGCGTCTGTCAGCCTGCCTTTCTGTCTGCCTGCCTGCCTGTCTGCCTGCGTCTGCGTGTCTGTCTGCGTCTGTCAGCCTGCCTGCGTCTGTCAGCCTGCCTGCCTGCCAGCGTGCCTGTCTGTCTGCGTCTGTCAGCCTGCCTGCCTGCCTGCCTGCCTGCGTGCGTGTGTCTGCCTGCCTGCTTGCTGCCTGCCTGCGTCTGCCTGCCTGCGTCAGCCTGCCTGCCTGTCAGCCTGCCTGTCTGCCTGCCTGCGTCTGCCTGTCTGTCTGCGTCTGTCAGCCTGCCTGCCCTTCCGTCTGTCTGTCTCTCTCTGTCTGTCTGCCTTTGCCTGTGTCTGTCCCTGCCTGTGTCTGTGTGTTGGTATGTTACCATTGACAGGTGGAAGACACCACCCACGGAGCCCAGTGCTCAGGCCTCAGCAAGAAGTCGCTCCCTTCCATTGAGTGTGCTGACATCATTGGTCGACACCAGCACCTCCACATCTTGACTTTGACGTTCACACACTTGCGTTGCCTGGTAACCTAGCAACAATTACAAAGTTAAACTATGTTAGAGCAGTGAAAACAGCCAAATTACTGTCACACACTACACAGTTTGTATCATTTATGATCCCAGAGCAAAGCTTCAGATTTATATTGTGTACAGTAAAGAGAATTTTAAGATATTAATGTTTGCATCAGTGGCTGTCCGTATCAAATATCTTAAGTCTGTATGTCTGGGTCTGTGTATCTGTCTGTCTGTCTGTCTGTCTGTCTGTCTGTCAGCCTGCCTGTCTGTCTCCCTGTCTGCATGTGTCTGTCAGCCTGCCTGCCTGTCTGTCAGCCTGCCTGCCTGCCTGCCTGCCTGCATACCTGCCTGCCTGCGTGCGTGCGTGCGTGCGTCTGCCTGCCTTCCTACGTCTGTCTGCCTGCCTGTCTGCCTGCCTGTCTGTCTGCCTGCCTGTCAGCCTGCCTGTATGCCTGCCTTTCTGTCTGCCTGCCTGTCAGCCTGCCTGCATACCTGCCTGCCTGCGTGCGTGTGTCTGCCTGCCTATGTGCATGCGTCTGTCTGTCTGCCTGCCTGTCTGTCTGTCTGTCTGCGTCTGTCAGCCTGCCTGCCTGCCTGTCTGCCTGCGTCTGTCTGCCTGCGTCTGCCTGTCTGCGTCTGCCTGTCTGTCTGCGTCTGTCAGCCTGCCTGCCTGCCTGCTGCCTGCGTCTGCCTGCCTGCCTGTCAGCCTGCCTGCCTGTCAGCCTGCCTGCATGTCTGTCAGCCTGCCTGTCTGCCTGCCTGCGTCTGCCTGTCAGCCTGCCTGCCTGCCTGTCAGCCTGCCTGCCTGCCTGTCAGCCTGCCTGCCTGCCTGTCAGCCTGTCAGCCTGCCTGTCTGCCTGCCTGCGTCTGCCTGTCTGCGTCAGCCTGCCTGCCTGTCAGCCTGCCTGTCTGCCTGCCTGCGTCTGTCTGTCAGCCTGCCTGCCTGCCTGCGTCTGTCTGTCAGCCTGCCTGCATGCGTCTGTCAGCCTGCCTGTCTGCGTCTGTCTGCCTGCCTGTCTGTCTGTCTGCGTCTGTCAGCCTGCCTGCCTGTCTGTCTGTCAGCCTGTCTGCCTGTCTGTCTGCCTGCATGTCTGTCAGCCTGCCTGTCTGCCTGCCTGCGTCTGCCTGTCAGCCTGCCTGCCTGCCTGCGTCTGCCTGCCTGCCTGTCAGCCTGCCTGCCTGTCAGCCTGCCTGCATGTCTGTCAGCCTGCCTGTCTGCCTGCGTCTGCCTGTCAGCCTGCCTGCCTGCCTGTCAGCCTGCCTGCCTGTCAGCCTGCCTGCCTGCCTGTCAGCCTGCCTGTCTGCCTGCCTGCCTGCCTGCGTCTGCCTGCCTGCCTGTCAGCCTGCCTGCATGCGTCTGTCAGCCTGCCTGTCTGCGTCTGTCTGCCTGCCTGCCTGTCTGTCTGTCTGTCTGCGTCTGTCAGCCTGCCTGCCTGCCTGTCTGCCTGCGTCTGTCTGCCTGCGTCTGCCTGTCTGCGTCTGCCTGTCTGTCTGCGTCTGTCAGCCTGCCTGCCTGCCTGCTGCCTGCGTCTGCCTGCCTGCCTGTCAGCCTGCCTGCCTGTCAGCCTGCCTGCATGTCTGTCAGCCTGCCTGTCTGCCTGCCTGCGTCTGCCTGTCAGCCTGCCTGCCTGCCTGTCAGCCTGCCTGCCTGCCTGTCAGCCTGCCTGCCTGCCTGTCAGCCTGCCTGCCTGCCTGTCAGCCTGCCTGTCTGCCTGCCTGCGTCTGCCTGTCTGCGTCAGCCTGCCTGCCTGTCAGCCTGCCTGTCTGCCTGCCTGCGTCTGTCTGTCAGCCTGCCTGCATGCGTCTGTCAGCCTGCCTGTCTGCGTCTGTCTGCCTGCCTGTCTGTCTGTCTGCGTCTGTCAGCCTGCCTGCCTGTCTGTCTGTCAGCCTGTCTGCCTGTCTGTCTGCCTGCATGTCTGTCAGCCTGCCTGTCTGCCTGCCTGCGTCTGCCTGTCAGCCTGCCTGCCTGCCTGCGTCTGCCTGCCTGCCTGTCAGCCTGCCTGCCTGTCAGCCTGCCTGCATGTCTGTCAGCCTGCCTGTCTGCCTGCCTGCGTCTGCCTGTCAGCCTGCCTGCCTGCCTGTCAGCCTGCCTGCCTGTCAGCCTGCCTGCCTGCCTGTCAGCCTGCCTGTCTGCCTGCCTGCGTCTGCCTGTCTGCGTCAGCCTGCCTGCCTGTCAGCCTGCCTGTCTGCCTGCCTGCGTCTGTCTGTCAGCCTGCCTGCCTGCCTGCGTCTGTCTGTCAGCCTGCCTGCATGCGTCTGTCAGCCTGCCTGTCTGCGTCTGTCTTCCTGCCTGTCTGTCTGTCTGCGTCTGTCAGCCTGCCTGCCTGTCTGTCTGTCAGCCTGTCTGCCTGTCTGTCTGCCTGCATGTCTGTCAGCCTGCCTGTCTGCCTGCCTGCGTCTGCCTGTCAGCCTGCCTGCCTGCCTGTCAGCCTGCCTGCCTGCCTGTCTGCCTGCCTGCGTCTGCCTGTCTGTCTGTCTGCGTCTGTCAGCCTGCCTGCCCTTCTGTCTGTCTGCGTCTGTCAGCCTGCCTGCCCTTCTGTCTGCCTGTCTCTCTCTGTCTGTCTGCCTTTGTCTGTGTCTGTCCCTGCCTGTGTCTGTGTGTTGGTATGTTACCATTGACAGGTGGAAGACACCACCCACGGAGCCCAGTGCTCAGGCCTCAGCAAGAAGTCGCTCCCTTCCATTGAGTGTGCTGACATCATTGGTCGACACCAGCACCTCCACATCTTGACTTTGACGTTCACACACTTGCGTTGCCTGGTAACCTAGCAACAATTACAAAGTTAAACTATGTTAGAGCAGTGAAAACAGCCAAATTACTGTCACACACTACACAGTTTGTATCATTTATGATCCCAGAGCAAAGCTTCAGATTTATATTGTGTACAGTAAAGCCAATTTTAACATATTAATGTTTGCATCAGTGGCTGTCCGTATCAAATATCTTAAGACTGTATGTCTGGGTCTGTGTATCTGTCTGTGTCAGCCTGCCTGTCTGTCTGTCTGTCTGCGTCTGTCTGTCTGCGTCTGTCAGCCTGCCTTTCTGTCTGCCTGCCTGCCTGTCTGCCTGCGTCTGCGTGTCTGTCTGCGTCTGTCAGCCTGCCTGCGTCTGTCAGCCTGCCTGCCTGCCAGCGTGCCTGTCTGTCTGCGTCTGTCAGCCTGCCTGCCTGCCTGCCTGCGTGCGTGTGTCTGCCTGCCTGCTTGCTGCCTGCCTGCGTCTGCCTGCCTGCGTCAGCCTGCCTGCCTGTCAGCCTGCCTGTCTGTCTGCCTGCCTGCGTCTGCCTGTCTGTCTGCGTCTGTCAGCCTGCCTGCCCTTCCGTCTGTCTGTCTCTCTCTGTCTGTCTGCCTTTGCCTGTGTCTGTCCCTGCCTGTGTCTGTGTGTTGGTATGTTACCATTGACAGGTGGAAGACACCACCCACGGAGCCCAGTGCTCAGGCCTCAGCAAGAAGTCGCTCCCTTCCATTGAGTGTGCTGACATCATTGGTCGACACCAGCACCTCCACATCTTGACTTTGACGTTCACACACTTGCGTTGCCTGGTAACCTAGCAACAATTCCAAAGTTAAACTATGTTAGAGCAGTGAAAACAGCCAAATTACTGTCACACACTACGCAGTTTGTATCATTTATGATCCCAGAGCAAAGCTTCAGATTTATATTGTGTACAGTAAAGAGAATTTTAAGATATTAATGTTTGCATCAGTGGCTGTCCGTATCAAATATCTTAAGTCTGTATGTCTGGGTCTGTGTATCTGTCTGTCTGTCTGTCTGTCTGTCTGTCAGCCTGCCTGTCTGTCTCCCTGTCTGCATGTGTCTGTCAGCCTGCCTGCCTGTCTGTCAGCCTGCCTGCCTGCCTGCCTGCATACCTGCCTGCCTGCGTGCGTCTGCCTGCCTTCCTACGTCTGTCTGCCTGCCTGTCTGTCTGCCTGCCTGTCTGTCTGTCTGTCAGCCTGCCTGTATGCCTGCCTGCCTGTCTGTCTGTCTGCCTGCCTGTCAGCCTGCCTGCATACCTGCCTGCCTGCGTGCGTGTGTCTGCCTGCCTATGTGCATGCGTCTGTCTGTCTGCCTGCCTGTCTGCCTGTCTGTCTGCGTCTGTCAGCCTGCCTGCCTGCCTGTCTGCCTGCGTCTGTCTGCCTGCGTCTGCCTGTCTGCGTCTGCCTGTCTGTCTGCGTCTGTCAGCCTGCCTGCCTGCCTGCTGCCTGCCTGCGTCTGCCTGCCTGCCTGTCAGCCTGCCTGCCTGTCAGCCTGCCTGCCTGCCTGCCTGTCTGTCAGCCTGCCTGTCAGCCTGCCTGCGTCTGCCTGTCAGCCTGCCTGCCTGCCTGTCAGCCTGCCTGCCTGCCTGTCAGCCTGCCTGTCAGCCTGCCTGTCTGCCTGCGTCTGCCTGTCTGCTTCAGCCTGCCTGCCTGTCAGCCTGCCTGTCTGCCTGCCTGCGTAGGTCTGTCAGCCTGCCTGCCTGCCTGCCTGCGTCTGTCTGTCAGCCTGCCTGCATGCGTCTGTCAGCCTGCCTGTCTGCGTCTGTCTGCCTGCCTGTCTGTCTGTCTGCGTCTGTCAGCCTGCCTGCCTGTCTGTCTGTCAGCCTGTCTGCCTGTCTGTCTGTCAGCCTGTCTGTCTGCCTGCCTGCGTCTGCCTGTCTGTCTGTCTGCGTCTGTCAGCCTGCCTGCCCTTCTGTCTGTCTGCGTCTGTCAGCCTGCCTGCCCTTCTGTCTTCCTGTCTCTCTCTGTCTGTCTGCCTTTGTCTGTGTCTGTCCCTGCCTGTGTCTGTGTGTTGGTATGTTACCATTGACAGGTGGAAGACACCACCCACGGAGCCCAGTGCTCAGGCCTCAGCAAGAAGTCGCTCCCTTCCATTGAGTGTGCTGACATCATTGGTCGACACCAGCACCTCCACATCTTGACTTTGACGTTCACACACTTGCGTTGCCTGGTAACCTAGCAACAATTACAAAGTTAAACTATGTTGGAGCAGTGAAAACAGCCAAATTACTGTCACACACTACACAGTTTGTATCATTTATGATCCCAGAGCAAAGCTTCAGATTTATATTGTGTACAGTAAAGCCAATTTTAACATATTAATGTTTGCATCAGTGGCTGTCCGTATCAAATATCTTAAGACTGTATGTCTGGGTCTGTGTATCTGTCTGTCTGTCAGCCTGTCTGTCTGTCTGTCTGTCTGTCTGTCTGTCTGTCTGCCTGCGTCTGCCTGTCTGCGTCTGTCAGCCTGCCTTTCTGTCTGCCTGCCTGCCTGTCTGCCTGCGTGTCTGTCTGCGTCTGTCAGCCTGCCTGCGTCTGTCAGCCTGCCTGCCTGCCTGCCTGCCAGCGTGCCTGACTGTCTGCGTCTGTCAGCCTGCCTGCCTGCCTGCGTGTGTCTGCCTGCGTCCGTGCGTGCGTCAGCCTGCCTGCTTGCTGCCTGCCTGCGTCTGCCTGCCTGCGTCAGCCTGCCTGCCTGTCAGCCTGCCTGTCTGCCTGCCTGCGTCTGCCTGTCTGTCTGCGTCTGTCAGCCTGCCTGCCCTTCCGTCTGTCTGTCTCTCTCTGTCTGTCTGCCTTTGTCTGTGTCTGTCCCTGCCTGTGTCTGTGTGTTGGTATGTTACCATTGACAGGTGGAAGACACCACCCACGGAGCCCAGTGCTCAGGCCTCAGCAAGAAGTCGCTCCCTTCCATTGAGTGTGCTGACATCATTGGTCGACACCAGCACCTCCACATCTTGACTTTGACGTTCACACACTTGCGTTGCCTGGTAACCTAGCAACAATTACAAAGTTAAACTATGTTGGAGCAGTGAAAACAGCCAAATTACTGTCACACACTACACAGTTTGTATCATTTATGATCCCAGAGCAAAGCTTCAGATTTATATTGTGTACAGTAAAGCCAATTTTAACATATTAATGTTTGCATCAGTGGCTGTCCGTATCAAATATCTTAAGACTGTATGTCTGGGTCTGTGTATCTGTCTGTCTGTCAGCCTGTCTGTCTGTCTGTCTGTCTGTCTGTCTGTCTGCCTGCGTCTGCCTGTCTGCGTCTGTCAGCCTGCCTTTCTGTCTGCCTGCCTGCCTGTCTGCCTGCGTGTCTGTCTGCGTCTGTCAGCCTGCCTGCGTCTGTCAGCCTGCCTGCCTGCCTGCCTGCCAGCGTGCCTGACTGTCTGCGTCTGTCAGCCTGCCTGCCTGCCTGCGTGTGTCTGCCTGCGTCCGTGCGTGCGTCAGCCTGCCTGCTTGCTGCCTGCCTGCGTCTGCCTGCCTGCGTCAGCCTGCCTGCCTGTCAGCCTGCCTGTCTGCCTGCCTGCGTCTGCCTGTCTGTCTGCGTCTGTCAGCCTGCCTGCCCTTCCGTCTGTCTGTCTCTCTCTGTCTGTCTGCCTTTGTCTGTGTCTGTCCCTGCCTGTGTCTGTGTGTTGGTATGTTACCATTGACAGGTGGAAGACACCACCCACGGAGCCCAGTGCTCAGGCCTCAGCAAGAAGTCGCTCCCTTCCATTGAGTGTGCTGACATCATTGGTCGACACCAGCACCTCCACATCTTGACTTTGACGTTCACACACTTGCGTTGCCTGGTAACCTAGCAACAATTACAAAGTTAAACTATGTTGGAGCAGTGAAAACAGCCAAATTACTGTCACACACTACACAGTTTGTATCATTTATGATCCCAGAGCAAAGCTTCAGATTTATATTGTGTACAGTAAAGCCAATTTTAACATATTAATGTTTGCATCAGTGGCTGTCCGTATCAAATATCTTAAGACTGTATGTCTGGGTCTGTGTATCTGTCTGTCTGTCAGCCTGTCTGTCTGTCTGTCTGTCTGTCTGCCTGCGTCTGCCTGTCTGCGTCTGTCAGCCTGCCTTTCTGTCTGCCTGCCTGCCTGTCTGCCTGCGTCTGCGTGTCTGTCTGCGTCTGTCAGCCTGCCTGCGTCTGTCTGCCTGCCTGTCTGTCTGCCTGCCTGTCTGTCTGTCAGCCTGCCTGTATGCCTGCCTGCCTGTCTGTCTGCCTGCCTGTCAGCCTGCCTGCATACCTGCCTGCCTGCGTGCGTGTGTCTGCCTGCCTATGTGCATGCGTCTGTCTGTCTGCCTGCCTGTCTGCCTGTCTGTCTGCGTCTGTCTGCCTGCGTCTGCCTGTCTGTCTGCGTCTGTCAGCCTGCCTGCCTGCCTGCTGCCTGCCTGCGTCTGCCTGCCTGCCTGTCAGCCTGCCTGCCTGCCTGTCTGTCAGCCTGCCTGTCAGCCTGCCTGCGTCTGCCTGTCAGCCTGCCTGCCTGCCTGTCAGCCTGCCTGCCTGTCAGCCTGCCTGTCAGCCTGCCTGTCTGCCTGCGTCTGCCTGCGTCTGCCTGTCTGCTTCAGCCTGCCTGCCTGTCAGCCTGCCTGTCTGCCTGCCTGCGTAGGTCTGTCAGCCTGCCTGCCTGCCTGCCTGCGTCTGTCTGTCAGCCTGCCTGCATGCGTCTGTCAGCCTGCCTGTCTGCGTCTGTCTGCCTGCCTGTCTGTCTGTCTGCGTCTGTCAGCCTGCCTGCCTGTCTGTCTGTCAGCCTGTCTGCCTGTCTGTCTGTCAGCCTGTCTGTCTGCCTGCCTGCGTCTGCCTGTCTGTCTGTCTGCGTCTGTCAGCCTGCCTGCCCTTCTGTCTGTCTGCGTCTGTCAGCCTGCCTGCCCTTCCGTCTGTCTGTCTCTCTCTGTCTGTCTGCCTTTGTCTGTGTCTGTCCCTGCCTGTGTCTGTGTGTTGGTATGTTACCATTGACAGGTGGAAGACACCACCCACGGAGCCCAGTGCTCAGGCCTCAGCAAGAAGTCGCTCCCTTCCATTGAGTGTGCTGACATCATTGGTCGACACCAGCACCTCCACATCTTGACTTTGACGTTCACACACTTGCGTTGCCTGGTAACCTAGCAACAATTACAAAGTTAAACTATGTTGGAGCAGTGAAAACAGCCAAATTACTGTCACACACTACACAGTTTGTATCATTTATGATCCCAGAGCAAAGCTTCAGATTTATATTGTGTACAGTAAAGCCAATTTTAACATATTAATGTTTGCATCAGTGGCTGTCCGTATCAAATATCTTAAGACTGTATGTCTGGGTCTGTGTATCTGTCTGTCTGTCAGCCTGTCTGTCTGTCTGTCTGTCTGTCTGTCTGCCTGCGTCTGCCTGTCTGCGTCTGTCAGCCTGCCTTTCTGTCTGCCTGCCTGTCTGCCTGCGTCTGCGTGTCTGTCTGCGTCTGTCAGCCTGCCTGCGTCTGTCTGCCTGCCTGTCTGTCTGCCTGCCTGTCTGTCTGTCAGCCTGCCTGTATGCCTGCCTGCCTGTCTGTCTGCCTGCCTGTCAGCCTGCCTGCATACCTGCCTGCCTGCGTGCGTGTGTCTGCCTGCCTATGTGCATGCGTCTGTCTGTCTGCCTGCCTGTCTGCCTGTCTGTCTGCGTCTGTCAGCCTGCCTGCCTGCCTGTCTGCCTGCGTCTGTCTGCCTGCGTCTGCCTGTCTGTCTGCGTCTGTCAGCCTGCCTGCCTGCCTGCTGCCTGCCTGCGTCTGCCTGCCTGCCTGTCAGCCTGCCTGCCTGCCTGTCTGTCAGCCTGCCTGTCAGCCTGCCTGCGTCTGCCTGTCAGCCTGCCTGCCTGCCTGTCAGCCTGCCTGTCAGCCTGCCTGTCTGCCTGCGTCTGCCTGCGTCTGCCTGTCTGCTTCAGCCTGCCTGCCTGTCAGCCTGCCTGTCTGCCTGCCTGCGTAGGTCTGTCAGCCTGCCTGCCTGCCTGCCTGCGTCTGTCTGTCAGCCTGCCTGCATGCGTCTGTCAGCCTGCCTGTCTGCGTCTGTCTGCCTGCCTGTCTGTCTGCGTCTGTCAGCCTGCCTGCCTGTCTGTCTGTCAGCCTGTCTGTCTGTCAGCCTGTCTGTCTGCCTGCCTGCGTCTGCCTGTCTGTCTGTCTGCGTCTGTCAGCCTGCCTGCCCTTCTGTCTGTCTGCGTCTGTCAGCCTGCCTGCCCTTCTGTCTTCCTGTCTCTCTCTGTCTGTCTGCCTTTGTCTGTGTCTGTCCCTGCCTGTGTCTGTGTGTTGGTATGTTACCATTGACAGGTGGAAGACACCACCCACGGAGCCCAGTGCTCAGGCCTCAGCAAGAAGTCGCTCCCTTCCATTGAGTGTGCTGACATCATTGGTCGACACCAGCACCTCCACATCTTGACTTTGACGTTCACACACTTGCGTTGCCTGGTAACCTAGCAACAATTACAAAGTTAAACTATGTTGGAGCAGTGAAAACAGCCAAATTACTGTCACACACTACACAGTTTGTATCATTTATGATCCCAGAGCAAAGCTTCAGATTTATATTGTGTACAGTAAAGCCAATTTTAACATATTAATGTTTGCATCAGTGGCTGTCCGTATCAAATATCTTAAGACTGTATGTCTGGGTCTGTGTATCTGTCTGTCTGTCAGCCTGTCTGTCTGTCTGTCTGCCTGCGTCTGCCTGTCTGCGTCTGTCAGCCTGCCTTTCTGTCTGCCTGCCTGCCTGTCTGCCTGCGTCTGCGTGTCTGTCTGCGTCTGTCAGCCTGCCTGCGTCTGTCAGCCTGCCTGCCTGCCTGCCTGCCTGCCAGCGTGCCTGACTGTCTGCGTCTGTCAGCCTGCCTGCCTGCCTGCCTGCCTGCGTGTGTCTGCCTGCGTCCGTGCGTGCGTCAGCCTGCCTGCTTGCTGCCTGCCTGCGTCTGCCTGCCTGCGTCAGCCTGCCTGCCTGTCAGCCTGCCTGTCTGCCTGCCTGCGTCTGCCTGTCTGTCTGCGTCTGTCAGCCTGCCTGCCCTTCCGTCTGTCTGTCTCTCTCTGTCTGTCTGCCTTTGTCTGTGTCTGTCCCTGCCTGTGTCTGTGTGTTGGTATGTTACCATTGACAGGTGGAAGACACCACCCACGGAGCCCAGTGCTCAGGCCTCAGCAAGAAGTCGCTCCCTTCCATTGAGTGTGCTGACATCATTGGTCGACACCAGCACCTCCACATCTTGACTTTGACGTTCACACACTTGCGTTGCCTGGTAACCTAGCAACAATTACAAAGTTAAACTATGTTAGAGCAGTGAAAACAGCCAAATTACTGTCACACACTACGCAGTTTGTATCATTTATGATCCCAGAGCAAAGCTTCAGATTTATATTGTGTACAGTAAAGAGAATTTTAAGATATTAATGTTTGCATCAGTGGCTGTCCGTATCAAATATCTTAAGTCTGTATGTCTGGGTCTGTGTATCTGTCTGTCTGTCTGTCTGTCTGTCTGTCAGCCTGCCTGTCTGTCTCCCTGTCTGCATGTGTCTGTCAGCCTGCCTGCCTGTCTGCCTGCCTGCCTGCCTGCCTGCCTGCCTGCATACCTGCCTGCCTGCGTGCGTGCGTGCGTGCGTCTGCCTGCCTTCCTACGTCTGTCTGCCTGCCTGTCTGCCTGCCTGTCTGTCTGCCTGCCTGTCAGCCTGCCTGCCTGCCTTTCTGTCTGCCTGCCTGTCAGCCTGCCTGCATACCTGCCTGCCTGCGTGCGTGTGTCTGCCTGCCTATGTGCATGCGTCTGTCTGTCTGCCTGCCTGTCTGTCTGTCTGTCTGCGTCTGTCAGCCTGCCTGCCTGCCTGCCTGCCTGCGTCTGTCTGCCTGCGTCTGCCTGTCTGCGTCTGCCTGTCTGTCTGCGTCTGTCAGCCTGCCTGCCTGCCTGCTGCCTGCGTCTGCCTGCCTGCCTGTCAGCCTGCCTGCCTGTCAGCCTGCCTGCATGTCTGTCAGCCTGCCTGTCTGCCTGCCTGCGTCTGCCTGTCAGCCTGCCTGCCTGCCTGTCAGCCTGCCTGCCTGCCTGTCAGCCTGCCTGCCTGCCTGTCAGCCTGCCTGTCTGCCTGCCTGCGTCTGCCTGTCTGCGTCAGCCTGCCTGCCTGTCAGCCTGCCTGCGTCTGTCTGTCAGCCTGCCTGCCTGCCTGCGTCTGTCTGTCAGCCTGCCTGCATGCGTCTGTCAGCCTGCCTGTCTGCGTCTGTCTGCCTGCCTGTCTGTCTGTCTGCGTCTGTCAGCCTGCCTGCCTGTCTGTCTGTCAGCCTGTCTGCCTGTCTGTCTGCCTGCATGTCTGTCAGCCTGCCTGTCTGCCTGCCTGCGTCTGCCTGTCAGCCTGCCTGCCTGCCTGTCAGCCTGCCTGCCTGTCTGCCTGCCTGCGTCTGCCTGTCTGTCTGTCTGCGTCTGTCAGCCTGCCTGCCCTTCTGTCTGTCTGCGTCTGTCAGCCTGCCTGCCCTTCTGTCTGCCTGTCTCTCTCTGTCTGTCTGCCTTTGTCTGTGTCTGTCCCTGCCTGTGTCTGTGTGTTGGTATGTTACCATTGACAGGTGGAAGACACCACCCACGGAGCCCAGTGCTCAGGCCTCAGCAAGAAGTCGCTCCCTTCCATTGAGTGTGCTGACATCATTGGTCGACACCAGCACCTCCACATCTTGACTTTGACGTTCACACACTTGCGTTGCCTGGTAACCTAGCAACAATTACAAAGTTAAACTATGTTGGAGCAGTGAAAACAGCCAAATTACTGTCACACACTACACAGTTTGTATCATTTATGATCCCAGAGCAAAGCTTCAGATTTATATTGTGTACAGTAAAGCCAATTTTAACATATTAATGTTTGCATCAGTGGCTGTCCGTATCAAATATCTTAAGACTGTATGTCTGGGTCTGTGTATCTGTCTGTCTGTCAGCCTGTCTGTCTGTCTGTCTGCCTGCGTCTGCCTGTCTGCGTCTGTCAGCCTGCCTTTCTGTCTGCCTGCCTGCCTGTCTGCCTGCGTCTGCGTGTCTGTCTGCGTCTGTCAGCCTGCCTGCGTCTGTCAGCCTGCCTGCCTGCCTGCCTGCCTGCCAGCGTGCCTGACTGTCTGCGTCTGTCAGCCTGCCTGCCTGCCTGCCTGCCTGCGTGTGTCTGCCTGCGTCCGTGCGTGCGTCAGCCTGCCTGCTTGCTGCCTGCCTGCGTCTGCCTGCCTGCGTCAGCCTGCCTGCCTGTCAGCCTGCCTGTCTGCCTGCCTGCGTCTGCCTGTCTGTCTGCGTCTGTCAGCCTGCCTGCCCTTCCGTCTGTCTGTCTCTCTCTGTCTGTCTGCCTTTGTCTGTGTCTGTCCCTGCCTGTGTCTGTGTGTTGGTATGTTACCATTGACAGGTGGAAGACACCACCCACGGAGCCCAGTGCTCAGGCCTCAGCAAGAAGTCGCTCCCTTCCATTGAGTGTGCTGACATCATTGGTCGACACCAGCACCTCCACATCTTGACTTTGACGTTCACACACTTGCGTTGCCTGGTAACCTAGCAACAATTACAAAGTTAAACTATGTTAGAGCAGTGAAAACAGCCAAATTACTGTCACACACTACGCAGTTTGTATCATTTATGATCCCAGAGCAAAGCTTCAGATTTATATTGTGTACAGTAAAGAGAATTTTAAGATATTAATGTTTGCATCAGTGGCTGTCCGTATCAAATATCTTAAGTCTGTATGTCTGGGTCTGTGTATCTGTCTGTCTGTCTGTCTGTCTGTCTGTCTGTCAGCCTGCCTGTCTGTCTCCCTGTCTGCATGTGTCTGTCAGCCTGCCTGCCTGTCTGCCTGCCTGCCTGCCTGCCTGCCTGCCTGCATACCTGCCTGCCTGCGTGCGTGCGTGCGTGCGTCTGCCTGCCTTCCTACGTCTGTCTGCCTGCCTGTCTGCCTGCCTGTCTGTCTGCCTGCCTGTCAGCCTGCCTGCCTGCCTTTCTGTCTGCCTGCCTGTCAGCCTGCCTGCATACCTGCCTGCCTGCGTGCGTGTGTCTGCCTGCCTATGTGCATGCGTCTGTCTGTCTGCCTGCCTGTCTGTCTGTCTGTCTGCGTCTGTCAGCCTGCCTGCCTGCCTGCCTGCCTGCGTCTGTCTGCCTGCGTCTGCCTGTCTGCGTCTGCCTGTCTGTCTGCGTCTGTCAGCCTGCCTGCCTGCCTGCTGCCTGCGTCTGCCTGCCTGCCTGTCAGCCTGCCTGCCTGTCAGCCTGCCTGCATGTCTGTCAGCCTGCCTGTCTGCCTGCCTGCGTCTGCCTGTCAGCCTGCCTGCCTGCCTGTCAGCCTGCCTGCCTGCCTGTCAGCCTGCCTGCCTGCCTGTCAGCCTGCCTGTCTGCCTGCCTGCGTCTGCCTGTCTGCGTCAGCCTGCCTGCCTGTCAGCCTGCCTGCGTCTGTCTGTCAGCCTGCCTGCCTGCCTGCGTCTGTCTGTCAGCCTGCCTGCATGCGTCTGTCAGCCTGCCTGTCTGCGTCTGTCTGCCTGCCTGTCTGTCTGTCTGCGTCTGTCAGCCTGCCTGCCTGCCTGTCTGTCAGCCTGTCTGCCTGTCTGTCTGCCTGCATGTCTGTCAGCCTGCCTGTCTGCCTGCCTGCGTCTGCCTGTCAGCCTGCCTGCCTGCCTGTCAGCCTGCCTGCCTGTCTGCCTGCCTGCGTCTGCCTGTCTGTCTGTCTGCGTCTGTCAGCCTGCCTGCCCTTCTGTCTGTCTGCGTCTGTCAGCCTGCCTGCCCTTCTGTCTTCCTGTCTCTCTCTGTCTGTCTGCCTTTGTCTGTGTCTGTCCCTGCCTGTGTCTGTGTGTTGGTATGTTACCATTGACAGGTGGAAGACACCACCCACGGAGCCCAGTGCTCAGGCCTCAGCAAGAAGTCGCTCCCTTCCATTGAGTGTGCTGACATCATTGGTCGACACCAGCACCTCCACATCTTGACTTTGACGTTCACACACTTGCGTTGCCTGGTAACCTAGCAACAATTACAAAGTTAAACTATGTTGGAGCAGTGAAAACAGCCAAATTACTGTCACACACTACACAGTTTGTATCATTTATGATCCCAGAGCAAAGCTTCAGATTTATATTGTGTACAGTAAAGCCAATTTTAACATATTAATGTTTGCATCAGTGGCTGTCCGTATCAAATATCTTAAGACTGTATGTCTGGGTCTGTGTATCTGTCTGTCTGTCAGCCTGTCTGTCTGTCTGTCTGCCTGCGTCTGCCTGTCTGCGTCTGTCAGCCTGCCTTTCTGTCTGCCTGCCTGCCTGTCTGCCTGCGTCTGCGTGTCTGTCTGCGTCTGTCAGCCTGCCTGCGTCTGTCAGCCTGCCTGCCTGCCTGCCTGCCTGCCAGCGTGCCTGACTGTCTGCGTCTGTCAGCCTGCCTGCCTGCCTGCCTGCCTGCGTGTGTCTGCCTGCGTCCGTGCGTGCGTCAGCCTGCCTGCTTGCTGCCTGCCTGCGTCTGCCTGCCTGCGTCAGCCTGCCTGCCTGTCAGCCTGCCTGTCTGCCTGCCTGCGTCTGCCTGTCTGTCTGCGTCTGTCAGCCTGCCTGCCCTTCCGTCTGTCTGTCTCTCTCTGTCTGTCTGCCTTTGTCTGTGTCTGTCCCTGCCTGTGTCTGTGTGTTGGTATGTTACCATTGACAGGTGGAAGACACCACCCACGGAGCCCAGTGCTCAGGCCTCAGCAAGAAGTCGCTCCCTTCCATTGAGTGTGCTGACATCATTGGTCGACACCAGCACCTCCACATCTTGACTTTGACGTTCACACACTTGCGTTGCCTGGTAACCTAGCAACAATTACAAAGTTAAACTATGTTAGAGCAGTGAAAACAGCCAAATTACTGTCACACACTACGCAGTTTGTATCATTTATGATCCCAGAGCAAAGCTTCAGATTTATATTGTGTACAGTAAAGAGAATTTTAAGATATTAATGTTTGCATCAGTGGCTGTCCGTATCAAATATCTTAAGTCTGTATGTCTGGGTCTGTGTATCTGTCTGTCTGTCTGTCTGTCTGTCTGTCAGCCTGCCTGTCTGTCTCCCTGTCTGCATGTGTCTGTCAGCCTGCCTGCCTGTCTGCCTGCCTGCCTGCCTGCCTGCCTGCCTGCATACCTGCCTGCCTGCGTGCGTGCGTGCGTGCGTCTGCCTGCCTTCCTACGTCTGTCTGCCTGCCTGTCTGCCTGCCTGTCTGTCTGCCTGCCTGTCAGCCTGCCTGCCTGCCTTTCTGTCTGCCTGCCTGTCAGCCTGCCTGCATACCTGCCTGCCTGCGTGCGTGTGTCTGCCTGCCTATGTGCATGCGTCTGTCTGTCTGCCTGCCTGTCTGTCTGTCTGTCTGCGTCTGTCAGCCTGCCTGCCTGCCTGCCTGCCTGCGTCTGTCTGCCTGCGTCTGCCTGTCTGCGTCTGCCTGTCTGTCTGCGTCTGTCAGCCTGCCTGCCTGCCTGCTGCCTGCGTCTGCCTGCCTGCCTGTCAGCCTGCCTGCCTGTCAGCCTGCCTGCATGTCTGTCAGCCTGCCTGTCTGCCTGCCTGCGTCTGCCTGTCAGCCTGCCTGCCTGCCTGTCAGCCTGCCTGCCTGCCTGTCAGCCTGCCTGCCTGCCTGTCAGCCTGCCTGTCTGCCTGCCTGCGTCTGCCTGTCTGCGTCAGCCTGCCTGCCTGTCAGCCTGCCTGCGTCTGTCTGTCAGCCTGCCTGCCTGCCTGCGTCTGTCTGTCAGCCTGCCTGCATGCGTCTGTCAGCCTGCCTGTCTGCGTCTGTCTGCCTGCCTGTCTGTCTGTCTGCGTCTGTCAGCCTGCCTGCCTGTCTGTCTGTCAGCCTGTCTGCCTGTCTGTCTGCCTGCATGTCTGTCAGCCTGCCTGTCTGCCTGCCTGCGTCTGCCTGTCAGCCTGCCTGCCTGCCTGTCAGCCTGCCTGCCTGTCTGCCTGCCTGCGTCTGCCTGTCTGTCTGTCTGCGTCTGTCAGCCTGCCTGCCCTTCTGTCTGTCTGCGTCTGTCAGCCTGCCTGCCCTTCTGTCTGCCTGTCTCTCTCTGTCTGTCTGCCTTTGTCTGTGTCTGTCCCTGCCTGTGTCTGTGTGTTGGTATGTTACCATTGACAGGTGGAAGACACCACCCACGGAGCCCAGTGCTCAGGCCTCAGCAAGAAGTCGCTCCCTTCCATTGAGTGTGCTGACATCATTGGTCGACACCAGCACCTCCACATCTTGACTTTGACGTTCACACACTTGCGTTGCCTGGTAACCTAGCAACAATTACAAAGTTAAACTATGTTAGAGCAGTGAAAACAGCCAAAGTACTGTCACACACTACACAGTTTGTATCATTTATGATCCCAGAGCAAAGCTTCAGATTTATATTGTGTACAGTAAAGCCAATTTTAACATATTAATGTTTGCATCAGTGGCTGTCCGTATCAAATATCTTAAGACTGTATGTCTGGGTCTGTGTATCTGTCTGTGTCAGCCTGTCTGTCTGTCTGTCTGTCTGCGTCTGTCTGTCTGCGTCTGTCAGCCTGCCTTTCTGTCTGCCTGCCTGCCTGTCTGCCTGCGTCTGCGTGTCTGTCTGCGTCTGTCAGCCTGCCTGCGTCTGTCAGCCTGCCTGCCTGCCAGCGTGCCTGTCTGTCTGCGTCTGTCAGCCTGCCTGCCTGCCTGCCTGCCTGCGTGCGTGTGTCTGCCTGCCTGCTTGCTGCCTGCCTGCGTCTGCCTGCCTGCCTGTCAGCCTGCCTGCCTGTCAGCCTGCCTGTCTGCCTGCCTGCGTCTGCCTGTCTGTCTGCGTCTGTCAGCCTGCCTGCCCTTCCGTCTGTCTGTCTCTCTCTGTCTGTCTGCCTTTGCCTGTGTCTGTCCCTGCCTGTGTCTGTGTGTTGGTATGTTACCATTGACAGGTGGAAGACACCACCCACGGAGCCCAGTGCTCAGGCCTCAGCAAGAAGTCGCTCCCTTCCATTGAGTGTGCTGACATCATTGGTCGACACCAGCACCTCCACATCTTGACTTTGACGTTCACACACTTGCGTTGCCTGGTAACCTAGCAACAATTCCAAAGTTAAACTATGTTAGAGCAGTGAAAACAGCCAAATTACTGTCACACACTACGCAGTTTGTATCATTTATGATCCCAGAGCAAAGCTTCAGATTTATATTGTGTACAGTAAAGAGAATTTTAAGATATTAATGTTTGCATCAGTGGCTGTCCGTATCAAATATCTTAAGTCTGTATGTCTGGGTCTGTGTATCTGTCTGTCTGTCTGTCTGTCTGCCTGTCTGTCTCCCTGTCTGCATGTGTCTGTCAGCCTGCCTGCCTGTCTGTCAGCCTGCCTGTATGCCTGCCTGCCTGTCTGTCTGCCTGCCTGTCAGCCTGCCTGCATACCTGCCTGCCTGCGTGCGTGTGTCTGCCTGCCTATGTGCATGCGTCTGTCTGTCTGCCTGCCTGTCTGCCTGTCTGTCTGCGTCTGTCAGCCTGCCTGCCTGCCTGTCTGCCTGCGTCTGTCTGCCTGCGTCTGCCTGTCTGTCTGCGTCTGTCAGCCTGCCTGCCTGCCTGCTGCCTGCCTGCGTCTGCCTGCCTGCCTGTCAGCCTGCCTGCCTGTCAGCCTGCCTGCCTGTCAGCCTGCCTGCCTGCCTGCCTGTCTGTCAGCCTGCCTGTCAGCCTGCCTGCGTCTGCCTGTCAGCCTGCCTGCCTGCCTGTCAGCCTGCCTGCCTGTCAGCCTGCCTGTCAGCCTGCCTGTCTGCCTGCGTCTGCCTGTCTGCTTCAGCCTGCCTGCCTGTCAGCCTGCCTGTCTGCCTGCCTGCGTAGGTCTGTCAGCCTGCCTGCCTGCCTGCCTGCGTCTGTCTGTCAGCCTGCCTGCATGCGTCTGTCAGCCTGCCTGTCTGCGTCTGTCTGCCTGCCTGTCTGTCTGTCTGCGTCTGTCAGCCTGCCTGCCTGTCTGTCTGTCAGCCTGTCTGCCTGTCTGTCTGTCAGCCTGTCTGTCTGCCTGCCTGCGTCTGCCTGTCTGTCTGTCTGCGTCTGTCAGCCTGCCTGCCCTTCTGTCTGTCTGCGTCTGTCAGCCTGCCTGCCCTTCTGTCTTCCTGTCTCTCTCTGTCTGTCTGCCTTTGTCTGTGTCTGTCCCTGCCTGTGTCTGTGTGTTGGTATGTTACCATTGACAGGTGGAAGACACCACCCACGGAGCCCAGTGCTCAGGCCTCAGCAAGAAGTCGCTCCCTTCCATTGAGTGTGCTGACATCATTGGTCGACACCAGCACCTCCACATCTTGACTTTGACGTTCACACACTTGCGTTGCCTGGTAACCTAGCAACAATTACAAAGTTAAACTATGTTGGAGCAGTGAAAACAGCCAAATTACTGTCACACACTACACAGTTTGTATCATTTATGATCCCAGAGCAAAGCTTCAGATTTATATTGTGTACAGTAAAGCCAATTTTAACATATTAATGTTTGCATCAGTGGCTGTCCGTATCAAATATCTTAAGACTGTATGTCTGGGTCTGTGTATCTGTCTGTCTGTCAGCCTGTCTGTCTGTCTGTCTGTCTGTCTGTCTGTCTGCCTGCGTCTGCCTGTCTGCGTCTGTCAGCCTGCCTTTCTGTCTGCCTGCCTGCCTGTCTGCCTGCGTCTGCGTGTCTGTCTGCGTCTGTCAGCCTGCCTGCGTCTGTCAGCCTGCCTGCCTGCCTGCCTGCCTGCCAGCGTGCCTGACTGTCTGCGTCTGTCAGCCTGCCTGCCTGCCTGCCTGCCTGCGTGTGTCTGCCTGCGTCCGTGCGTGCGTCAGCCTGCCTGCTTGCTGCCTGCCTGCGTCTGCCTGCCTGCGTCAGCCTGCCTGCCTGTCAGCCTGCCTGTCTGCCTGCCTGCGTCTGCCTGTCTGTCTGCGTCTGTCAGCCTGCCTGCCCTTCCGTCTGTCTGTCTCTCTCTGTCTGTCTGCCTTTGTCTGTGTCTGTCCCTGCCTGTGTCTGTGTGTTGGTATGTTACCATTGACAGGTGGAAGACACCACCCACGGAGCCCAGTGCTCAGGCCTCAGCAAGAAGTCGCTCCCTTCCATTGAGTGTGCTGACATCATTGGTCGACACCAGCACCTCCACATCTTGACTTTGACGTTCACACACTTGCGTTGCCTGGTAACCTAGCAACAATTACAAAGTTAAACTATGTTAGAGCAGTGAAAACAGCCAAATTACTGTCACACACTACGCAGTTTGTATCATTTATGATCCCAGAGCAAAGCTTCAGATTTATATTGTGTACAGTAAAGAGAATTTTAAGATATTAATGTTTGCATCAGTGGCTGTCCGTATCAAATATCTTAAGTCTGTATGTCTGGGTCTGTGTATCTGTCTGTCTGTCTGTCTGTCTGTCTGTCAGCCTGCCTGTCTGTCTCCCTGTCTGCATGTGTCTGTCAGCCTGCCTGCCTGTCTGTCAGCCTGCCTGCCTGCCTGCCTGCCTGCATACCTGCCTGCCTGCGTGCGTGCGTGCGTGCGTCTGCCTGCCTTCCTACGTCTGTCTGCCTGCCTGTCTGCCTGCCTGTCTGTCTGCCTGCCTGTCAGCCTGCCTGTATGCCTGCCTGCCTGCCTGCCTTTCTGTCTGCCTGCCTGTCAGCCTGCCTGCATACCTGCCTGCCTGCGTGCGTGTGTCTGCCTGCCTATGTGCATGCGTCTGTCTGTCTGCCTGCCTGTCTGTCTGTCTGTCTGCGTCTGTCAGCCTGCCTGCCTGCCTGCCTGCCTGCGTCTGTCTGCCTGCGTCTGCCTGTCTGCGTCTGCCTGTCTGTCTGCGTCTGTCAGCCTGCCTGCCTGCCTGCTGCCTGCGTCTGCCTGCCTGCCTGTCAGCCTGCCTGCCTGTCAGCCTGCCTGCATGTCTGTCAGCCTGCCTGTCTGCCTGCCTGCGTCTGCCTGTCAGCCTGCCTGCCTGCCTGTCAGCCTGCCTGTCAGCCTGCCTGCCTGCCTGTCAGCCTGCCTGTCTGCCTGCCTGCGTCTGCCTGTCTGCGTCAGCCTGCCTGCCTGTCAGCCTGCCTGTCTGCCTGCCTGCGTCTGTCTGTCAGCCTGCCTGCCTGCCTGCGTCTGTCTGTCAGCCTGCCTGCATGCGTCTGTCAGCCTGCCTGTCTGCGTCTGTCTGCCTGCCTGTCTGTCTGTCTGCGTCTGTCAGCCTGCCTGCCTGTCTGTCTGTCAGCCTGTCTGCCTGTCTGTCTGCCTGCATGTCTGTCAGCCTGCCTGTCTGCCTGCCTGCGTCTGCCTGTCAGCCTGCCTGCCTGCCTGTCAGCCTGCCTGCCTGTCTGCCTGCCTGCGTCTGCCTGTCTGTCTGTCTGCGTCTGTCAGCCTGCCTGCCCTTCTGTCTGTCTGCGTCTGTCAGCCTGCCTGCCCTTCTGTCTGCCTGTCTCTCTCTGTCTGTCTGCCTTTGTCTGTGTCTGTCCCTGCCTGTGTCTGTGTGTTGGTATGTTACCATTGACAGGTGGAAGACACCACCCACGGAGCCCAGTGCTCAGGCCTCAGCAAGAAGTCGCTCCCTTCCATTGAGTGTGCTGACATCATTGGTCGACACCAGCACCTCCACATCTTGACTTTGACGTTCACACACTTGCGTTGCCTGGTAACCTAGCAACAATTACAAAGTTAAACTATGTTAGAGCAGTGAAAACAGCCAAATTACTGTCACACACTACACAGTTTGTATCATTTATGATCCCAGAGCAAAGCTTCAGATTTATATTGTGTACAGTAAAGCCAATTTTAACATATTAATGTTTGCATCAGTGGCTGTCCGTATCAAATATCTTAAGACTGTATGTCTGGGTCTGTGTATCTGTCTGTGTCAGCCTGCCTGTCTGTCTGTCTGTCTGCGTCTGTCTGTCTGCGTCTGTCAGCCTGCCTTTCTGTCTGCCTGCCTGCCTGTCTGCCTGCGTCTGCGTGTCTGTCTGCGTCTGTCAGCCTGCCTGCGTCTGTCAGCCTGCCTGCCTGCCAGCGTGCCTGTCTGTCTGCGTCTGTCAGCCTGCCTGCCTGCCTGCCTGCCTGCGTGCGTGTGTCTGCCTGCCTGCTTGCTGCCTGCCTGCGTCTGCCTGCCTGCGTCAGCCTGCCTGCCTGTCAGCCTGCCTGTCTGCCTGCCTGCGTCTGCCTGTCTGTCTGCGTCTGTCAGCCTGCCTGCCCTTCCGTCTGTCTGTCTCTCTCTGTCTGTCTGCCTTTGCCTGTGTCTGTCCCTGCCTGTGTCTGTGTGTTGGTATGTTACCATTGACAGGTGGAAGACACCACCCACGGAGCCCAGTGCTCAGGCCTCAGCAAGAAGTCGCTCCCTTCCATTGAGTGTGCTGACATCATTGGTCGACACCAGCACCTCCACATCTTGACTTTGACGTTCACACACTTGCGTTGCCTGGTAACCTAGCAACAATTCCAAAGTTAAACTATGTTAGAGCAGTGAAAACAGCCAAATTACTGTCACACACTACGCAGTTTGTATCATTTATGATCCCAGAGCAAAGCTTCAGATTTATATTGTGTACAGTAAAGAGAATTTTAAGATATTAATGTTTGCATCAGTGGCTGTCCGTATCAAATATCTTAAGTCTGTATGTCTGGGTCTGTGTATCTGTCTGTCTGTCTGTCTGTCTGTCTGTCAGCCTGCCTGTCTGTCTCCCTGTCTGCATGTGTCTGTCAGCCTGCCTGCCTGTCTGTCAGCCTGCCTGCCTGCCTGCCTGCGTGCGTCTGCCTGCCTTCCTACGTCTGTCTGCCTGCCTGTCTGTCTGCCTGTCTGTCTGTCTGTCAGCCTGCCTGTATGCCTGCCTGCCTGTCTGTCTGCCTGCCTGTCAGCCTGCCTGCATACCTGCCTGCCTGCGTGCGTGTGTCTGCCTGCCTATGTGCATGCGTCTGTCTGTCTGCCTGCCTGTCTGCCTGTCTGTCTGCGTCTGTCAGCCTGCCTGCCTGCCTGTCTGCCTGCGTCTGTCTGCCTGCGTCTGCCTGTCTGCGTCTGCCTGTCTGTCTGCGTCTGTCAGCCTGCCTGCCTGCCTGCTGCCTGCCTGCGTCTGCCTGCCTGCCTGTCAGCCTGCCTGCCTGTCAGCCTGCCTGCCTGCCTGCCTGTCTGTCAGCCTGCCTGTCAGCCTGCCTGCGTCTGCCTGTCAGCCTGCCTGCCTGCCTGTCAGCCTGCCTGCCTGTCAGCCTGCCTGTCAGCCTGCCTGTCTGCCTGCGTCTGCCTGTCTGCTTCAGCCTGCCTGCCTGTCAGCCTGCCTGTCTGCCTGCCTGCGTAGGTCTGTCAGCCTGCCTGCCTGCCTGCCTGCGTCTGTCTGTCAGCCTGCCTGCATGCGTCTGTCAGCCTGCCTGTCTGCGTCTGTCTGCCTGCCTGTCTGTCTGTCTGCGTCTGTCAGCCTGCCTGCCTGTCTGTCTGTCAGCCTGTCTGCCTGTCTGTCTGTCAGCCTGTCTGTCTGCCTGCCTGCGTCTGCCTGTCTGTCTGTCTGCGTCTGTCAGCCTGCCTGCCCTTCTGTCTGTCTGCGTCTGTCAGCCTGCCTGCCCTTCTGTCTTCCTGTCTCTCTCTGTCTGTCTGCCTTTGTCTGTGTCTGTCCCTGCCTGTGTCTGTGTGTTGGTATGTTACCATTGACAGGTGGAAGACACCACCCACGGAGCCCAGTGCTCAGGCCTCAGCAAGAAGTCGCTCCCTTCCATTGAGTGTGCTGACATCATTGGTCGACACCAGCACCTCCACATCTTGACTTTGACGTTCACACACTTGCGTTGCCTGGTAACCTAGCAACAATTACAAAGTTAAACTATGTTGGAGCAGTGAAAACAGCCAAATTACTGTCACACACTACACAGTTTGTATCATTTATGATCCCAGAGCAAAGCTTCAGATTTATATTGTGTACAGTAAAGCCAATTTTAACATATTAATGTTTGCATCAGTGGCTGTCCGTATCAAATATCTTAAGACTGTATGTCTGGGTCTGTGTATCTGTCTGTCTGTCAGCCTGTCTGTCTGTCTGTCTGTCTGTCTGTCTGTCTGCCTGCGTCTGCCTGTCTGCGTCTGTCAGCCTGCCTTTCTGTCTGCCTGCCTGCCTGTCTGCCTGCGTGTCTGTCTGCGTCTGTCAGCCTGCCTGCGTCTGTCAGCCTGCCTGCCTGCCTGCCTGCCAGCGTGCCTGACTGTCTGCGTCTGTCAGCCTGCCTGCCTGCCTGCGTGTGTCTGCCTGCGTCCGTGCGTGCGTCAGCCTGCCTGCTTGCTGCCTGCCTGCGTCTGCCTGCCTGCGTCAGCCTGCCTGCCTGTCAGCCTGCCTGTCTGCCTGCCTGCGTCTGCCTGTCTGTCTGCGTCTGTCAGCCTGCCTGCCCTTCCGTCTGTCTGTCTCTCTCTGTCTGTCTGCCTTTGTCTGTGTCTGTCCCTGCCTGTGTCTGTGTGTTGGTATGTTACCATTGACAGGTGGAAGACACCACCCACGGAGCCCAGTGCTCAGGCCTCAGCAAGAAGTCGCTCCCTTCCATTGAGTGTGCTGACATCATTGGTCGACACCAGCACCTCCACATCTTGACTTTGACGTTCACACACTTGCGTTGCCTGGTAACCTAGCAACAATTACAAAGTTAAACTATGTTGGAGCAGTGAAAACAGCCAAATTACTGTCACACACTACACAGTTTGTATCATTTATGATCCCAGAGCAAAGCTTCAGATTTATATTGTGTACAGTAAAGCCAATTTTAACATATTAATGTTTGCATCAGTGGCTGTCCGTATCAAATATCTTAAGACTGTATGTCTGGGTCTGTGTATCTGTCTGTCTGTCAGCCTGTCTGTCTGTCTGTCTGTCTGTCTGTCTGTCTGCCTGCGTCTGCCTGTCTGCGTCTGTCAGCCTGCCTTTCTGTCTGCCTGCCTGCCTGTCTGCCTGCGTGTCTGTCTGCGTCTGTCAGCCTGCCTGCGTCTGTCAGCCTGCCTGCCTGCCTGCCTGCCAGCGTGCCTGACTGTCTGCGTCTGTCAGCCTGCCTGCCTGCCTGCGTGTGTCTGCCTGCGTCCGTGCGTGCGTCAGCCTGCCTGCTTGCTGCCTGCCTGCGTCTGCCTGCCTGCGTCAGCCTGCCTGCCTGTCAGCCTGCCTGTCTGCCTGCCTGCGTCTGCCTGTCTGTCTGCGTCTGTCAGCCTGCCTGCCCTTCCGTCTGTCTGTCTCTCTCTGTCTGTCTGCCTTTGTCTGTGTCTGTCCCTGCCTGTGTCTGTGTGTTGGTATGTTACCATTGACAGGTGGAAGACACCACCCACGGAGCCCAGTGCTCAGGCCTCAGCAAGAAGTCGCTCCCTTCCATTGAGTGTGCTGACATCATTGGTCGACACCAGCACCTCCACATCTTGACTTTGACGTTCACACACTTGCGTTGCCTGGTAACCTAGCAACAATTACAAAGTTAAACTATGTTGGAGCAGTGAAAACAGCCAAATTACTGTCACACACTACACAGTTTGTATCATTTATGATCCCAGAGCAAAGCTTCAGATTTATATTGTGTACAGTAAAGCCAATTTTAACATATTAATGTTTGCATCAGTGGCTGTCCGTATCAAATATCTTAAGACTGTATGTCTGGGTCTGTGTATCTGTCTGTCTGTCTGTCAGCCTGTCTGTCTGTCTGTCTGTCTGTCTGTCTGTCTGCCTGCGTCTGCCTGTCTGCGTCTGTCAGCCTGCCTTTCTGTCTGCCTGCCTGCCTGTCTGCCTGCGTCTGCGTGTCTGTCTGCGTCTGTCAGCCTGCCTGCGTCTGTCAGCCTGCCTGCCTGCCTGCCTGCCTGCCAGCGTGCCTGACTGTCTGCGTCTGTCAGCCTGCCTGCCTGCCTGCCTGCCTGCGTGTGTCTGCCTGCGTCCGTGCGTGCGTCAGCCTGCCTGCTTGCTGCCTGCCTGCGTCTGCCTGCCTGCGTCAGCCTGCCTGCCTGTCAGCCTGCCTGTCTGCCTGCCTGCGTCTGCCTGTCTGTCTGCGTCTGTCAGCCTGCCTGCCCTTCCGTCTGTCTGTCTCTCTCTGTCTGTCTGCCTTTGTCTGTGTCTGTCCCTGCCTGTGTCTGTGTGTTGGTATGTTACCATTGACAGGTGGAAGACACCACCCACGGAGCCCAGTGCTCAGGCCTCAGCAAGAAGTCGCTCCCTTCCATTGAGTGTGCTGACATCATTGGTCGACACCAGCACCTCCACATCTTGACTTTGACGTTCACACACTTGCGTTGCCTGGTAACCTAGCAACAATTACAAAGTTAAACTATGTTAGAGCAGTGAAAACAGCCAAATTACTGTCACACACTACGCAGTTTGTATCATTTATGATCCCAGAGCAAAGCTTCAGATTTATATTGTGTACAGTAAAGAGAATTTTAAGATATTAATGTTTGCATCAGTGGCTGTCCGTATCAAATATCTTAAGTCTGTATGTCTGGGTCTGTGTATCTGTCTGTCTGTCTGTCTGTCTGTCTGTCAGCCTGCCTGTCTGTCTCCCTGTCTGCATGTGTCTGTCAGCCTGCCTGCCTGTCTGTCAGCCTGCCTGCCTGCCTGCCTGCCTGCATACCTGCCTGCCTGCGTGCGTGCGTGCGTGCGTCTGCCTGCCTTCCTACGTCTGTCTGCCTGCCTGTCTGCCTGCCTGTCTGTCTGCCTGCCTGTCAGCCTGCCTGTATGCCTGCCTGCCTGCCTGCCTTTCTGTCTGCCTGCCTGTCAGCCTGCCTGCATACCTGCCTGCCTGCGTGCGTGTGTCTGCCTGCCTATGTGCATGCGTCTGTCTGTCTGCCTGCCTGTCTGTCTGTCTGTCTGCGTCTGTCAGCCTGCCTGCCTGCCTGCCTGCCTGCGTCTGTCTGCCTGCGTCTGCCTGTCTGCGTCTGCCTGTCTGTCTGCGTCTGTCAGCCTGCCTGCCTGCCTGCTGCCTGCGTCTGCCTGCCTGCCTGTCAGCCTGCCTGCCTGTCAGCCTGCCTGCATGTCTGTCAGCCTGCCTGTCTGCCTGCCTGCGTCTGCCTGTCAGCCTGCCTGCCTGCCTGTCAGCCTGCCTGTCAGCCTGCCTGCCTGCCTGTCAGCCTGCCTGTCTGCCTGCCTGCGTCTGCCTGTCTGCGTCAGCCTGCCTGCCTGTCAGCCTGCCTGTCTGCCTGCCTGCGTCTGTCTGTCAGCCTGCCTGCCTGCCTGCGTCTGTCTGTCAGCCTGCCTGCATGCGTCTGTCAGCCTGCCTGTCTGCGTCTGTCTGCCTGCCTGTCTGTCTGTCTGCGTCTGTCAGCCTGCCTGCCTGTCTGTCTGTCAGCCTGTCTGCCTGTCTGTCTGCCTGCATGTCTGTCAGCCTGCCTGTCTGCCTGCCTGCGTCTGCCTGTCAGCCTGCCTGCCTGCCTGTCAGCCTGCCTGCCTGTCTGCCTGCCTGCGTCTGCCTGTCTGTCTGTCTGCGTCTGTCAGCCTGCCTGCCCTTCTGTCTGTCTGCGTCTGTCAGCCTGCCTGCCCTTCTGTCTGCCTGTCTCTCTCTGTCTGTCTGCCTTTGTCTGTGTCTGTCCCTGCCTGTGTCTGTGTGTTGGTATGTTACCATTGACAGGTGGAAGACACCACCCACGGAGCCCAGTGCTCAGGCCTCAGCAAGAAGTCGCTCCCTTCCATTGAGTGTGCTGACATCATTGGTCGACACCAGCACCTCCACATCTTGACTTTGACGTTCACACACTTGCGTTGCCTGGTAACCTAGCAACAATTACAAAGTTAAACTATGTTAGAGCAGTGAAAACAGCCAAATTACTGTCACACACTACACAGTTTGTATCATTTATGATCCCAGAGCAAAGCTTCAGATTTATATTGTGTACAGTAAAGCCAATTTTAACATATTAATGTTTGCATCAGTGGCTGTCCGTATCAAATATCTTAAGACTGTATGTCTGGGTCTGTGTATCTGTCTGTCTGTCAGCCTGTCTGTCTGTCTGTCTGTCTGTCTGTCTGCCTGCGTCTGCCTGTCTGCGTCTGTCAGCCTGCCTTTCTGTCTGCCTGCCTGCCTGTCTGCCTGCGTCTGCGTGTCTGTCTGCGTCTGTCAGCCTGCCTGCGTCTGTCTGCCTGCCTGTCTGTCTGCCTGCCTGTCTGTCTGTCAGCCTGCCTGTATGCCTGCCTGCCTGTCTGTCTGCCTGCCTGTCAGCCTGCCTGCATACCTGCCTGCCTGCGTGCGTGTGTCTGCCTGCCTATGTGCATGCGTCTGTCTGTCTGCCTGCCTGTCTGCCTGTCTGTCTGCGTCTGTCAGCCTGCCTGCCTGCCTGTCTGCCTGCGTCTGTCTGCCTGCGTCTGCCTGTCTGTCTGCGTCTGTCAGCCTGCCTGCCTGCCTGCTGCCTGCCTGCGTCTGCCTGCCTGCCTGTCAGCCTGCCTGCCTGCCTGTCTGTCAGCCTGCCTGTCAGCCTGCCTGCGTCTGCCTGTCAGCCTGCCTGCCTGCCTGTCAGCCTGCCTGCCTGTCAGCCTGCCTGTCAGCCTGCCTGTCTGCCTGCGTCTGCCTGCGTCTGCCTGTCTGCTTCAGCCTGCCTGCCTGTCAGCCTGCCTGTCTGCCTGCCTGCGTAGGTCTGTCAGCCTGCCTGCCTGCCTGCCTGCGTCTGTCTGTCAGCCTGCCTGCATGCGTCTGTCAGCCTGCCTGTCTGCGTCTGTCTGCCTGCCTGTCTGTCTGTCTGCGTCTGTCAGCCTGCCTGCCTGTCTGTCTGTCAGCCTGTCTGCCTGTCTGTCTGTCAGCCTGTCTGTCTGCCTGCCTGCGTCTGCCTGTCTGTCTGTCTGCGTCTGTCAGCCTGCCTGCCCTTCTGTCTGTCTGCGTCTGTCAGCCTGCCTGCCCTTCCGTCTGTCTGTCTCTCTCTGTCTGTCTGCCTTTGTCTGTGTCTGTCCCTGCCTGTGTCTGTGTGTTGGTATGTTACCATTGACAGGTGGAAGACACCACCCACGGAGCCCAGTGCTCAGGCCTCAGCAAGAAGTCGCTCCCTTCCATTGAGTGTGCTGACATCATTGGTCGACACCAGCACCTCCACATCTTGACTTTGACGTTCACACACTTGCGTTGCCTGGTAACCTAGCAACAATTACAAAGTTAAACTATGTTGGAGCAGTGAAAACAGCCAAATTACTGTCACACACTACACAGTTTGTATCATTTATGATCCCAGAGCAAAGCTTCAGATTTATATTGTGTACAGTAAAGCCAATTTTAACATATTAATGTTTGCATCAGTGGCTGTCCGTATCAAATATCTTAAGACTGTATGTCTGGGTCTGTGTATCTGTCTGTCTGTCAGCCTGTCTGTCTGTCTGTCTGTCTGTCTGTCTGCCTGCGTCTGCCTGTCTGCGTCTGTCAGCCTGCCTTTCTGTCTGCCTGCCTGTCTGCCTGCGTCTGCGTGTCTGTCTGCGTCTGTCAGCCTGCCTGCGTCTGTCTGCCTGCCTGTCTGTCTGCCTGCCTGTCTGTCTGTCAGCCTGCCTGTATGCCTGCCTGCCTGTCTGTCTGCCTGCCTGTCAGCCTGCCTGCATACCTGCCTGCCTGCGTGCGTGTGTCTGCCTGCCTATGTGCATGCGTCTGTCTGTCTGCCTGCCTGTCTGCCTGTCTGTCTGCGTCTGTCAGCCTGCCTGCCTGCCTGTCTGCCTGCGTCTGTCTGCCTGCGTCTGCCTGTCTGTCTGCGTCTGTCAGCCTGCCTGCCTGCCTGCTGCCTGCCTGCGTCTGCCTGCCTGCCTGTCAGCCTGCCTGCCTGCCTGTCTGTCAGCCTGCCTGTCAGCCTGCCTGCGTCTGCCTGTCAGCCTGCCTGCCTGCCTGTCAGCCTGCCTGTCAGCCTGCCTGTCTGCCTGCGTCTGCCTGCGTCTGCCTGTCTGCTTCAGCCTGCCTGCCTGTCAGCCTGCCTGTCTGCCTGCCTGCGTAGGTCTGTCAGCCTGCCTGCCTGCCTGCCTGCGTCTGTCTGTCAGCCTGCCTGCATGCGTCTGTCAGCCTGCCTGTCTGCGTCTGTCTGCCTGCCTGTCTGTCTGTCTGCGTCTGTCAGCCTGCCTGCCTGTCTGTCTGTCAGCCTGTCTGTCTGTCAGCCTGTCTGTCTGCCTGCCTGCGTCTGCCTGTCTGTCTGTCTGCGTCTGTCAGCCTGCCTGCCCTTCTGTCTGTCTGCGTCTGTCAGCCTGCCTGCCCTTCTGTCTTCCTGTCTCTCTCTGTCTGTCTGCCTTTGTCTGTGTCTGTCCCTGCCTGTGTCTGTGTGTTGGTATGTTACCATTGACAGGTGGAAGACACCACCCACGGAGCCCAGTGCTCAGGCCTCAGCAAGAAGTCGCTCCCTTCCATTGAGTGTGCTGACATCATTGGTCGACACCAGCACCTCCACATCTTGACTTTGACGTTCACACACTTGCGTTGCCTGGTAACCTAGCAACAATTACAAAGTTAAACTATGTTGGAGCAGTGAAAACAGCCAAATTACTGTCACACACTACACAGTTTGTATCATTTATGATCCCAGAGCAAAGCTTCAGATTTATATTGTGTACAGTAAAGCCAATTTTAACATATTAATGTTTGCATCAGTGGCTGTCCGTATCAAATATCTTAAGACTGTATGTCTGGGTCTGTGTATCTGTCTGTCTGTCAGCCTGTCTGTCTGTCTGTCTGCCTGCGTCTGCCTGTCTGCGTCTGTCAGCCTGCCTTTCTGTCTGCCTGCCTGCCTGTCTGCCTGCGTCTGCGTGTCTGTCTGCGTCTGTCAGCCTGCCTGCATCTGTCAGCCTGCCTGCCTGCCTGCCTGCCTGCCAGCGTGCCTGACTGTCTGCGTCTGTCAGCATGCCTGCCTGCCTGCCTGCCTGCGTGTGTCTGCCTGCGTCCGTGCGTGCGTCAGCCTGCCTGCTTGCTGCCTGCCTGCGTCTGCCTGCCTGCGTCAGCCTGCCTGCCTGTCAGCCTGCCTGTCTGCCTGCCTGCGTCTGCCTGTCTGTCTGCGTCTGTCAGCCTGCCTGCCCTTCCGTCTGTCTGTCTCTCTCTGTCTGTCTGCCTTTGTCTGTGTCTGTCCCTGCCTGTGTCTGTGTGTTGGTATGTTACCATTGACAGGTGGAAGACACCACCCACGGAGCCCAGTGCTCAGGCCTCAGCAAGAAGTCGCTCCCTTCCATTGAGTGTGCTGACATCATTGGTCGACACCAGCACCTCCACATCTTGACTTTGACGTTCACACACTTGCGTTGCCTGGTAACCTAGCAACAATTACAAAGTTAAACTATGTTAGAGCAGTGAAAACAGCCAAATTACTGTCACACACTACGCAGTTTGTATCATTTATGATCCCAGAGCAAAGCTTCAGATTTATATTGTGTACAGTAAAGAGAATTTTAAGATATTAATGTTTGCATCAGTGGCTGTCCGTATCAAATATCTTAAGTCTGTATGTCTGGGTCTGTGTATCTGTCTGTCTGTCTGTCTGTCTGTCTGTCTGTCAGCCTGCCTGTCTGTCTCCCTGTCTGCATGTGTCTGTCAGCCTGCCTGCCTGTCTGTCAGCCTGCCTGCCTGCCTGCCTGCCTGCATACCTGCCTGCCTGCGTGCGTGCGTGCGTGCGTCTGCCTGCCTTCCTACGTCTGTCTGCCTGCCTGTCTGCCTGCCTGTCTGTCTGCCTGCCTGTCAGCCTGCCTGTATGCCTGCCTGCCTGCCTTTCTGTCTGCCTGCCTGTCAGCCTGCCTGCATACCTGCCTGCCTGCGTGCGTGTGTCTGCCTGCCTATGTGCATGCGTCTGTCTGTCTGCCTGCCTGTCTGTCTGTCTGTCTGCGTCTGTCAGCCTGCCTGCCTGCCTGCCTGCCTGCGTCTGTCTGCCTGCGTCTGCCTGTCTGCGTCTGCCTGTCTGTCTGCGTCTGTCAGCCTGCCTGCCTGCCTGCTGCCTGCGTCTGCCTGCCTGCCTGTCAGCCTGCCTGCCTGTCAGCCTGCCTGCATGTCTGTCAGCCTGCCTGTCTGCCTGCCTGCGTCTGCCTGTCAGCCTGCCTGCCTGCCTGTCAGCCTGCCTGCCTGCCTGTCAGCCTGCCTGCCTGCCTGTCAGCCTGCCTGTCTGCCTGCCTGCGTCTGCCTGTCTGCGTCAGCCTGCCTGCCTGTCAGCCTGCCTGCGTCTGTCTGTCAGCCTGCCCGCCTGCCTGCGTCTGTCTGTCAGCCTGCCTGCATGCGTCTGTCAGCCTGCCTGTCTGCGTCTGTCTGCCTGCCTGTCTGTCTGTCTGCGTCTGTCAGCCTGCCTGCCTGTCTGTCTGTCAGCCTGTCTGCCTGTCTGTCTGCCTGCATGTCTGTCAGCCTGCCTGTCTGCCTGCCTGCGTCTGCCTGTCAGCCTGCCTGCCTGCCTGTCAGCCTGCCTGCCTGTCTGCCTGCCTGCGTCTGCCTGTCTGTCTGTCTGCGTCTGTCAGCCTGCCTGCCCTTCTGTCTGTCTGCGTCTGTCAGCCTGCCTGCCCTTCTGTCTGCCTGTCTCTCTCTGTCTGTCTGCCTTTGTCTGTGTCTGTCCCTGCCTGTGTCTGTGTGTTGGTATGTTACCATTGACAGGTGGAAGACACCACCCACGGAGCCCAGTGCTCAGGCCTCAGCAAGAAGTCGCTCCCTTCCATTGAGTGTGCTGACATCATTGGTCGACACCAGCACCTCCACATCTTGACTTTGACGTTCACACACTTGCGTTGCCTGGTAACCTAGCAACAATTACAAAGTTAAACTATGTTAGAGCAGTGAAAACAGCCAAATTACTGTCACACACTACACAGTTTGTATCATTTATGATCCCAGAGCAAAGCTTCAGATTTATATTGTGTACAGTAAAGCCAATTTTAACATATTAATGTTTGCATCAGTGGCTGTCCGTATCAAATATCTTAAGACTGTATGTCTGGGTCTGTGTATCTGTCTGTGTCAGCCTGTCTGTCTGTCTGTCTGTCTGCGTCTGTCTGTCTGCGTCTGTCAGCCTGCCTTTCTGTCTGCCTGCCTGCCTGTCTGCCTGCGTCTGCGTGTCTGTCTGCGTCTGTCAGCCTGCCTGCGTCTGTCAGCCTGCCTGCCTGCCAGCGTGCCTGTCTGTCTGCGTCTGTCAGCCTGCCTGCCTGCCTGCCTGCCTGCGTGCGTGTGTCTGCCTGCCTGCTTGCTGCCTGCCTGCGTCTGCCTGCCTGCGTCAGCCTGCCTGCCTGTCAGCCTGCCTGTCTGCCTGCCTGCGTCTGCCTGTCTGTCTGCGTCTGTCAGCCTGCCTGCCCTTCCGTCTGTCTGTCTCTCTCTGTCTGTCTGCCTTTGCCTGTGTCTGTCCCTGCCTGTGTCTGTGTGTTGGTATGTTACCATTGACAGGTGGAAGACACCACCCACGGAGCCCAGTGCTCAGGCCTCAGCAAGAAGTCGCTCCCTTCCATTGAGTGTGCTGACATCATTGGTCGACACCAGCACCTCCACATCTTGACTTTGACGTTCACACACTTGCGTTGCCTGGTAACCTAGCAACAATTCCAAAGTTAAACTATGTTAGAGCAGTGAAAACAGCCAAATTACTGTCACACACTACGCAGTTTGTATCATTTATGATCCCAGAGCAAAGCTTCAGATTTATATTGTGTACAGTAAAGAGAATTTTAAGATATTAATGTTTGCATCAGTGGCTGTCCGTATCAAATATCTTAAGTCTGTATGTCTGGGTCTGTGTATCTGTCTGTCTGTCTGTCTGTCTGTCTGTCAGCCTGCCTGTCTGTCTCCCTGTCTGCATGTGTCTGTCAGCCTGCCTGCCTGTCTGTCAGCCTGCCTGTATGCCTGCCTGCCTGTCTGTCTGCCTGCCTGTCAGCCTGCCTGCATACCTGCCTGCCTGCGTGCGTGTGTCTGCCTGCCTATGTGCATGCGTCTGTCTGTCTGCCTGCCTGTCTGCCTGTCTGTCTGCGTCTGTCAGCCTGCCTGCCTGCCTGTCTGCCTGCGTCTGTCTGCCTGCGTCTGCCTGTCTGCGTCTGCCTGTCTGTCTGCGTCTGTCAGCCTGCCTGCCTGCCTGCTGCCTGCCTGCGTCTGCCTGCCTGCCTGTCAGCCTGCCTGCCTGTCAGCCTGCCTGCCTGCCTGCCTGTCTGTCAGCCTGCCTGTCAGCCTGCCTGCGTCTGCCTGTCAGCCTGCCTGCCTGCCTGTCAGCCTGCCTGCCTGTCAGCCTGCCTGTCAGCCTGCGTCTGCCTGCGTCTGCCTGTCTGCTTCAGCCTGCCTGCCTGTCAGCCTGCCTGTCTGCCTGCCTGCGTAGGTCTGTCAGCCTGCCTGCCTGCCTGCCTGCGTCTGTCTGTCAGCCTGCCTGCATGCGTCTGTCAGCCTGCCTGTCTGCGTCTGTCTGCCTGCCTGTCTGTCTGTCTGCGTCTGTCAGCCTGCCTGCCTGTCTGTCTGTCAGCCTGTCTGCCTGTCTGTCTGTCAGCCTGTCTGTCTGCCTGCCTGCGTCTGCCTGTCTGTCTGTCTGCGTCTGTCAGCCTGCCTGCCCTTCTGTCTGTCTGCGTCTGTCAGCCTGCCTGCCCTTCTGTCTTCCTGTCTCTCTCTGTCTGTCTGCCTTTGTCTGTGTCTGTCCCTGCCTGTGTCTGTGTGTTGGTATGTTACCATTGACAGGTGGAAGACACCACCCACGGAGCCCAGTGCTCAGGCCTCAGCAAGAAGTCGCTCCCTTCCATTGAGTGTGCTGACATCATTGGTCGACACCAGCACCTCCACATCTTGACTTTGACGTTCACACACTTGCGTTGCCTGGTAACCTAGCAACAATTACAAAGTTAAACTATGTTGGAGCAGTGAAAACAGCCAAATTACTGTCACACACTACACAGTTTGTATCATTTATGATCCCAGAGCAAAGCTTCAGATTTATATTGTGTACAGTAAAGCCAATTTTAACATATTAATGTTTGCATCAGTGGCTGTCCGTATCAAATATCTTAAGACTGTATGTCTGGGTCTGTGTATCTGTCTGTCTGTCAGCCTGTCTGTCTGTCTGTCTGTCTGTCTGTCTGTCTGCCTGCGTCTGCCTGTCTGCGTCTGTCAGCCTGCCTTTCTGTCTGCCTGCCTGCCTGTCTGCCTGCGTCTGCGTGTCTGTCTGCGTCTGTCAGCCTGCCTGCGTCTGTCAGCCTGCCTGCCTGCCTGCCTGCCTGCCAGCGTGCCTGACTGTCTGCGTCTGTCAGCCTGCCTGCCTGCCTGCCTGCCTGCGTGTGTCTGCCTGCGTCCGTGCGTGCGTCAGCCTGCCTGCTTGCTGCCTGCCTGCGTCTGCCTGCCTGCGTCAGCCTGCCTGCCTGTCAGCCTGCCTGTCTGCCTGCCTGCGTCTGCCTGTCTGTCTGCGTCTGTCAGCCTGCCTGCCCTTCCGTCTGTCTGTCTCTCTCTGTCTGTCTGCCTTTGTCTGTGTCTGTCCCTGCCTGTGTCTGTGTGTTGGTATGTTACCATTGACAGGTGGAAGACACCACCCACGGAGCCCAGTGCTCAGGCCTCAGCAAGAAGTCGCTCCCTTCCATTGAGTGTGCTGACATCATTGGTCGACACCAGCACCTCCACATCTTGACTTTGACGTTCACACACTTGCGTTGCCTGGTAACCTAGCAACAATTACAAAGTTAAACTATGTTAGAGCAGTGAAAACAGCCAAATTACTGTCACACACTACGCAGTTTGTATCATTTATGATCCCAGAGCAAAGCTTCAGATTTATATTGTGTACAGTAAAGAGAATTTTAAGATATTAATGTTTGCATCAGTGGCTGTCCGTATCAAATATCTTAAGTCTGTATGTCTGGGTCTGTGTATCTGTCTGTCTGTCTGTCTGTCTGTCTGTCAGCCTGCCTGTCTGTCTCCCTGTCTGCATGTGTCTGTCAGCCTGCCTGCCTGTCTGTCAGCCTGCCTGCCTGCCTGCCTGCCTGCATACCTGCCTGCCTGCGTGCGTGCGTGCGTGCGTCTGCCTGCCTTCCTACGTCTGTCTGCCTGCCTGTCTGCCTGCCTGTCTGTCTGCCTGCCTGTCAGCCTGCCTGTATGCCTGCCTGCCTTTCTGTCTGCCTGCCTGTCAGCCTGCCTGCATACCTGCCTGCCTGCGTGCGTGTGTCTGCCTGCCTATGTGCATGCGTCTGTCTGTCTGCCTGCCTGTCTGTCTGTCTGTCTGCGTCTGTCAGCCTGCCTGCCTGCCTGCCTGCCTGCGTCTGTCTGCCTGCGTCTGCCTGTCTGCGTCTGCCTGTCTGTCTGCGTCTGTCAGCCTGCCTGCCTGCCTGCTGCCTGCGTCTGCCTGCCTGCCTGTCAGCCTGCCTGCCTGTCAGCCTGCCTGCATGTCTGTCAGCCTGCCTGTCTGCCTGCCTGCGTCTGCCTGTCAGCCTGCCTGCCTGCCTGTCAGCCTGCCTGTCAGCCTGCCTGCCTGCCTGTCAGCCTGCCTGTCTGCCTGCCTGCGTCTGCCTGTCTGCGTCAGCCTGCCTGCCTGTCAGCCTGCCTGTCTGCCTGCCTGCGTCTGTCTGTCAGCCTGCCTGCGTCTGTCTGTCAGCCTGCCTGCATGCGTCTGTCAGCCTGCCTGTCTGCGTCTGTCTGCCTGCCTGTCTGTCTGTCTGCGTCTGTCAGCCTGCCTGCCTGTCTGTCTGTCAGCCTGTCTGCCTGTCTGTCTGCCTGCATGTCTGTCAGCCTGCCTGTCTGCCTGCCTGCGTCTGCCTGTCAGCCTGCCTGCCTGCCTGTCAGCCTGCCTGCCTGTCTGCCTGCCTGCGTCTGCCTGTCTGTCTGTCTGCGTCTGTCAGCCTGCCTGCCCTTCTGTCTGTCTGCGTCTGTCAGCCTGCCTGCCCTTCTGTCTGCCTGTCTCTCTCTGTCTGTCTGCCTTTGTCTGTGTCTGTCCCTGCCTGTGTCTGTGTGTTGGTATGTTACCATTGACAGGTGGAAGACACCACCCACGGAGCCCAGTGCTCAGGCCTCAGCAAGAAGTCGCTCCCTTCCATTGAGTGTGCTGACATCATTGGTCGACACCAGCACCTCCACATCTTGACTTTGACGTTCACACACTTGCGTTGCCTGGTAACCTAGCAACAATTACAAAGTTAAACTATGTTAGAGCAGTGAAAACAGCCAAATTACTGTCACACACTACACAGTTTGTATCATTTATGATCCCAGAGCAAAGCTTCAGATTTATATTGTGTACAGTAAAGCCAATTTTAACATATTAATGTTTGCATCAGTGGCTGTCCGTATCAAATATCTTAAGACTGTATGTCTGGGTCTGTGTATCTGTCTGTCTGTCAGCCTGTCTGTCTGTCTGTCTGTCTGTCTGTCTGTCTGCCTGCGTCTGCCTGTCTGCGTCTGTCAGCCTGCCTTTCTGTCTGCCTGCCTGCCTGTCTGCCTGCGTCTGCGTGTCTGTCTGCGTCTGTCAGCCTGCCTGCGTCTGTCTGCCTGCCTGTCTGTCTGCCTGCCTGTCTGTCTGTCAGCCTGCCTGTATGCCTGCCTGCCTGTCTGTCTGCCTGCCTGTCAGCCTGCCTGCATACCTGCCTGCCTGCGTGCGTGTGTCTGCCTGCCTATGTGCATGCGTCTGTCTGTCTGCCTGCCTGTCTGCCTGTCTGTCTGCGTCTGTCAGCCTGCCTGCCTGCCTGTCTGCCTGCGTCTGTCTGCCTGCGTCTGCCTGTCTGTCTGCGTCTGTCAGCCTGCCTGCCTGCCTGCTGCCTGCCTGCGTCTGCCTGCCTGCCTGTCAGCCTGCCTGCCTGCCTGTCTGTCAGCCTGCCTGTCAGCCTGCCTGCGTCTGCCTGTCAGCCTGCCTGCCTGCCTGTCAGCCTGCCTGCCTGTCAGCCTGCCTGTCAGCCTGCCTGTCTGCCTGCGTCTGCCTGCGTCTGCCTGTCTGCTTCAGCCTGCCTGCCTGTCAGCCTGCCTGTCTGCCTGCCTGCGTAGGTCTGTCAGCCTGCCTGCCTGCCTGCCTGCGTCTGTCTGTCAGCCTGCCTGCATGCGTCTGTCAGCCTGCCTGTCTGCGTCTGTCTGCCTGCCTGTCTGTCTGTCTGCGTCTGTCAGCCTGCCTGCCTGTCTGTCTGTCAGCCTGTCTGCCTGTCTGTCTGTCAGCCTGTCTGTCTGTCTGCCTGCCTGCGTCTGCCTGTCTGTCTGTCTGCGTCTGTCAGCCTGCCTGCCCTTCTGTCTGTCTGCGTCTGTCAGCCTGCCTGCCCTTCCGTCTGTCTGTCTCTCTCTGTCTGTCTGCCTTTGTCTGTGTCTGTCCCTGCCTGTGTCTGTGTGTTGGTATGTTACCATTGACAGGTGGAAGACACCACCCACGGAGCCCAGTGCTCAGGCCTCAGCAAGAAGTCGCTCCCTTCCATTGAGTGTGCTGACATCATTGGTCGACACCAGCACCTCCACATCTTGACTTTGACGTTCACACACTTGCGTTGCCTGGTAACCTAGCAACAATTACAAAGTTAAACTATGTTGGAGCAGTGAAAACAGCCAAATTACTGTCACACACTACACAGTTTGTATCATTTATGATCCCAGAGCAAAGCTTCAGATTTATATTGTGTACAGTAAAGCCAATTTTAACATATTAATGTTTGCATCAGTGGCTGTCCGTATCAAATATCTTAAGACTGTATGTCTGGGTCTGTGTATCTGTCTGTCTGTCAGCCTGTCTGTCTGTCTGTCTGTCTGTCTGTCTGCCTGCGTCTGCCTGTCTGCGTCTGTCAGCCTGCCTTTCTGTCTGCCTGCCTGTCTGCCTGCGTCTGCGTGTCTGTCTGCGTCTGTCAGCCTGCCTGCGTCTGTCTGCCTGCCTGTCTGTCTGCCTGCCTGTCTGTCTGTCAGCCTGCCTGTATGCCTGCCTGCCTGTCTGTCTGCCTGCCTGTCAGCCTGCCTGCATACCTGCCTGCCTGCGTGCGTGTGTCTGCCTGCCTATGTGCATGCGTCTGTCTGTCTGCCTGCCTGTCTGCCTGTCTGTCTGCGTCTGTCAGCCTGCCTGCCTGCCTGTCTGCCTGCGTCTGTCTGCCTGCGTCTGCCTGTCTGTCTGCGTCTGTCAGCCTGCCTGCCTGCCTGCTGCCTGCCTGTCAGCCTGCCTGCCTGCCTGCCTGTCAGCCTGCCTGCCTGCCTGTCTGTCAGCCTGCCTGTCAGCCTGCCTGCGTCTGCCTGTCAGCCTGCCTGCCTGCCTGTCAGCCTGCCTGTCAGCCTGCCTGTCTGCCTGCGTCTGCCTGCGTCTGCCTGTCTGCTTCAGCCTGCCTGCCTGTCAGCCTGCCTGTCTGCCTGCCTGCGTAGGTCTGTCAGCCTGCCTGCCTGCCTGCCTGCGTCTGTCTGTCAGCCTGCCTGCATGCGTCTGTCAGCCTGCCTGTCTGCGTCTGTCTGCCTGCCTGTCTGTCTGTCTGCGTCTGTCAGCCTGCCTGCCTGTCTGTCTGTCAGCCTGTCTGTCTGTCAGCCTGTCTGTCTGCCTGCCTGCGTCTGCCTGTCTGTCTGTCTGCGTCTGTCAGCCTGCCTGCCCTTCTGTCTGTCTGCGTCTGTCAGCCTGCCTGCCCTTCTGTCTTCCTGTCTCTCTCTGTCTGTCTGCCTTTGTCTGTGTCTGTCCCTGCCTGTGTCTGTGTGTTGGTATGTTACCATTGACAGGTGGAAGACACCACCCACGGAGCCCAGTGCTCAGGCCTCAGCAAGAAGTCGCTCCCTTCCATTGAGTGTGCTGACATCATTGGTCGACACCAGCACCTCCACATCTTGACTTTGACGTTCACACACTTGCGTTGCCTGGTAACCTAGCAACAATTACAAAGTTAAACTATGTTGGAGCAGTGAAAACAGCCAAATTACTGTCACACACTACACAGTTTGTATCATTTATGATCCCAGAGCAAAGCTTCAGATTTATATTGTGTACAGTAAAGCCAATTTTAACATATTAATGTTTGCATCAGTGGCTGTCCGTATCAAATATCTTAAGACTGTATGTCTGGGTCTGTGTATCTGTCTGTCTGTCAGCCTGTCTGTCTGTCTGTCTGCCTGCGTCTGCCTGTCTGCGTCTGTCAGCCTGCCTTTCTGTCTGCCTGCCTGCCTGTCTGCCTGCGTCTGCGTGTCTGTCTGCGTCTGTCAGCCTGCCTGCATCTGTCAGCCTGCCTGCCTGCCTGCCTGCCTGCCAGCGTGCCTGACTGTCTGCGTCTGTCAGCATGCCTGCCTGCCTGCCTGCCTGCGTGTGTCTGCCTGCGTCCGTGCGTGCGTCAGCCTGCCTGCTTGCTGCCTGCCTGCGTCTGCCTGCCTGCGTCAGCCTGCCTGCCTGTCAGCCTGCCTGTCTGCCTGCCTGCGTCTGCCTGTCTGTCTGCGTCTGTCAGCCTGCCTGCCCTTCCGTCTGTCTGTCTCTCTCTGTCTGTCTGCCTTTGTCTGTGTCTGTCCCTGCCTGTGTCTGTGTGTTGGTATGTTACCATTGACAGGTGGAAGACACCACCCACGGAGCCCAGTGCTCAGGCCTCAGCAAGAAGTCGCTCCCTTCCATTGAGTGTGCTGACATCATTGGTCGACACCAGCACCTCCACATCTTGACTTTGACGTTCACACACTTGCGTTGCCTGGTAACCTAGCAACAATTACAAAGTTAAACTATGTTAGAGCAGTGAAAACAGCCAAATTACTGTCACACACTACGCAGTTTGTATCATTTATGATCCCAGAGCAAAGCTTCAGATTTATATTGTGTACAGTAAAGAGAATTTTAAGATATTAATGTTTGCATCAGTGGCTGTCCGTATCAAATATCTTAAGTCTGTATGTCTGGGTCTGTGTATCTGTCTGTCTGTCTGTCTGTCTGTCTGTCAGCCTGCCTGTCTGTCTCCCTGTCTGCATGTGTCTGTCAGCCTGCCTGCCTGTCTGTCAGCCTGCCTGCCTGCCTGCCTGCCTGCATACCTGCCTGCCTGCGTGCGTGCGTGCGTGCGTCTGCCTGCCTTCCTACGTCTGTCTGCCTGCCTGTCTGCCTGCCTGTCTGTCTGCCTGCCTGTCAGCCTGCCTGTATGCCTGCCTGCCTGCCTTTCTGTCTGCCTGCCTGTCAGCCTGCCTGCATACCTGCCTGCCTGCGTGCGTGTGTCTGCCTGCCTATGTGCATGCGTCTGTCTGTCTGCCTGCCTGTCTGTCTGTCTGTCTGCGTCTGTCAGCCTGCCTGCCTGCCTGCCTGCCTGCGTCTGTCTGCCTGCGTCTGCCTGTCTGCGTCTGCCTGTCTGTCTGCGTCTGTCAGCCTGCCTGCCTGCCTGCTGCCTGCGTCTGCCTGCCTGCCTGTCAGCCTGCCTGCCTGTCAGCCTGCCTGCATGTCTGTCAGCCTGCCTGTCTGCCTGCCTGCGTCTGCCTGTCAGCCTGCCTGCCTGCCTGTCAGCCTGCCTGCCTGCCTGTCAGCCTGCCTGCCTGCCTGTCAGCCTGCCTGTCTGCCTGCCTGCGTCTGCCTGTCTGCGTCAGCCTGCCTGCCTGTCAGCCTGCCTGCGTCTGTCTGTCAGCCTGCCTGCCTGCCTGCGTCTGTCTGTCAGCCTGCCTGCATGCGTCTGTCAGCCTGCCTGTCTGCGTCTGTCTGCCTGCCTGTCTGTCTGTCTGCGTCTGTCAGCCTGCCTGCCTGTCTGTCTGTCAGCCTGTCTGCCTGTCTGTCTGCCTGCATGTCTGTCAGCCTGCCTGTCTGCCTGCCTGCGTCTGCCTGTCAGCCTGCCTGCCTGCCTGTCAGCCTGCCTGCCTGTCTGCCTGCCTGCGTCTGCCTGTCTGTCTGTCTGCGTCTGTCAGCCTGCCTGCCCTTCTGTCTGTCTGCGTCTGTCAGCCTGCCTGCCCTTCTGTCTGCCTGTCTCTCTCTGTCTGTCTGCCTTTGTCTGTGTCTGTCCCTGCCTGTGTCTGTGTGTTGGTATGTTACCATTGACAGGTGGAAGACACCACCCACGGAGCCCAGTGCTCAGGCCTCAGCAAGAAGTCGCTCCCTTCCATTGAGTGTGCTGACATCATTGGTCGACACCAGCACCTCCACATCTTGACTTTGACGTTCACACACTTGCGTTGCCTGGTAACCTAGCAACAATTACAAAGTTAAACTATGTTAGAGCAGTGAAAACAGCCAAATTACTGTCACACACTACACAGTTTGTATCATTTATGATCCCAGAGCAAAGCTTCAGATTTATATTGTGTACAGTAAAGCCAATTTTAACATATTAATGTTTGCATCAGTGGCTGTCCGTATCAAATATCTTAAGACTGTATGTCTGGGTCTGTGTATCTGTCTGTGTCAGCCTGTCTGTCTGTCTGTCTGTCTGCGTCTGTCTGTCTGCGTCTGTCAGCCTGCCTTTCTGTCTGCCTGCCTGCCTGTCTGCCTGCGTCTGCGTGTCTGTCTGCGTCTGTCAGCCTGCCTGCGTCTGTCAGCCTGCCTGCCTGCCAGCGTGCCTGTCTGTCTGCGTCTGTCAGCCTGCCTGCCTGCCTGCCTGCCTGCGTGCGTGTGTCTGCCTGCCTGCTTGCTGCCTGCCTGCGTCTGCCTGCCTGCGTCAGCCTGCCTGCCTGTCAGCCTGCCTGTCTGCCTGCCTGCGTCTGCCTGTCTGTCTGCGTCTGTCAGCCTGCCTGCCCTTCCGTCTGTCTGTCTCTCTCTGTCTGTCTGCCTTTGCCTGTGTCTGTCCCTGCCTGTGTCTGTGTGTTGGTATGTTACCATTGACAGGTGGAAGACACCACCCACGGAGCCCAGTGCTCAGGCCTCAGCAAGAAGTCGCTCCCTTCCATTGAGTGTGCTGACATCATTGGTCGACACCAGCACCTCCACATCTTGACTTTGACGTTCACACACTTGCGTTGCCTGGTAACCTAGCAACAATTCCAAAGTTAAACTATGTTAGAGCAGTGAAAACAGCCAAATTACTGTCACACACTACGCAGTTTGTATCATTTATGATCCCAGAGCAAAGCTTCAGATTTATATTGTGTACAGTAAAGAGAATTTTAAGATATTAATGTTTGCATCAGTGGCTGTCCGTATCAAATATCTTAAGTCTGTATGTCTGGGTCTGTGTATCTGTCTGTCTGTCTGTCTGTCTGTCTGTCAGCCTGCCTGTCTGTCTCCCTGTCTGCATGTGTCTGTCAGCCTGCCTGCCTGTCTGTCAGCCTGCCTGTATGCCTGCCTGCCTGTCTGTCTGCCTGCCTGTCAGCCTGCCTGCATACCTGCCTGCCTGCGTGCGTGTGTCTGCCTGCCTATGTGCATGCGTCTGTCTGTCTGCCTGCCTGTCTGTCTGCGTCTGTCAGCCTGCCTGCCTGCCTGTCTGCCTGCGTCTGTCTGCCTGCGTCTGCCTGTCTGCGTCTGCCTGTCTGTCTGCGTCTGTCAGCCTGCCTGCCTGCCTGCTGCCTGCCTGCGTCTGCCTGCCTGCCTGTCAGCCTGCCTGCCTGTCAGCCTGCCTGCCTGCCTGCCTGTCTGTCAGCCTGCCTGTCAGCCTGCCTGCGTCTGCCTGTCAGCCTGCCTGCCTGCCTGTCAGCCTGCCTGCCTGTCAGCCTGCCTGTCAGCCTGCCTGTCTGCCTGCGTCTGCCTGTCTGCTTCAGCCTGCCTGCCTGTCAGCCTGCCTGTCTGCCTGCCTGCGTAGGTCTGTCAGCCTGCCTGCCTGCCTGCCTGCGTCTGTCTGTCAGCCTGCCTGCATGCGTCTGTCAGCCTGCCTGTCTGCGTCTGTCTGCCTGCCTGTCTGTCTGTCTGCGTCTGTCAGCCTGCCTGCCTGTCTGTCTGTCAGCCTGTCTGCCTGTCTGTCTGTCAGCCTGTCTGTCTGCCTGCCTGCGTCTGCCTGTCTGTCTGTCTGCGTCTGTCAGCCTGCCTGCCCTTCTGTCTGTCTGCGTCTGTCAGCCTGCCTGCCCTTCTGTCTTCCTGTCTCTCTCTGTCTGTCTGCCTTTGTCTGTGTCTGTCCCTGCCTGTGTCTGTGTGTTGGTATGTTACCATTGACAGGTGGAAGACACCACCCACGGAGCCCAGTGCTCAGGCCTCAGCAAGAAGTCGCTCCCTTCCATTGAGTGTGCTGACATCATTGGTCGACACCAGCACCTCCACATCTTGACTTTGACGTTCACACACTTGCGTTGCCTGGTAACCTAGCAACAATTACAAAGTTAAACTATGTTGGAGCAGTGAAAACAGCCAAATTACTGTCACACACTACACAGTTTGTATCATTTATGATCCCAGAGCAAAGCTTCAGATTTATATTGTGTACAGTAAAGCCAATTTTAACATATTAATGTTTGCATCAGTGGCTGTCCGTATCAAATATCTTAAGACTGTATGTCTGGGTCTGTGTATCTGTCTGTCTGTCAGCCTGTCTGTCTGTCTGTCTGTCTGTCTGTCTGTCTGTCTGCCTGCGTCTGCCTGTCTGCGTCTGTCAGCCTGCCTTTCTGTCTGCCTGCGTCTGCGTGTCTGTCTGCGTCTGTCAGCCTGCCTGCGTCTGTCAGCCTGCCTGCCTGCCTGCCTGCCTGCCAGCGTGCCTGACTGTCTGCGTCTGTCAGCCTGCCTGCCTGCCTGCCTGCCTGCGTGTGTCTGCCTGCGTCCGTGCGTGCGTCAGCCTGCCTGCTTGCTGCCTGCCTGCGTCTGCCTGCCTGCGTCAGCCTGCCTGCCTGTCAGCCTGCCTGTCTGCCTGCCTGCGTCTGCCTGTCTGTCTGCGTCTGTCAGCCTGCCTGCCCTTCCGTCTGTCTGTCTCTCTCTGTCTGTCTGCCTTTGTCTGTGTCTGTCCCTGCCTGTGTCTGTGTGTTGGTATGTTACCATTGACAGGTGGAAGACACCACCCACGGAGCCCAGTGCTCAGGCCTCAGCAAGAAGTCGCTCCCTTCCATTGAGTGTGCTGACATCATTGGTCGACACCAGCACCTCCACATCTTGACTTTGACGTTCACACACTTGCGTTGCCTGGTAACCTAGCAACAATTACAAAGTTAAACTATGTTAGAGCAGTGAAAACAGCCAAATTACTGTCACACACTACGCAGTTTGTATCATTTATGATCCCAGAGCAAAGCTTCAGATTTATATTGTGTACAGTAAAGAGAATTTTAAGATATTAATGTTTGCATCAGTGGCTGTCCGTATCAAATATCTTAAGTCTGTATGTCTGGGTCTGTGTATCTGTCTGTCTGTCTGTCTGTCTGTCTGTCAGCCTGCCTGTCTGTCTCCCTGTCTGCATGTGTCTGTCAGCCTGCCTGCCTGTCTGTCAGCCTGCCTGCCTGCCTGCCTGCCTGCATACCTGCCTGCCTGCGTGCGTGCGTGCGTGCGTCTGCCTGCCTTCCTACGTCTGTCTGCCTGCCTGTCTGCCTGCCTGTCTGTCTGCCTGCCTGTCAGCCTGCCTGTATGCCTGCCTGCCTGCCTGCCTTTCTGTCTGCCTGCCTGTCAGCCTGCCTGCATACCTGCCTGCCTGCGTGCGTGTGTCTGCCTGCCTATGTGCATGCGTCTGTCTGTCTGCCTGCCTGTCTGTCTGTCTGTCTGCGTCTGTCAGCCTGCCTGCCTGCCTGCCTGCCTGCGTCTGTCTGCCTGCGTCTGCCTGTCTGCGTCTGCCTGTCTGTCTGCGTCTGTCAGCCTGCCTGCCTGCCTGCTGCCTGCGTCTGCCTGCCTGCCTGTCAGCCTGCCTGCCTGTCAGCCTGCCTGCATGTCTGTCAGCCTGCCTGTCTGCCTGCCTGCGTCTGCCTGTCAGCCTGCCTGCCTGCCTGTCAGCCTGCCTGTCAGCCTGCCTGCCTGCCTGCCTGTCAGCCTGCCTGTCTGCCTGCCTGCGTCTGCCTGTCTGCGTCAGCCTGCCTGTCTGCCTGCCTGCGTCTGTCTGTCAGCCTGCCTGCCTGCCTGCGTCTGTCTGTCAGCCTGCCTGCATGCGTCTGTCAGCCTGCCTGTCTGCGTCTGTCTGCCTGCCTGTCTGTCTGTCTGCGTCTGTCAGCCTGCCTGCCTGTCTGTCTGTCAGCCTGTCTGCCTGTCTGTCTGCCTGCATGTCTGTCAGCCTGCCTGTCTGCCTGCCTGCGTCTGCCTGTCAGCCTGCCTGCCTGCCTGTCAGCCTGCCTGCCTGTCTGCCTGCCTGCGTCTGCCTGTCTGTCTGCGTCTGTCAGCCTGCCTGCCCTTCTGTCTGTCTGCGTCTGTCAGCCTGCCTGCCCTTCTGTCTGCCTGTCTCTCTCTGTCTGTCTGCCTTTGTCTGTGTCTGTCCCTGCCTGTGTCTGTGTGTTGGTATGTTACCATTGACAGGTGGAAGACACCACCCACGGAGCCCAGTGCTCAGGCCTCAGCAAGAAGTCGCTCCCTTCCATTGAGTGTGCTGACATCATTGGTCGACACCAGCACCTCCACATCTTGACTTTGACGTTCACACACTTGCGTTGCCTGGTAACCTAGCAACAATTACAAAGTTAAACTATGTTAGAGCAGTGAAAACAGCCAAATTACTGTCACACACTACACAGTTTGTATCATTTATGATCCCAGAGCAAAGCTTCAGATTTATATTGTGTACAGTAAAGCCAATTTTAACATATTAATGTTTGCATCAGTGGCTGTCCGTATCAAATATCTTAAGACTGTATGTCTGGGTCTGTGTATCTGTCTGTGTCAGCCTGCCTGTCTGTCTGTCTGTCTGCGTCTGTCTGTCTGCGTCTGTCAGCCTGCCTTTCTGTCTGCCTGCCTGCCTGTCTGCCTGCGTCTGCGTGTCTGTCTGCGTCTGTCAGCCTGCCTGCGTCTGTCAGCCTGCCTGCCTGCCAGCGTGCCTGTCTGTCTGCGTCTGTCAGCCTGCCTGCCTGCCTGCCTGCCTGCGTGCGTGTGTCTGCCTGCCTGCTTGCTGCCTGCCTGCGTCTGCCTGCCTGCGTCAGCCTGCCTGCCTGTCAGCCTGCCTGTCTGCCTGCCTGCGTCTGCCTGTCTGTCTGCGTCTGTCAGCCTGCCTGCCCTTCCGTCTGTCTGTCTCTCTCTGTCTGTCTGCCTTTGCCTGTGTCTGTCCCTGCCTGTGTCTGTGTGTTGGTATGTTACCATTGACAGGTGGAAGACACCACCCACGGAGCCCAGTGCTCAGGCCTCAGCAAGAAGTCGCTCCCTTCCATTGAGTGTGCTGACATCATTGGTCGACACCAGCACCTCCACATCTTGACTTTGACGTTCACACACTTGCGTTGCCTGGTAACCTAGCAACAATTCCAAAGTTAAACTATGTTAGAGCAGTGAAAACAGCCAAATTACTGTCACACACTACGCAGTTTGTATCATTTATGATCCCAGAGCAAAGCTTCAGATTTATATTGTGTACAGTAAAGAGAATTTTAAGATATTAATGTTTGCATCAGTGGCTGTCCGTATCAAATATCTTAAGTCTGTATGTCTGGGTCTGTGTATCTGTCTGTCTGTCTGTCTGTCTGTCTGTCAGCCTGCCTGTCTGTCTCCCTGTCTGCATGTGTCTGTCAGCCTGCCTGCCTGTCTGTCAGCCTGCCTGCCTGCCTGCCTGCATACCTGCCTGCCTGCGTGCGTCTGCCTGCCTTCCTACGTCTGTCTGCCTGCCTGTCTGTCTGCCTGCCTGTCTGTCTGTCTGTCAGCCTGCCTGTATGCCTGCCTGCCTGTCTGTCTGCCTGCCTGTCAGCCTGCCTGCATACCTGCCTGCCTGCGTGCGTGTGTCTGCCTGCCTATGTGCATGCGTCTGTCTGTCTGCCTGCCTGTCTGCCTGTCTGTCTGCGTCTGTCAGCCTGCCTGCCTGCCTGTCTGCCTGCGTCTGTCTGCCTGCGTCTGCCTGTCTGCGTCTGCCTGTCTGTCTGCGTCTGTCAGCCTGCCTGCCTGCCTGCTGCCTGCCTGCGTCTGCCTGCCTGCCTGTCAGCCTGCCTGCCTGTCAGCCTGCCTGCCTGCCTGCCTGTCTGTCAGCCTGCCTGTCAGCCTGCCTGCGTCTGCCTGTCAGCCTGCCTGCCTGCCTGTCAGCCTGCCTGCCTGTCAGCCTGCCTGTCAGCCTGCCTGTCTGCCTGCGTCTGCCTGTCTACTTCAGCCTGCCTGCCTGTCAGCCTGCCTGTCTGCCTGCCTGCGTAGGTCTGTCAGCCTGCCTGCCTGCCTGCCTGCGTCTGTCTGTCAGCCTGCCTGCATGCGTCTGTCAGCCTGCCTGTCTGCGTCTGTCTGCCTGCCTGTCTGTCTGTCTGCGTCTGTCAGCCTGCCTGCCTGTCTGTCTGTCAGCCTGTCTGCCTGTCTGTCTGTCAGCCTGTCTGTCTGCCTGCCTGCGTCTGCCTGTCTGTCTGTCTGCGTCTGTCAGCCTGCCTGCCCTTCTGTCTGTCTGCGTCTGTCAGCCTGCCTGCCCTTCTGTCTTCCTGTCTCTCTCTGTCTGTCTGCCTTTGTCTGTGTCTGTCCCTGCCTGTGTCTGTGTGTTGGTATGTTACCATTGACAGGTGGAAGACACCACCCACGGAGCCCAGTGCTCAGGCCTCAGCAAGAAGTCGCTCCCTTCCATTGAGTGTGCTGACATCATTGGTCGACACCAGCACCTCCACATCTTGACTTTGACGTTCACACACTTGCGTTGCCTGGTAACCTAGCAACAATTACAAAGTTAAACTATGTTGGAGCAGTGAAAACAGCCAAATTACTGTCACACACTACACAGTTTGTATCATTTATGATCCCAGAGCAAAGCTTCAGATTTATATTGTGTACAGTAAAGCCAATTTTAACATATTAATGTTTGCATCAGTGGCTGTCCGTATCAAATATCTTAAGACTGTATGTCTGGGTCTGTGTATCTGTCTGTCTGTCAGCCTGTCTGTCTGTCTGTCTGTCTGTCTGTCTGTCTGCCTGCGTCTGCCTGTCTGCGTCTGTCAGCCTGCCTTTCTGTCTGCCTGCCTGCCTGTCTGCCTGCGTGTCTGTCTGCGTCTGTCAGCCTGCCTGCGTCTGTCAGCCTGCCTGCCTGCCTGCCTGCCAGCGTGCCTGACTGTCTGCGTCTGTCAGCCTGCCTGCCTGCCTGCGTGTGTCTGCCTGCGTCCGTGCGTGCGTCAGCCTGCCTGCTTGCTGCCTGCCTGCGTCTGCCTGCCTGCGTCAGCCTGCCTGCCTGTCAGCCTGCCTGTCTGCCTGCCTGCGTCTGCCTGTCTGTCTGCGTCTGTCAGCCTGCCTGCCCTTCCGTCTGTCTGTCTCTCTCTGTCTGTCTGCCTTTGTCTGTGTCTGTCCCTGCCTGTGTCTGTGTGTTGGTATGTTACCATTGACAGGTGGAAGACACCACCCACGGAGCCCAGTGCTCAGGCCTCAGCAAGAAGTCGCTCCCTTCCATTGAGTGTGCTCAATTTTAACATATTAATGTTTGCATCAGTGGCTGTCCGTATCAAATATCTTAAGACTGTATGTCTGGGTCTGTGTATCTGTCTGTCTGTCAGCCTGTCTGTCTGTCTGTCTGTCTGTCTGTCTGTCTGCCTGCGTCTGCCTGTCTGCGTCTGTCAGCCTGCCTTTCTGTCTGCCTGCCTGCCTGTCTGCCTGCGTCAGCCTGCCTGCCTGTCAGCCTGCCTGTCTGCCTGCCTGCGTCTGCCTGTCTGTCTGCGTCTGTCAGCCTGCCTGCCTGCCTGCCTGGCTGTCTCTCTCTGTCTGTCTGCCTTTGTCTGTGTCTGTCCCTGCCTGTGTCTGTGTGTTGGTATGTTACCATTGACAGGTGGAAGACACCACCCACGGAGCCCAGTGCTCAGGCCTCAGCAAGAAGTCGCTCCCTTCCATTGAGTGTGCTCAATTTTAACATATTAATGTTTGCATCAGTGGCTGTCCGTATCAAATATCTTAAGACTGTATGTCTGGGTCTGTGTATCTGTCTGTCTGTCAGCCTGTCTGTCTGTCTGTCTGTCTGTCTGTCTGTCTGCCTGCGTCTGCCTGTCTGCGTCTGTCAGCCTGCCTTTCTGTCTGCCTGCCTGCCTGTCTGCCTGCGTGTCTGTCTGCGTCTGTCAGCCTGCCTGCGTCTGTCAGCCTGCCTGCCTGCCTGCCTGCCAGCGTGCCTGACTGTCTGCGTCTGTCAGCCTGCCTGCCTGCCTGCGTGTGTCTGCCTGCGTCCGTGCGTGCGTCAGCCTGCCTGCTTGCTGCCTGCCTGCGTCTGCCTGCCTGCGTCAGCCTGCCTGCCTGTCAGCCTGCCTGTCTGCCTGCCTGCGTCTGCCTGTCTGTCTGCGTCTGTCAGCCTGCCTGCCCTTCCGTCTGTCTGTCTCTCTCTGTCTGTCTGCCTTTGTCTGTGTCTGTCCCTGCCTGTGTCTGTGTGTTGGTATGTTACCATTGACAGGTGGAAGACACCACCCACGGAGCCCAGTGCTCAGGCCTCAGCAAGAAGTCGCTCCCTTCCATTGAGTGTGCTGACATCATTGGTCGACACCAGCACCTCCACATCTTGACTTTGACGTTCACACACTTGCGTTGCCTGGTAACCTAGCAACAATTACAAAGTTAAACTATGTTGGAGCAGTGAAAACAGCCAAATTACTGTCACACACTACACAGTTTGTATCATTTATGATCCCAGAGCAAAGCTTCAGATTTATATTGTGTACAGTAAAGCCAATTTTAACATATTAATGTTTGCATCAGTGGCTGTCCGTATCAAATATCTTAAGACTGTATGTCTGGGTCTGTGTATCTGTCTGTCTGTCAGCCTGTCTGTCTGTCTGTCTGTCTGTCTGTCTGTCTGCCTGCGTCTGCCTGTCTGCGTCTGTCAGCCTGCCTTTCTGTCTGCCTGCCTGCCTGTCTGCCTGCGTCTGCGTGTCTGTCTGCGTCTGTCAGCCTGCCTGCGTCTGTCTGCCTGCCTGTCTGTCTGCCTGCCTGTCTGTCTGTCTGTCAGCCTGCCTGTATGCCTGCCTGCCTGTCTGTCTGCCTGCCTGTCAGCCTGCCTGCATACCTGCCTGCCTGCGTGCGTGTGTCTGCCTGCCTATGTGCATGCGTCTGTCTGTCTGCCTGCCTGTCTGCCTGTCTGTCTGCGTCTGTCAGCCTGCCTGCCTGCCTGTCTGCCTGCGTCTGTCTGCCTGCGTCAGCCTGCCTGCCTGTCAGCCTGCCTGTCTGCCTGCCTGCGTCTGCCTGTCTGTCTGCGTCTGTCAGCCTGCCTGCCCTTCCGTCTGTCTGTCTCTCTCTGTCTGTCTGCCTTTGTCTGTGTCTGTCCCTGCCTGTGTCTGTGTGTTGGTATGTTACCATTGACAGGTGGAAGACACCACCCACGGAGCCCAGTGCTCAGGCCTCAGCAAGAAGTCGCTCCCTTCCATTGAGTGTGCTGACATCATTGGTCGACACCAGCACCTCCACATCTTGACTTTGACGTTCACACACTTGCGTTGCCTGGTAACCTAGCAACAATTACAAAGTTAAACTATGTTAGAGCAGTGAAAACAGCCAAATTACTGTCACACACTACGCAGTTTGTATCATTTATGATCCCAGAGCAAAGCTTCAGATTTATATTGTGTACAGTAAAGAGAATTTTAAGATATTAATGTTTGCATCAGTGGCTGTCCGTATCAAATATCTTAAGTCTGTATGTCTGGGTCTGTGTATCTGTCTGTCTGTCTGTCTGTCTGTCTGTCAGCCTGCCTGTCTGTCTCCCTGTCTGCATGTGTCTGTCAGCCTGCCTGCCTGTCTGTCAGCCTGCCTGCCTGCCTGCCTGCCTGCATACCTGCCTGCCTGCGTGCGTGCGTGCGTGCGTCTGCCTGCCTTCCTACGTCTGTCTGCCTGCCTGTCTGCCTGCCTGTCTGTCTGCCTGCCTGTCAGCCTGCCTGTATGCCTGCCTGCCTGCCTGCCTTTCTGTCTGCCTGCCTGTCAGCCTGCCTGCATACCTGCCTGCCTGCGTGCGTGTGTCTGCCTGCCTATGTGCATGCGTCTGTCTGTCTGCCTGCCTGTCTGTCTGTCTGTCTGCGTCTGTCAGCCTGCCTGCCTGCCTGCCTGCCTGCGTCTGTCTGCCTGCGTCTGCCTGTCTGCGTCTGCCTGTCTGTCTGCGTCTGTCAGCCTGCCTGCCTGCCTGCTGCCTGCGTCTGCCTGCCTGCCTGTCAGCCTGCCTGCCTGTCAGCCTGCCTGCATGTCTGTCAGCCTGCCTGTCTGCCTGCCTGCGTCTGCCTGTCAGCCTGCCTGCCTGCCTGTCAGCCTGCCTGTCAGCCTGCCTGCCTGCCTGCCTGTCAGCCTGCCTGTCTGCCTGCCTGCGTCTGCCTGTCTGCGTCAGCCTGCCTGTCTGCCTGCCTGCGTCTGTCTGTCAGCCTGCCTGCCTGCCTGCGTCTGTCTGTCAGCCTGCCTGCATGCGTCTGTCAGCCTGCCTGTCTGCGTCTGTCTGCCTGCCTGTCTGTCTGTCTGCGTCTGTCAGCCTGCCTGCCTGTCTGTCTGTCAGCCTGTCTGCCTGTCTGTCTGCCTGCATGTCTGTCAGCCTGCCTGTCTGCCTGCCTGCGTCTGCCTGTCAGCCTGCCTGCCTGCCTGTCAGCCTGCCTGCCTGTCTGCCTGCCTGCGTCTGCCTGTCTGTCTGCGTCTGTCAGCCTGCCTGCCCTTCTGTCTGTCTGCGTCTGTCAGCCTGCCTGCCCTTCTGTCTGCCTGTCTCTCTCTGTCTGTCTGCCTTTGTCTGTGTCTGTCCCTGCCTGTGTCTGTGTGTTGGTATGTTACCATTGACAGGTGGAAGACACCACCCACGGAGCCCAGTGCTCAGGCCTCAGCAAGAAGTCGCTCCCTTCCATTGAGTGTGCTGACATCATTGGTCGACACCAGCACCTCCACATCTTGACTTTGACGTTCACACACTTGCGTTGCCTGGTAACCTAGCAACAATTACAAAGTTAAACTATGTTAGAGCAGTGAAAACAGCCAAATTACTGTCACACACTACACAGTTTGTATCATTTATGATCCCAGAGCAAAGCTTCAGATTTATATTGTGTACAGTAAAGCCAATTTTAACATATTAATGTTTGCATCAGTGGCTGTCCGTATCAAATATCTTAAGACTGTATGTCTGGGTCTGTGTATCTGTCTGTGTCAGCCTGCCTGTCTGTCTGTCTGTCTGCGTCTGTCTGTCTGCGTCTGTCAGCCTGCCTTTCTGTCTGCCTGCCTGCCTGTCTGCCTGCGTCTGCGTGTCTGTCTGCGTCTGTCAGCCTGCCTGCGTCTGTCAGCCTGCCTGCCTGCCAGCGTGCCTGTCTGTCTGCGTCTGTCAGCCTGCCTGCCTGCCTGCCTGCCTGCGTGCGTGTGTCTGCCTGCCTGCTTGCTGCCTGCCTGCGTCTGCCTGCCTGCGTCAGCCTGCCTGCCTGTCAGCCTGCCTGTCTGCCTGCCTGCGTCTGCCTGTCTGTCTGCGTCTGTCAGCCTGCCTGCCCTTCCGTCTGTCTGTCTCTCTCTGTCTGTCTGCCTTTGCCTGTGTCTGTCCCTGCCTGTGTCTGTGTGTTGGTATGTTACCATTGACAGGTGGAAGACACCACCCACGGAGCCCAGTGCTCAGGCCTCAGCAAGAAGTCGCTCCCTTCCATTGAGTGTGCTGACATCATTGGTCGACACCAGCACCTCCACATCTTGACTTTGACGTTCACACACTTGCGTTGCCTGGTAACCTAGCAACAATTCCAAAGTTAAACTATGTTAGAGCAGTGAAAACAGCCAAATTACTGTCACACACTACGCAGTTTGTATCATTTATGATCCCAGAGCAAAGCTTCAGATTTATATTGTGTACAGTAAAGAGAATTTTAAGATATTAATGTTTGCATCAGTGGCTGTCCGTATCAAATATCTTAAGTCTGTATGTCTGGGTCTGTGTATCTGTCTGTCTGTCTGTCTGTCTGTCTGTCAGCCTGCCTGTCTGTCTCCCTGTCTGCATGTGTCTGTCAGCCTGCCTGCCTGTCTGTCAGCCTGCCTGCCTGCCTGCCTGCATACCTGCCTGCCTGCGTGCGTCTGCCTGCCTTCCTACGTCTGTCTGCCTGCCTGTCTGTCTGCCTGCCTGTCTGTCTGTCTGTCAGCCTGCCTGTATGCCTGCCTGCCTGTCTGTCTGCCTGCCTGTCAGCCTGCCTGCATACCTGCCTGCCTGCGTGCGTGTGTCTGCCTGCCTATGTGCATGCGTCTGTCTGTCTGCCTGCCTGTCTGCCTGTCTGTCTGCGTCTGTCAGCCTGCCTGCCTGCCTGTCTGCCTGCGTCTGTCTGCCTGCGTCTGCCTGTCTGCGTCTGCCTGTCTGTCTGCGTCTGTCAGCCTGCCTGCCTGCCTGCTGCCTGCCTGCGTCTGCCTGCCTGCCTGTCAGCCTGCCTGCCTGTCAGCCTGCCTGCCTGCCTGCCTGTCTGTCAGCCTGCCTGTCAGCCTGCCTGCGTCTGCCTGTCAGCCTGCCTGCCTGCCTGTCAGCCTGCCTGCCTGTCAGCCTGCCTGTCAGCCTGCCTGTCTGCCTGCGTCTGCCTGTCTACTTCAGCCTGCCTGCCTGTCAGCCTGCCTGTCTGCCTGCCTGCGTAGGTCTGTCAGCCTGCCTGCCTGCCTGCCTGCGTCTGTCTGTCAGCCTGCCTGCATGCGTCTGTCAGCCTGCCTGTCTGCGTCTGTCTGCCTGCCTGTCTGTCTGTCTGCGTCTGTCAGCCTGCCTGCCTGTCTGTCTGTCAGCCTGTCTGCCTGTCTGTCTGTCAGCCTGTCTGTCTGCCTGCCTGCGTCTGCCTGTCTGTCTGTCTGCGTCTGTCAGCCTGCCTGCCCTTCTGTCTGTCTGCGTCTGTCAGCCTGCCTGCCCTTCTGTCTTCCTGTCTCTCTCTGTCTGTCTGCCTTTGTCTGTGTCTGTCCCTGCCTGTGTCTGTGTGTTGGTATGTTACCATTGACAGGTGGAAGACACCACCCACGGAGCCCAGTGCTCAGGCCTCAGCAAGAAGTCGCTCCCTTCCATTGAGTGTGCTGACATCATTGGTCGACACCAGCACCTCCACATCTTGACTTTGACGTTCACACACTTGCGTTGCCTGGTAACCTAGCAACAATTACAAAGTTAAACTATGTTGGAGCAGTGAAAACAGCCAAATTACTGTCACACACTACACAGTTTGTATCATTTATGATCCCAGAGCAAAGCTTCAGATTTATATTGTGTACAGTAAAGCCAATTTTAACATATTAATGTTTGCATCAGTGGCTGTCCGTATCAAATATCTTAAGACTGTATGTCTGGGTCTGTGTATCTGTCTGTCTGTCAGCCTGTCTGTCTGTCTGTCTGTCTGTCTGTCTGTCTGCCTGCGTCTGCCTGTCTGCGTCTGTCAGCCTGCCTTTCTGTCTGCCTGCCTGCCTGTCTGCCTGCGTGTCTGTCTGCGTCTGTCAGCCTGCCTGCGTCTGTCAGCCTGCCTGCCTGCCTGCCTGCCAGCGTGCCTGACTGTCTGCGTCTGTCAGCCTGCCTGCCTGCCTGCGTGTGTCTGCCTGCGTCCGTGCGTGCGTCAGCCTGCCTGCTTGCTGCCTGCCTGCGTCTGCCTGCCTGCGTCAGCCTGCCTGCCTGTCAGCCTGCCTGTCTGCCTGCCTGCGTCTGCCTGTCTGTCTGCGTCTGTCAGCCTGCCTGCCCTTCCGTCTGTCTGTCTCTCTCTGTCTGTCTGCCTTTGTCTGTGTCTGTCCCTGCCTGTGTCTGTGTGTTGGTATGTTACCATTGACAGGTGGAAGACACCACCCACGGAGCCCAGTGCTCAGGCCTCAGCAAGAAGTCGCTCCCTTCCATTGAGTGTGCTCAATTTTAACATATTAATGTTTGCATCAGTGGCTGTCCGTATCAAATATCTTAAGACTGTATGTCTGGGTCTGTGTATCTGTCTGTCTGTCAGCCTGTCTGTCTGTCTGTCTGTCTGTCTGTCTGTCTGCCTGCGTCTGCCTGTCTGCGTCTGTCAGCCTGCCTTTCTGTCTGCCTGCCTGCCTGTCTGCCTGCGTCAGCCTGCCTGCCTGTCAGCCTGCCTGTCTGCCTGCCTGCGTCTGCCTGTCTGTCTGCGTCTGTCAGCCTGCCTGCCTGCCTGCCTGGCTGTCTCTCTCTGTCTGTCTGCCTTTGTCTGTGTCTGTCCCTGCCTGTGTCTGTGTGTTGGTATGTTACCATTGACAGGTGGAAGACACCACCCACGGAGCCCAGTGCTCAGGCCTCAGCAAGAAGTCGCTCCCTTCCATTGAGTGTGCTCAATTTTAACATATTAATGTTTGCATCAGTGGCTGTCCGTATCAAATATCTTAAGACTGTATGTCTGGGTCTGTGTATCTGTCTGTCTGTCAGCCTGTCTGTCTGTCTGTCTGTCTGTCTGTCTGTCTGCCTGCGTCTGCCTGTCTGCGTCTGTCAGCCTGCCTTTCTGTCTGCCTGCCTGCCTGTCTGCCTGCGTGTCTGTCTGCGTCTGTCAGCCTGCCTGCGTCTGTCAGCCTGCCTGCCTGCCTGCCTGCCAGCGTGCCTGACTGTCTGCGTCTGTCAGCCTGCCTGCCTGCCTGCGTGTGTCTGCCTGCGTCCGTGCGTGCGTCAGCCTGCCTGCTTGCTGCCTGCCTGCGTCTGCCTGCCTGCGTCAGCCTGCCTGCCTGTCAGCCTGCCTGTCTGCCTGCCTGCGTCTGCCTGTCTGTCTGCGTCTGTCAGCCTGCCTGCCCTTCCGTCTGTCTGTCTCTCTCTGTCTGTCTGCCTTTGTCTGTGTCTGTCCCTGCCTGTGTCTGTGTGTTGGTATGTTACCATTGACAGGTGGAAGACACCACCCACGGAGCCCAGTGCTCAGGCCTCAGCAAGAAGTCGCTCCCTTCCATTGAGTGTGCTGACATCATTGGTCGACACCAGCACCTCCACATCTTGACTTTGACGTTCACACACTTGCGTTGCCTGGTAACCTAGCAACAATTACAAAGTTAAACTATGTTGGAGCAGTGAAAACAGCCAAATTACTGTCACACACTACACAGTTTGTATCATTTATGATCCCAGAGCAAAGCTTCAGATTTATATTGTGTACAGTAAAGCCAATTTTAACATATTAATGTTTGCATCAGTGGCTGTCCGTATCAAATATCTTAAGACTGTATGTCTGGGTCTGTGTATCTGTCTGTCTGTCAGCCTGTCTGTCTGTCTGTCTGTCTGTCTGTCTGTCTGCCTGCGTCTGCCTGTCTGCGTCTGTCAGCCTGCCTTTCTGTCTGCCTGCCTGCCTGTCTGCCTGCGTCTGCGTGTCTGTCTGCGTCTGTCAGCCTGCCTGCGTCTGTCTGCCTGCCTGTCTGTCTGCCTGCCTGTCTGTCTGTCTGTCAGCCTGCCTGTATGCCTGCCTGCCTGTCTGTCTGCCTGCCTGTCAGCCTGCCTGCATACCTGCCTGCCTGCGTGCGTGTGTCTGCCTGCCTATGTGCATGCGTCTGTCTGTCTGCCTGCCTGTCTGCCTGTCTGTCTGCGTCTGTCAGCCTGCCTGCCTGCCTGTCTGCCTGCGTCTGTCTGCCTGCGTCTGCCTGTCTGTCTGCGTCTGTCAGCCTGCCTGCCTGCCTGCTGCCTGCCTGCGTCTGCCTGCCTGCCTGTCAGCCTGCCTGCCTGCCTGTCTGTCAGCCTGCCTGTCAGCCTGCCTGCGTCTGCCTGTCAGCCTGCCTGCCTGCCTGTCAGCCTGCCTGCCTGTCAGCCTGCCTGTCAGCCTGCCTGTCTGCCTGCGTCTGCCTGCGTCTGCCTGTCTGCTTCAGCCTGCCTGCCTGTCAGCCTGCCTGTCTGCCTGCCTGCGTAGGTCTGTCAGCCTGCCTGCCTGCCTGCCTGCGTCTGTCTGTCAGCCTGCCTGCATGCGTCTGTCAGCCTGCCTGTCTGCGTCTGTCTGCCTGCCTGTCTGTCTGTCTGCGTCTGTCAGCCTGCCTGCCTGTCTGTCTGTCAGCCTGTCTGCCTGTCTGTCTGTCAGCCTGTCTGTCTGCCTGCCTGCGTCTGCCTGTCTGTCTGTCTGCGTCTGTCAGCCTGCCTGCCCTTCTGTCTGTCTGCGTCTGTCAGCCTGCCTGCCCTTCCGTCTGTCTGTCTCTCTCTGTCTGTCTGCCTTTGTCTGTGTCTGTCCCTGCCTGTGTCTGTGTGTTGGTATGTTACCATTGACAGGTGGAAGACACCACCCACGGAGCCCAGTGCTCAGGCCTCAGCAAGAAGTCGCTCCCTTCCATTGAGTGTGCTGACATCATTGGTCGACACCAGCACCTCCACATCTTGACTTTGACGTTCACACACTTGCGTTGCCTGGTAACCTAGCAACAATTACAAAGTTAAACTATGTTGGAGCAGTGAAAACAGCCAAATTACTGTCACACACTACACAGTTTGTATCATTTATGATCCCAGAGCAAAGCTTCAGATTTATATTGTGTACAGTAAAGCCAATTTTAACATATTAATGTTTGCATCAGTGGCTGTCCGTATCAAATATCTTAAGACTGTATGTCTGGGTCTGTGTATCTGTCTGTCTGTCAGCCTGTCTGTCTGTCTGTCTGTCTGTCTGTCTGCCTGCGTCTGCCTGTCTGCGTCTGTCAGCCTGCCTTTCTGTCTGCCTGCCTGCCTGCCTGTCTGCCTGCGTCTGCGTGTCTGTCTGCGTCTGTCAGCCTGCCTGCGTCTGTCTGCCTGCCTGTCTGTCTGCCTGCCTGTCTGTCTGTCAGCCTGCCTGTATGCCTGCCTGCCTGTCTGTCTGCCTGCCTGTCAGCCTGCCTGCATACCTGCCTGCCTGCGTGCGTGTGTCTGCCTGCCTATGTGCATGCGTCTGTCTGTCTGCCTGCCTGTCTGCCTGTCTGTCTGCGTCTGTCAGCCTGCCTGCCTGCCTGTCTGCCTGCGTCTGCCTGTCTGTCTGCGTCTGTCAGCCTGCCTGCCTGCCTGCTGCCTGCCTGCGTCTGCCTGCCTGCCTGTCAGCCTGCCTGCCTGCCTGTCTGTCAGCCTGCCTGTCAGCCTGCCTGCGTCTGCCTGTCAGCCTGCCTGCCTGCCTGTCAGCCTGCCTGTCAGCCTGCCTGTCTGCCTGCCTGCGTCTGCCTGTCTGCTTCAGCCTGCCTGCCTGTCAGCCTGCCTGTCTGCCTGCCTGCGTAGGTCTGTCAGCCTGCCTGCCTGCCTGCCTGCGTCTGTCTGTCAGCCTGCCTGCATGCGTCTGTCAGCCTGCCTGTCTGCGTCTGTCTGCCTGCCTGTCTGTCTGTCTGCGTCTGTCAGCCTGCCTGCCTGTCTGTCTGTCAGCCTGTCTGTCTGTCAGCCTGTCTGTCTGCCTGCCTGCGTCTGCCTGTCTGTCTGTCTGCGTCTGTCAGCCTGCCTGCCCTTCTGTCTGTCTGCGTCTGTCAGCCTGCCTGCCCTTCTGTCTTCCTGTCTCTCTCTGTCTGTCTGCCTTTGTCTGTGTCTGTCCCTGCCTGTGTCTGTGTGTTGGTATGTTACCATTGACAGGTGGAAGACACCACCCACGGAGCCCAGTGCTCAGGCCTCAGCAAGAAGTCGCTCCCTTCCATTGAGTGTGCTGACATCATTGGTCGACACCAGCACCTCCACATCTTGACTTTGACGTTCACACACTTGCGTTGCCTGGTAACCTAGCAACAATTACAAAGTTAAACTATGTTGGAGCAGTGAAAACAGCCAAATTACTGTCACACACTACACAGTTTGTATCATTTATGATCCCAGAGCAAAGCTTCAGATTTATATTGTGTACAGTAAAGCCAATTTTAACATATTAATGTTTGCATCAGTGGCTGTCCGTATCAAATATCTTAAGACTGTATGTCTGGGTCTGTGTATCTGTCTGTCTGTCAGCCTGTCTGTCTGTCTGTCTGTCTGTCTGTCTGTCTGTCTGCCTGCGTCTGCCTGTCTGCGTCTGTCAGCCTGCCTTTCTGTCTGCCTGTCTGCCTGCGTCTGCGTGTCTGTCTGCGTCTGTCAGCCTGCCTGCGTCTGTCAGCCTGCCTGCCTGCCTGCCTGCCAGCGTGCCTGACTGTCTGCGTCTGTCAGCCTGCCTGCCTGCCTGCCTGCCTGCGTGTGTCTGCCTGCGTCCGTGCGTGCGTCAGCCTGCCTGCTTGCTGCCTGCCTGCGTCTGCCTGCCTGCGTCAGCCTGCCTGCCTGTCAGCCTGCCTGTCTGCCTGCCTGCGTCTGCCTGTCTGTCTGCGTCTGTCAGCCTGCCTGCCCTTCCGTCTGTCTGTCTCTCTCTGTCTGTCTGCCTTTGTCTGTGTCTGTCCCTGCCTGTGTCTGTGTGTTGGTATGTTACCATTGACAGGTGGAAGACACCACCCACGGAGCCCAGTGCTCAGGCCTCAGCAAGAAGTCGCTCCCTTCCATTGAGTGTGCTGACATCATTGGTCGACACCAGCACCTCCACATCTTGACTTTGACGTTCACACACTTGCGTTGCCTGGTAACCTAGCAACAATTACAAAGTTAAACTATGTTAGAGCAGTGAAAACAGCCAAATTACTGTCACACACTACGCAGTTTGTATCATTTATGATCCCAGAGCAAAGCTTCAGATTTATATTGTGTACAGTAAAGAGAATTTTAAGATATTAATGTTTGCATCAGTGGCTGTCCGTATCAAATATCTTAAGTCTGTATGTCTGGGTCTGTGTATCTGTCTGTCTGTCTGTCTGTCTGTCTGTCAGCCTGCCTGTCTGTCTCCCTGTCTGCATGTGTCTGTCAGCCTGCCTGCCTGTCTGTCAGCCTGCCTGCCTGCCTGCCTGCCTGCATACCTGCCTGCCTGCGTGCGTGCGTGCGTGCGTCTGCCTGCCTTCCTACGTCTGTCTGCCTGCCTGTCTGCCTGCCTGTCTGTCTGCCTGCCTGTCAGCCTGCCTGTATGCCTGCCTGCCTGCCTTTCTGTCTGCCTGCCTGTCAGCCTGCCTGCATACCTGCCTGCCTGCGTGCGTGTGTCTGCCTGCCTATGTGCATGCGTCTGTCTGTCTGCCTGCCTGTCTGTCTGTCTGTCTGCGTCTGTCAGCCTGCCTGCCTGCCTGCCTGCCTGCGTCTGTCTGCCTGCGTCTGCCTGTCTGCGTCTGCCTGTCTGTCTGCGTCTGTCAGCCTGCCTGCCTGCCTGCTGCCTGCGTCTGCCTGCCTGCCTGTCAGCCTGCCTGCCTGTCAGCCTGCCTGCATGTCTGTCAGCCTGCCTGTCTGCCTGCCTGCGTCTGCCTGTCAGCCTGCCTGCCTGCCTGTCAGCCTGCCTGCCTGCCTGTCAGCCTGCCTGTCTGCCTGCCTGCGTCTGCCTGTCTGCGTCAGCCTGCCTGCCTGTCAGCCTGCCTGTCTGCCTGCCTGCGTCTGTCTGTCAGCCTGCCTGCCTGCCTGCGTCTGTCTGTCAGCCTGCCTGCATGCGTCTGTCAGCCTGCCTGTCTGCGTCTGTCTGCCTGCCTGTCTGTCTGTCTGCGTCTGTCAGCCTGCCTGCCTGTCTGTCTGTCAGCCTGTCTGCCTGTCTGTCTGCCTGCATGTCTGTCAGCCTGCCTGTCTGCGTCTGCCTGTCAGCCTGCCTGCCTGCCTGTCAGCCTGCCTGCCTGTCTGCCTGCCTGCGTCTGCCTGTCTGTCTGTCTGCGTCTGTCAGCCTGCCTGCCCTTCTGTCTGTCTGCGTCTGTCAGCCTGCCTGCCCTTCTGTCTGCCTGTCTCTCTCTGTCTGTCTGCCTTTGTCTGTGTCTGTCCCTGCCTGTGTCTGTGTGTTGGTATGTTACCATTGACAGGTGGAAGACACCACCCACGGAGCCCAGTGCTCAGGCCTCAGCAAGAAGTCGCTCCCTTCCATTGAGTGTGCTGACATCATTGGTCGACACCAGCACCTCCACATCTTGACTTTGACGTTCACACACTTGCGTTGCCTGGTAACCTAGCAACAATTACAAAGTTAAACTATGTTAGAGCAGTGAAAACAGCCAAATTACTGTCACACACTACACAGTTTGTATCATTTATGATCCCAGAGCAAAGCTTCAGATTTATATTGTGTACAGTAAAGCCAATTTTAACATATTAATGTTTGCATCAGTGGCTGTCCGTATCAAATATCTTAAGACTGTATGTCTGGGTCTGTGTATCTGTCTGTGTCAGCCTGTCTGTCTGTCTGTCTGTCTGCGTCTGTCTGTCTGCGTCTGTCAGCCTGCCTTTCTGTCTGCCTGCCTGCCTGTCTGCCTGCGTCTGCGTGTCTGTCTGCGTCTGTCAGCCTGCCTGCGTCTGTCAGCCTGCCTGCCTGCCAGCGTGCCTGTCTGTCTGCGTCTGTCAGCCTGCCTGCCTGCCTGCCTGCCTGCGTGCGTGTGTCTGCCTGCCTGCTTGCTGCCTGCCTGCGTCTGCCTGCCTGCGTCAGCCTGCCTGCCTGTCAGCCTGCCTGTCTGCCTGCCTGCGTCTGCCTGTCTGCCTGCGTCTGTCTGCCTGCGTCTGCCTGTCTGCGTCTGCCTGTCTGTCTGCGTCTGTCAGCCTGCCTGCCTGCCTGCTGCCTGCCTGCGTCTGCCTGCCTGCCTGTCAGCCTGCCTGCCTGTCAGCCTGCCTGCCTGCCTGCCTGTCTGTCAGCCTGCCTGTCAGCCTGCCTGCGTCTGCCTGTCAGCCTGCCTGCCTGCCTGTCAGCCTGCCTGCCTGTCAGCCTGCCTGTCAGCCTGCCTGTCTGCCTGCGTCTGCCTGTCTGCTTCAGCCTGCCTGCCTGTCAGCCTGCCTGTCTGCCTGCCTGCGTAGGTCTGTCAGCCTGCCTGCCTGCCTGCCTGCGTCTGTCTGTCAGCCTGCCTGCATGCGTCTGTCAGCCTGCCTGTCTGCGTCTGTCTGCCTGCCTGTCTGTCTGTCTGCGTCTGTCAGCCTGCCTGCCTGTCTGTCTGTCAGCCTGTCTGCCTGTCTGTCTGTCAGCCTGTCTGTCTGCCTGCCTGCGTCTGCCTGTCTGTCTGTCTGCGTCTGTCAGCCTGCCTGCCCTTCTGTCTGTCTGCGTCTGTCAGCCTGCCTGCCCTTCTGTCTTCCTGTCTCTCTCTGTCTGTCTGCCTTTGTCTGTGTCTGTCCCTGCCTGTGTCTGTGTGTTGGTATGTTACCATTGACAGGTGGAAGACACCACCCACGGAGCCCAGTGCTCAGGCCTCAGCAAGAAGTCGCTCCCTTCCATTGAGTGTGCTGACATCATTGGTCGACACCAGCACCTCCACATCTTGACTTTGACGTTCACACACTTGCGTTGCCTGGTAACCTAGCAACAATTACAAAGTTAAACTATGTTGGAGCAGTGAAAACAGCCAAATTACTGTCACACACTACACAGTTTGTATCATTTATGATCCCAGAGCAAAGCTTCAGATTTATATTGTGTACAGTAAAGCCAATTTTAACATATTAATGTTTGCATCAGTGGCTGTCCGTATCAAATATCTTAAGACTGTATGTCTGGGTCTGTGTATCTGTCTGTCTGTCAGCCTGTCTGTCTGTCTGTCTGTCTGTCTGTCTGCCTGCCTGCGTCTGCCTGTCTGCGTCTGTCAGCCTGCCTTTCTGTCTGCCTGCCTGCCTGTCTGCCTGCGTCTGCGTGTCTGTCTGCGTCTGTCAGCCTGCCTGCGTCTGTCAGCCTGCCTGCCTGTCTGCCTGCCAGCGTGCCTGACTGTCTGCGTCTGTCAGCCTGCCTGCCTGCCTGCCTGCCTGCGTGTGTCTGCCTGCGTCCGTGCGTGCGTCAGCCTGCCTGCTTGCTGCCTGCCTGCGTCTGCCTGCCTGCGTCAGCCTGCCTGCCTGTCAGCCTGCCTGTCTGCCTGCCTGCGTCTGCCTGTCTGTCTGCGTCTGTCAGCCTGCCTGCCCTTCCGTCTGTCTGTCTCTCTCTGTCTGTCTGCCTTTGTCTGTGTCTGTCCCTGCCTGTGTCTGTGTGTTGGTATGTTACCATTGACAGGTGGAAGACACCACCCACGGAGCCCAGTGCTCAGGCCTCAGCAAGAAGTCGCTCCCTTCCATTGAGTGTGCTGACATCATTGGTCGACACCAGCACCTCCACATCTTGACTTTGACGTTCACACACTTGCGTTGCCTGGTAACCTAGCAACAATTACAAAGTTAAACTATGTTGGAGCAGTGAAAACAGCCAAATTACTGTCACACACTACACAGTTTGTATCATTTATGATCCCAGAGCAAAGCTTCAGATTTATATTGTGTACAGTAAAGCCAATTTTAACATATTAATGTTTGCATCAGTGGCTGTCCGTATCAAATATCTTAAGACTGTATGTCTGGGTCTGTGTATCTGTCTGTCTGTCAGCCTGTCTGTCTGTCTGTCTGTCTGTCTGTCTGCCTGCGTCTGCCTGTCTGCGTCTGTCAGCCTGCCTTTCTGTCTGCCTGCCTGCCTGTCTGCCTGCGTCTGCGTGTCTGTCTGCGTCTGTCAGCCTGCCTGCGTCTGTCTGCCTGCCTGTCTGTCTGCCTGCCTGTCTGTCTGTCAGCCTGCCTGTATGCCTGCCTGCCTGTCTGTCTGCCTGCCTGTCAGCCTGCCTGCATACCTGCCTGCCTGCGTGCGTGTGTCTGCCTGCCTATGTGCATGCGTCTGTCTGTCTGCCTGCCTGTCTGCCTGTCTGTCTGCGTCTGTCAGCCTGCCTGCCTGCCTGTCTGCCTGCGTCTGTCTGCCTGCGTCTGCCTGTCTGTCTGCGTCTGTCAGCCTGCCTGCCTGCCTGCTGCCTGCCTGCGTCTGCCTGCCTGCCTGTCAGCCTGCCTGCCTGCCTGTCTGTCAGCCTGCCTGTCAGCCTGCCTGCGTCTGCCTGTCAGCCTGCCTGCCTGCCTGTCAGCCTGCCTGCCTGTCAGCCTGCCTGCCTGCCTGTCTGTCAGCCTGCCTGTCAGCCTGCCTGCGTCTGCCTGTCAGCCTGCCTGCCTGCCTGTCAGCCTGCCTGCCTGTCAGCCTGCCTGTCAGCCTGCCTGTCTGCCTGCGTCTGCCTGCGTCTGCCTGTCTGCTTCAGCCTGCCTGCCTGTCAGCCTGCCTGTCTGCCTGCCTGCGTAGGTCTGTCAGCCTGCCTGCCTGCCTGCCTGCGTCTGTCTGTCAGCCTGCCTGCATGCGTCTGTCAGCCTGCCTGTCTGCGTCTGTCTGCCTGCCTGTCTGTCTGTCTGCGTCTGTCAGCCTGCCTGCCTGTCTGTCTGTCAGCCTGTCTGCCTGTCTGTCTGTCAGCCTGTCTGTCTGCCTGCCTGCGTCTGCCTGTCTGTCTGTCTGCGTCTGTCAGCCTGCCTGCCCTTCTGTCTGTCTGCGTCTGTCAGCCTGCCTGCCCTTCCGTCTGTCTGTCTCTCTCTGTCTGTCTGCCTTTGTCTGTGTCTGTCCCTGCCTGTGTCTGTGTGTTGGTATGTTACCATTGACAGGTGGAAGACACCACCCACGGAGCCCAGTGCTCAGGCCTCAGCAAGAAGTCGCTCCCTTCCATTGAGTGTGCTGACATCATTGGTCGACACCAGCACCTCCACATCTTGACTTTGACGTTCACACACTTGCGTTGCCTGGTAACCTAGCAACAATTACAAAGTTAAACTATGTTGGAGCAGTGAAAACAGCCAAATTACTGTCACACACTACACAGTTTGTATCATTTATGATCCCAGAGCAAAGCTTCAGATTTATATTGTGTACAGTAAAGCCAATTTTAACATATTAATGTTTGCATCAGTGGCTGTCCGTATCAAATATCTTAAGACTGTATGTCTGGGTCTGTGTATCTGTCTGTCTGTCAGCCTGTCTGTCTGTCTGTCTGTCTGTCTGCCTGCGTCTGCCTGTCTGCGTCTGTCAGCCTGCCTTTCTGTCTGCCTGCCTGCCTGCCTGTCTGCCTGCGTCTGCGTGTCTGTCTGCGTCTGTCAGCCTGCCTGCGTCTGTCTGCCTGCCTGTCTGTCTGTCAGCCTGCCTGTATGCCTGCCTGCCTGTCTGTCTGCCTGCCTGTCAGCCTGCCTGCATACCTGCCTGCCTGCGTGCGTGTGTCTGCCTGCCTATGTGCATGCGTCTGTCTGTCTGCCTGCCTGTCTGCCTGTCTGTCTGCGTCTGTCAGCCTGCCTGCCTGCCTGTCTGCCTGCGTCTGTCTGCCTGCGTCTGCCTGTCTGTCTGCGTCTGTCAGCCTGCCTGCCTGCCTGCTGCCTGCCTGCGTCTGCCTGCCTGCCTGTCAGCCTGCCTGCCTGCCTGTCTGTCAGCCTGCCTGTCAGCCTGCCTGCGTCTGCCTGTCAGCCTGCCTGCCTGCCTGTCAGCCTGCCTGTCAGCCTGCCTGTCTGCCTGCGTCTGCCTGCGTCTGCCTGTCTGCTTCAGCCTGCCTGCCTGTCAGCCTGCCTGTCTGCCTGCCTGCGTAGGTCTGTCAGCCTGCCTGCCTGCCTGCCTGCGTCTGTCTGTCAGCCTGCCTGCATGCGTCTGTCAGCCTGCCTGTCTGCGTCTGTCTGCCTGCCTGTCTGTCTGTCTGCGTCTGTCAGCCTGCCTGCCTGTCTGTCTGTCAGCCTGTCTGCCTGTCTGTCTGTCAGCCTGTCTGTCTGCCTGCCTGCGTCTGCCTGTCTGTCTGTCTGCGTCTGTCAGCCTGCCTGCCCTTCTGTCTGTCTGCGTCTGTCAGCCTGCCTGCCCTTCTGTCTTCCTGTCTCTCTCTGTCTGTCTGCCTTTGTCTGTGTCTGTCCCTGCCTGTGTCTGTGTGTTGGTATGTTACCATTGACAGGTGGAAGACACCACCCACGGAGCCCAGTGCTCAGGCCTCAGCAAGAAGTCGCTCCCTTCCATTGAGTGTGCTGACATCATTGGTCGACACCAGCACCTCCACATCTTGACTTTGACGTTCACACACTTGCGTTGCCTGGTAACCTAGCAACAATTACAAAGTTAAACTATGTTGGAGCAGTGAAAACAGCCAAATTACTGTCACACACTACACAGTTTGTATCATTTATGATCCCAGAGCAAAGCTTCAGATTTATATTGTGTACAGTAAAGCCAATTTTAACATATTAATGTTTGCATCAGTGGCTGTCCGTATCAAATATCTTAAGACTGTATGTCTGGGTCTGTGTATCTGTCTGTCTGTCAGCCTGTCTGTCTGTCTGTCTGTCTGTCTGTCTGTCTGTCTGCCTGCGTCTGCCTGTCTGCGTCTGTCAGCCTGCCTTTCTGTCTGCCTGCCTGCCTGCCTGCGTCTGCGTGTCTGTCTGCGTCTGTCAGCCTGCCTGCGTCTGTCAGCCTGCCTGCCTGCCTGCCTGCCAGCGTGCCTGACTGTCTGCGTCTGTCAGCCTGCCTGCCTGCCTGCCTGCCTGCGTGTGTCTGCCTGCGTCCGTGCGTGCGTCAGCCTGCCTGCTTGCTGCCTGCCTGCGTCTGCCTGCCTGCGTCAGCCTGCCTGCCTGTCAGCCTGCCTGTCTGCCTGCCTGCGTCTGCCTGTCTGTCTGCGTCTGTCAGCCTGCCTGCCCTTCCGTCTGTCTGTCTCTCTCTGTCTGTCTGCCTTTGTCTGTGTCTGTCCCTGCCTGTGTCTGTGTGTTGGTATGTTACCATTGACAGGTGGAAGACACCACCCACGGAGCCCAGTGCTCAGGCCTCAGCAAGAAGTCGCTCCCTTCCATTGAGTGTGCTGACATCATTGGTCGACACCAGCACCTCCACATCTTGACTTTGACGTTCACACACTTGCGTTGCCTGGTAACCTAGCAACAATTACAAAGTTAAACTATGTTAGAGCAGTGAAAACAGCCAAATTACTGTCACACACTACGCAGTTTGTATCATTTATGATCCCAGAGCAAAGCTTCAGATTTATATTGTGTACAGTAAAGAGAATTTTAAGATATTAATGTTTGCATCAGTGGCTGTCCGTATCAAATATCTTAAGTCTGTATGTCTGGGTCTGTGTATCTGTCTGTCTGTCTGTCTGTCTGTCTGTCAGCCTGCCTGTCTGTCTCCCTGTCTGCATGTGTCTGTCAGCCTGCCTGCCTGTCTGTCAGCCTGCCTGCCTGCCTGCCTGCCTGCATACCTGCCTGCCTGCGTGCGTGCGTGCGTGCGTGCGTCTGCCTGCCTTCCTACGTCTGTCTGCCTGCCTGTCTGCCTGCCTGTCTGTCTGCCTGCCTGTCAGCCTGCCTGTATGCCTGCCTGCCTGCCTTTCTGTCTGCCTGCCTGTCAGCCTGCCTGCATACCTGCCTGCCTGCGTGCGTGTGTCTGCCTGCCTATGTGCATGCGTCTGTCTGTCTGCCTGCCTGTCTGTCTGTCTGTCTGCGTCTGTCAGCCTGCCTGCCTGCCTGCCTGCCTGCGTCTGTCTGCCTGCGTCTGCCTGTCTGCGTCTGCCTGTCTGTCTGCGTCTGTCAGCCTGCCTGCCTGCCTGCTGCCTGCGTCTGCCTGCCTGCCTGTCAGCCTGCCTGCCTGTCAGCCTGCCTGCATGTCTGTCAGCCTGCCTGTCTGCCTGCCTGCGTCTGCCTGTCAGCCTGCCTGCCTGCCTGTCAGCCTGCCTGCCTGCCTGCCTGTCAGCCTGCCTGCCTGCCTGTCAGCCTGCCTGTCTGCCTGCCTGCGTCTGCCTGTCTGCGTCAGCCTGCCTGCCTGTCAGCCTGCCTGTCTGCCTGCCTGCGTCTGTCTGTCAGCCTGCCTGCCTGCCTGCGTCTGTCTGTCAGCCTGCCTGCATGCGTCTGTCAGCCTGCCTGTCTGCGTCTGTCTGCCTGCCTGTCTGTCTGTCTGCGTCTGTCAGCCTGCCTGCCTGTCTGTCTGTCAGCCTGTCTGCCTGTCTGTCTGCCTGCATGTCTGTCAGCCTGCCTGTCTGCCTGCCTGCGTCTGCCTGTCAGCCTGCCTGCCTGCCTGTCAGCCTGCCTGCCTGTCTGCCTGCCTGCCTGCGTCTGCCTGTCTGTCTGTCTGCGTCTGTCAGCCTGCCTGCCCTTCTGTCTGTCTGCGTCTGTCAGCCTGCCTGCCCTTCTGTCTGCCTGTCTCTCTCTGTCTGTCTGCCTTTGTCTGTGTCTGTCCCTGCCTGTGTCTGTGTGTTGGTATGTTACCATTGACAGGTGGAAGACACCACCCACGGAGCCCAGTGCTCAGGCCTCAGCAAGAAGTCGCTCCCTTCCATTGAGTGTGCTGACATCATTGGTCGACACCAGCACCTCCACATCTTGACTTTGACGTTCACACACTTGCGTTGCCTGGTAACCTAGCAACAATTACAAAGTTAAACTATGTTAGAGCAGTGAAAACAGCCAAATTACTGTCACACACTACACAGTTTGTATCATTTATGATCCCAGAGCAAAGCTTCAGATTTATATTGTGTACAGTAAAGCCAATTTTAACATATTAATGTTTGCATCAGTGGCTGTCCGTATCAAATATCTTAAGACTGTATGTCTGGGTCTGTGTATCTGTCTGTGTCAGCCTGTCTGTCTGTCTGTCTGTCTGTCTGCGTCTGTCTGTCTGCGTCTGTCAGCCTGCCTTTCTGTCTGCCTGCCTGCCTGTCTGCCTGCGTCTGCGTGTCTGTCTGCGTCTGTCAGCCTGCCTGCGTCTGTCAGCCTGCCTGCCTGCCAGCGTGCCTGTCTGTCTGCGTCTGTCAGCCTGCCTGCCTGCCTGCCTGCCTGCGTGCGTGTGTCTGCCTGCCTGCTTGCTGCCTGCCTGCGTCTGCCTGCCTGCGTCAGCCTGCCTGCCTGTCAGCCTGCCTGTCTGCCTGCCTGCGTCTGCCTGTCTGTCTGCGTCTGTCAGCCTGCCTGCCCTTCCGTCTGTCTGTCTCTCTCTGTCTGTCTGCCTTTGCCTGTGTCTGTCCCTGCCTGTGTCTGTGTGTTGGTATGTTACCATTGACAGGTGGAAGACACCACCCACGGAGCCCAGTGCTCAGGCCTCAGCAAGAAGTCGCTCCCTTCCATTGAGTGTGCTGACATCATTGGTCGACACCAGCACCTCCACATCTTGACTTTGACGTTCACACACTTGCGTTGCCTGGTAACCTAGCAACAATTCCAAAGTTAAACTATGTTAGAGCAGTGAAAACAGCCAAATTACTGTCACACACTACGCAGTTTGTATCATTTATGATCCCAGAGCAAAGCTTCAGATTTATATTGTGTACAGTAAAGAGAATTTTAAGATATTAATGTTTGCATCAGTGGCTGTCCGTATCAAATATCTTAAAGGGATACTTCACCGCTGGAAAGCCTAATATATCTTTAAATTGGGTCACCTATGTAGCAGAAATGTGAAAAAAAAAATGTAATTGGTGCCTTCTAGGCCGAGAAAAGCCAGAAAATGTGTTTTTGGCTCATATGGATGAAAGACACCAAATCCCAGAATGCACTTCGCTTCGCTGCTTTGAGTCCACTCCCAAGCCACGCCTACCGCTTGACAGACAGACAGTGAGGCATTCGACTCAACTCAATGTGTTTTATTGTTATTTCAACCATATACACAAAACAACGTTTCATCGTGGCTCGAGTCAATTTAAAATATATAAATACACATTTAAAATATATAAAAACTACATTATATAATAACGACATACGAAACAGGCTACATTTACCGTGCACACACACATTATAGGCTCCGTAAAGTTCAGCTAAGCATACCAGCATTAGGCTTGGTGGGCTGTAAACACCGAGTATAAACACAGCCGTGAATTAGCGTGGGATGTCGAATGGTCGCCATGTAACAGTCACAAACTCCAGCGGTTAGCAGTTAGTTGGATACAAATCACCCCATTTCTGCACCAGTCCGTGTTAACACAGCTCACCTTCATACAGAGCATCTCTAGCTCGGATTGTCGGAAGGCTAGCAGGCCTGGTAGCTGGACAGTCCGGTTCACTGTTGTTCGGCTGGACAGTCCGGTTCACTGTTGCTTTCCCACGAAAGCACAAAACACAGCAGTTTCTGAACTCGCGTTGGGAGCATCGTTGAAGTTGGATGTAGTCCAGTTTGTTGTTTAATGAACGGACACTTGCAAGCAGGATTGATGGGACAGGTGGCCGGCTAGCGTTAGCTCGCTCTGGATGTGCCTTTCCCCCGGCTTGGTGGGCTGTAAACACCGAGTATAAACACAGCCGTGAATTAGCGTGGGATGTCGAATGGTCGCCATGTAACAGTCACAAACTCCAGCGGTTAGCAGTTAGTTGGATACAAATCACCCCATTTCTGCACCAGTCCGTGTTAACACAGCTCACCTTCATACAGAGCATCTCTAGCTCGGATTGTCGGAAGGCTAGCAGGCCTGGTAGCTGGACAGTCCGGTTCACTGTTGTTCAGCCGGAAAGCAGTTAGTTGGATACAAATCACCCCATTTCTGCACCAGTCCGTGTTAACACAGCTCACCTTCATACAGAGCATCTCTAGCTCGGATTGTCGGAAGGCTAGCAGGCCTGGTAGCTGGACAGTCCGGTTCACTGTTGTTCAGCCGGAAAGCAGTTAGTTGGATACAAATCACCCCATTTCTGCACCAGTCCGTGTTAACACAGCTCACCTTCATACAAAGCATCTCTAGCTCGGATTGTCGGAAGGCTAGCAGGCCTGGTAGCTGGACAGTCCGGTTCACTGTTGTTCGGCTGGACAGTCCGGTTCACTGTTGCTTTCCCACAAAAGCACAAAACACAGCAGTTTCTGAACTCGCGTTGGGAGCATCGTTGAAGTTGGATGTAGTCCAGTTTGTTGTTTAATGAACGGACACTTGCAAGCAGGATTGATGGGACAGGTGGCCGGCTAGCGTTAGCTCGCTCTGGATGTGCCTTTCCCCCGGCTAGCGCTAGCTTCCCACCTAGCCGACGAAGATGTCCCCTACCCGGCTACGAGCGAGTCCGCCGGTCCCCGTGCTGGTCTCGGTGCAGGCGAAGCTCTCATAGTGGGCCGATTATTCCGTCTGTAATAACGTTTCCTGCATATTCTCTGCCGTGTAGCGATGTATCCCGGTGGTACACGTGCGGTAGTTTGAATGCACATAATTGTTGTAAAAGTTTGCTGCTGAGAAGATAGAGCAGAGCCCTGTTTAGCGAGGATTCAAGATGGCTGACATTTCGTTTTTTTCCGGCCGAGATCGGCTAGCTTCGGGCGATGGGCGGGTTTAAAACATGCGGAAGTAGGTCCTACTACTGGTTGTAGTCTTTTGCTCTGGCCAAAAAATCTTCCGATGACGCAAAAATCGTCATTTTGCGTCATCGGAAGATTTTTTCCGGACCCCCCAATGCAGATATCTCCTGTCTCAGGGGGATATGAGGGAGGGACGCACGGTCATTCAGAAATACTACCGGGTTTCTACTGATACAAAGCTGAATGCTAAATCGGTGAAGTATCCCTTTAAGTCTGTATGTCTGGGTCTGTGTATCTGTCTGTCTGTCTGTCTGTCTGTCTGTCAGCCTGCCTGTCTGTCTCCCTGTCTGCATGTGTCTGTCAGCCTGCCTGCCTGTCTGTCAGCCTGCCTGCCTGCCTGCCTGCATACCTGCCTGCCTGCGTGCGTCTGCCTGCCTTCCTACGTCTGTCTGCCTGCCTGTCTGTCTGCCTGCCTGTCTGTCTGTCTGTCAGCCTGCCTGTATGCCTGCCTGCCTGTCTGTCTGCCTGCCTGTCAGCCTGCCTGCATACCTGCCTGCCTGCGTGCGTGTGTCTGCCTGCCTATGTGCATGCGTCTGTCTGTCTGCCTGCCTGTCTGCCTGTCTGTCTGCGTCTGTCAGCCTGCCTGCCTGCCTGTCTGCCTGCGTCTGTCTGCCTGCGTCTGCCTGTCTGCGTCTGCCTGTCTGTCTGCGTCTGTCAGCCTGCCTGCCTGCCTGCTGCCTGCCTGCGTCTGCCTGCCTGCCTGTCAGCCTGCCTGCCTGTCAGCCTGCCTGCCTGCCTGCCTGTCTGTCAGCCTGCCTGTCAGCCTGCCTGCGTCTGCCTGTCAGCCTGCCTGCCTGCCTGTCAGCCTGCCTGCCTGTCAGCCTGCCTGTCAGCCTGCCTGTCAGCCTGCGTCTGCCTGTCTGCTTCAGCCTGCCTGCCTGTCAGCCTGCCTGTCTGCCTGCCTGCGTAGGTCTGTCAGCCTGCCTGCCTGCCTGCCTGCGTCTGTCTGTCAGCCTGCCTGCATGCGTCTGTCAGCCTGCCTGTCTGCGTCTGTCTGCCTGCCTGTCTGTCTGTCAGCCTGCCTGTCTGCGTCTGTCTGCCTGCCTGTCTGTCTGTCTGCGTCTGTCAGCCTGTCTGTCTGCCTGCCTGCGTCTGCCTGTCTGTCTGTCTGCGTCTGTCAGCCTGCCTGCCCTTCTGTCTGTCTGCGTCTGTCAGCCTGCCTGCCTGCCTGTCAGCCTGCCTGTCTGCCTGCCTGCGTCTGCCTGTCTGCGTCAGCCTGCCTGCCTGTCAGCCTGCCTGTCTGCCTGCCTGCGTCTGCCTGTCTGTCTGTCTGCGTCTGTCAGCCTGCCTGCCCTTCTGTCTGTCTGCGTCTGTCAGCCTGCCTGCCCTTCTGTCTGCCTGCGTCTGTCAGCCTGCCTGCCCTTCTGTCTGCCTGTCTCTCTCTGTCTGTCTGCCTTTGTCTGTGTCTGTCCCTGCCTGTGTCTGTGTGTTGGTATGTTACCATTGACAGGTGGAAGACACCACCCACGGAGCCCAGTGCTCAGGCCTCAGCAAGAAGTCGCTCCCTTCCATTGAGTGTGCTGACATCATTGGTCGACACCAGCACCTCCACATCTTGACTTTGACGTTCACACACTTGCGTTGCCTGGTAACCTAGCAACAATTACAAAGTTAAACTGTGTTAGAGCAGTGAAAACAGCCAAATTACTGTCACACACTACACAGTTTGTATCATTTATGATCCCAGAGCAAAGCTTCAGATTTATATTGTGTACAGTAAAGCCAATTTTAACATATTAATGTTTGCATCAGTGGCTGTCCGTATCAAATATCTTAAGACTGTATGTCTGGGTCTGTGTATCTGTCTGTGTCAGCCTGTCTGTCTGTCTGTCTGTCTGCCTGCGTCTGCCTGTCTGCGTCTGTCAGCCTGCCTTTCTGTCTGCCTGCCTGCCTGTCTGCCTGCGTCTGCGTGTCTGTCTGCGTCTGTCAGCCTGCCTGCCTGCCAGCGTGCCTGTCTGTCTGCGTCTGTCAGCCTGCCTGCCTGCCTGCCTGCCTGCGTGCGTGTGTCAGCCTGCGTCCGTGCGTGCGTGCGTCAGCCTGCCTGCTTGCTGCCTGCCTGCGTCTGCCTGCCTGCGTCAGCCTGCCTGCCTGTCAGCCTGCCTGTCTGCCTGCCTGCGTCTGCCTGTCTGTCTGCGTCTGTCAGCCTGCCTGCCCTTCCGTCTGTCTGTCTCTCTCTGTCTGTCTGCCTTTGTCTGTGTCTGTCCCTGCCTGTGTCTGTGTGTTGGTATGTTACCATTGACAGGTGGAAGACACCACCCACGGAGCCCAGTGCTCAGGCCTCAGCAAGAAGTCGCTCCCTTCCATTGAGTGTGCTGACATCATTGGTCGACACCAGCACCTCCACATCTTGACTTTGACGTTCACACACTTGCGTTGCCTGGTAACCTAGCAACAATTACAAAGTTAAACTATGTTAGAGCAGTGAAAACAGCCAAATTACTGTCACACACTACGCAGTTTGTATCATTTATGATCCCAGAGCAAAGCTTCAGATTTATATTGTGTACAGTAAAGAGAATTTTAAGATATTAATGTTTGCATCAGTGGCTGTCCGTATCAAATATCTTAAGTCTGTATGTCTGGGTCTGTGTATCTGTCTGTCTGTCTGTCTGTCTGTCTGTCAGCCTGCCTGTCTGTCTCCCTGTCTGCATGTGTCTGTCAGCCTGCCTGCCTGTCTGTCAGCCTGCCTGCCTGCCTGCCTGCCTGCATACCTGCCTGCCTGCGTGCGTGCGTGCGTGCGTCTGCCTGCCTTCCTACGTCTGTCTGCCTGCCTGTCTGCCTGCCTGTCTGTCTGCCTGTCTGTCTGCCTGCCTGTCAGCCTGCCTGTATGCCTGCCTGCCTGCCTTTCTGTCTGCCTGCCTGTCAGCCTGCCTGCATACCTGCCTGCCTGCGTGCGTGTGTCTGCCTGCCTATGTGCATGCGTCTGTCTGTCTGCCTGCCTGTCTGTCTGTCTGTCTGCGTCTGTCAGCCTGCCTGCCTGCCTGTCTGCCTGCGTCTGTCTGCCTGCGTCTGCCTGTCTGCGTCTGCCTGTCTGTCTGCGTCTGTCAGCCTGCCTGCCTGCCTGCTGCCTGCGTCTGCCTGCCTGCCTGTCAGCCTGCCTGCCTGTCAGCCTGCCTGCATGTCTGTCAGCCTGCCTGTCTGCCTGCCTGCGTCTGCCTGTCAGCCTGCCTGCCTGCCTGTCAGCCTGCCTGCCTGCCTGTCAGCCTGCCTGCCTGCCTGTCTGCCTGCGTCTGTCTGCCTGCGTCTGCCTGTCTGCGTCTGCCTGTCTGTCTGCGTCTGTCAGCCTGCCTGCCTGCCTGCTGCCTGCGTCTGCCTGCCTGCCTGTCAGCCTGCCTGCCTGTCAGCCTGCCTGCATGTCTGTCAGCCTGCCTGTCTGCCTGCCTGCGTCTGCCTGTCAGCCTGCCTGCCTGCCTGTCAGCCTGCCTGCCTGCCTGTCAGCCTGCCTGCCTGCCTGTCAGCCTGCCTGTCTGCCTGCCTGCGTCTGCCTGTCTGCGTCAGCCTGCCTGCCTGTCAGCCTGCCTGTCTGCCTGCCTGCGTCTGTCTGTCAGCCTGCCTGCGTCTGTCTGTCAGCCTGCCTGCCTGCCTGCGTCTGTCTGTCAGCCTGCCTGCATGCGTCTGTCAGCCTGCCTGTCTGCGTCTGTCTGCCTGCCTGTCTGTCTGTCTGCGTCTGTCAGCCTGCCTGCCTGTCAGCCTGTCTGCCTGTCTGTCTGCCTGCATGTCTGTCAGCCTGCCTGTCTGCCTGCCTGCGTCTGCCTGTCAGCCTGCCTGCCTGCCTGTCAGCCTGCCTGCCTGCCTGTCTGCCTGCCTGCGTCTGCCTGTCTGTCTGTCTGCGTCTGTCAGCCTGCCTGCCCTTCTGTCTGTCTGCGTCTGTCAGCCTGCCTGCCCTTCTGTCTGCCTGTCTCTCTCTGTCTGTCTGCCTTTGTCTGTGTCTGTCCCTGCCTGTGTCTGTGTGTTGGTATGTTACCATTGACAGGTGGAAGACACCACCCACGGAGCCCAGTGCTCAGGCCTCAGCAAGAAGTCGCTCCCTTCCATTGAGTGTGCTGACATCATTGGTCGACACCAGCACCTCCACATCTTGACTTTGACGTTCACACACTTGCGTTGCCTGGTAACCTAGCAACAATTACAAAGTTAAACTATGTTAGAGCAGTGAAAACAGCCAAATTACTGTCACACACTACACAGTTTGTATCATTTATGATCCCAGAGCAAAGCTTCAGATTTATATTGTGTACAGTAAAGCCAATTTTAACATATTAATGTTTGCATCAGTGGCTGTCCGTATCAAATATCTTAAGACTGTATGTCTGGGTCTGTGTATCTGTCTGTGTCAGCCTGTCTGTCTGTCTGTCTGTCTGCGTCTGTCAGCCTGCCTTTCTGTCTGCCTGCCTGCCTGTCTGCCTGCGTCTGCCTGTCTGCGTCTGTCAGCCTGCCTTTCTGTCTGCCTGCCTGCCTGTCTGCCTGCGTCTGCGTGTCTGTCTGCGTCTGTCAGCCTGCCTGCGTCTGTCAGCCTGCCTGCCTGCCAGCGTGCCTGTCTGTCTGCGTCTGTCAGCCTGCCTGCCTGCCTGCCTGCCTGCCTGCCTGCGTGCGTGTGTCTGCCTGCGTCCGTGCGTGCGTGCGTCAGCCTGCCTGCTTGCTGCCTGCCTGCGTCTGCCTGCCTGCGTCAGCCTGCCTGCCTGTCAGCCTGCCTGTCTGCCTGCCTGCGTCTGCCTGTCTGTCTGCGTCTGTCAGCCTGCCTGCCCTTCCGTCTGTCTGTCTCTCTCTGTCTGTCTGCCTTTGCCTGTGTCTGTCCCTGCCTGTGTCTGTGTGTTGGTATGTTACCATTGACAGGTGGAAGACACCACCCACGGAGCCCAGTGCTCAGGCCTCAGCAAGAAGTCGCTCCCTTCCATTGAGTGTGCTGACATCATTGGTCGACACCAGCACCTCCACATCTTGACTTTGACGTTCACACACTTGCGTTGCCTGGTAACCTAGCAACAATTCCAAAGTTAAACTATGTTAGAGCAGTGAAAACAGCCAAATTACTGTCACACACTACGCAGTTTGTATCATTTATGATCCCAGAGCAAAGCTTCAGATTTATATTGTGTACAGTAAAGAGAATTTTAAGATATTAATGTTTGCATCAGTGGCTGTCCGTATCAAATATCTTAAGTCTGTATGTCTGGGTCTGTGTATCTGTCTGTCTGTCTGTCAGCCTGCCTGTCTGTCTCCCTGTCTGCATGTGTCTGTCAGCCTGCCTGCCTGTCTGTCAGCCTGCCTGCCTGCCTGCCTGCATACCTGCCTGCCTGCGTGCGTCTGCCTGCCTTCCTACGTCTGTCTGCCTGCCTGTCTGTCTGCCTGCCTGTCTGTCTGTCTGTCAGCCTGCCTGTATGCCTGCCTGCCTGTCTGTCTGCCTGCCTGTCAGCCTGCCTGCATACCTGCCTGCCTGCGTGCGTGTGTCTGCCTGCCTATGTGCATGCGTCTGTCTGTCTGCCTGCCTGTCTGCCTGTCTGTCTGCGTCTGTCAGCCTGCCTGCTTGCCTGTCTGCCTGCGTCTGTCTGCCTGCGTCTGCCTGTCTGCGTCTGCCTGTCTGTCTGCGTCTGTCAGCCTGCCTGCCTGCCTGCTGCCTGCCTGCGTCTGCCTGCCTGCCTGTCAGCCTGCCTGCCTGTCAGCCTGCCTGCCTGCCTGCCTGTCTGTCAGCCTGCCTGTCAGCCTGCCTGCGTCTGCCTGTCAGCCTGCCTGCCTGCCTGTCAGCCTGCCTGCCTGTCAGCCTGCCTGTCAGCCTGCCTGTCTGCCTGCGTCTGCCTGTCTGCTTCAGCCTGCCTGCCTGTCAGCCTGCCTGTCTGCCTGCCTGCGTAGGTCTGTCAGCCTGCCTGCCTGCCTGCCTGCGTCTGTCTGTCAGCCTGCCTGCATGCGTCTGTCAGCCTGCCTGTCTGCGTCTGTCTGCCTGCCTGTCTGTCTGTCTGCGTCTGTCAGCCTGCCTGCCTGTCTGTCTGTCAGCCTGTCTGCCTGTCTGTCTGTCAGCCTGTCTGTCTGCCTGCCTGCGTCTGCCTGTCTGTCTGTCTGCGTCTGTCAGCCTGCCTGCCCTTCTGTCTGTCTGCGTCTGTCAGCCTGCCTGCCCTTCTGTCTTCCTGTCTCTCTCTGTCTGTCTGCCTTTGTCTGTGTCTGTCCCTGCCTGTGTCTGTGTGTTGGTATGTTACCATTGACAGGTGGAAGACACCACCCACGGAGCCCAGTGCTCAGGCCTCAGCAAGAAGTCGCTCCCTTCCATTGAGTGTGGTGACATCATTGGTCGACACCAGCACCTCCACATCTTGACTTTGACGTTCACACACTTGCGTTGCCTGGTAACCTAGCAACAATTACAAAGTTAAACTATGTTGGAGCAGTGAAAACAGCCAAATTACTGTCACACACTACACAGTTTGTATCATTTATGATCCCAGAGCAAAGCTTCAGATTTATATTGTGTACAGTAAAGCCAATTTTAACATATTAATGTTTGCATCAGTGGCTGTCCGTATCAAATATCTTAAGACTGTATGTCTGGGTCTGTGTATCTGTCTGTCTGTCAGCCTGTCTGTCTGTCTGTCTGTCTGTCTGTCTGCCTGCGTCTGCCTGTCTGCGTCTGTCAGCCTGCCTTTCTGTCTGCCTGCCTGCCTGTCTGCCTGCGTCTGCGTGTCTGTCTGCGTCTGTCAGCCTGCCTGCGTCTGTCTGCCTGCCTGTCTGTCTGCCTGCCTGCCTGTCTGTCAGCCTGCCTGTATGCCTGCCTGCCTGTCTGTCTGCCTGCCTGTCAGCCTGCCTGCATACCTGCCTGCCTGCGTGCGTGTGTCTGCCTGCCTATGTGCATGCGTCTGTCTGTCAGCCTGCCTGCCTGCCTGTCTGCCTGCGTCTGTCTGCCTGCGTCTGCCTGTCTGTCTGCGTCTGTCAGCCTGCCTGCCTGCCTGCTGCCTGCCTGCGTCTGCCTGCCTGCCTGTCAGCCTGCCTGCCTGCCTGTCTGTCAGCCTGCCTGTCAGCCTGCCTGCGTCTGCCTGTCAGCCTGCCTGCCTGCCTGTCAGCCTGCCTGTCAGCCTGCCTGTCTGCCTGCGTCTGCCTGCGTCTGCCTGTCTGCTTCAGCCTGCCTGCCTGTCAGCCTGCCTGTCTGCCTGCCTGCGTAGGTCTGTCAGCCTGCCTGCCTGCCTGCCTGCATGCGTCTGTCTGTCAGCCTGCCTGCATGCGTCTGTCAGCCTGCCTGTCTGCGTCTGTCTGCCTGCCTGTCTGTCTGTCTGCGTCTGTCAGCCTGCCTGCCTGTCTGTCTGTCAGCCTGTCTGCCTGTCTGTCTGTCAGCCTGTCTGTCTGCCTGCCTGCGTCTGCCTGTCTGTCTGTCTGCGTCTGTCAGCCTGCCTGCCCTTCTGTCTGTCTGCGTCTGTCAGCCTGCCTGCCCTTCTGTCTTCCTGTCTCTCTCTGTCTGTCTGCCTTTGTCTGTGTCTGTCCCTGCCTGTGTCTGTGTGTTGGTATGTTACCATTGACAGGTGGAAGACACCACCCACGGAGCCCAGTGCTCAGGCCTCAGCAAGAAGTCGCTCCCTTCCATTGAGTGTGCTGACATCATTGGTCGACACCAGCACCTCCACATCTTGACTTTGACGTTCACACACTTGCGTTGCCTGGTAACCTAGCAACAATTACAAAGTTAAACTATGTTGGAGCAGTGAAAACAGCCAAATTACTGTCACACACTACACAGTTTGTATCATTTATGATCCCAGAGCAAAGCTTCAGATTTATATTGTGTACAGTAAAGCCAATTTTAACATATTAATGTTTGCATCAGTGGCTGTCCGTATCAAATATCTTAAGACTGTATGTCTGGGTCTGTGTATCTGTCTGTCTGTCAGCCTGTCTGTCTGTCTGTCTGTCTGTCTGTCTGTCTGCCTGCGTCTGCCTGTCTGCGTCTGTCAGCCTGCCTTTCTGTCTGCCTGCCTGCCTGTCTGCCTGCGTCTGCGTGTCTGTCTGCGTCTGTCAGCCTGCCTGCGTCTGTCAGCCTGCCTGCCTGCCTGCCTGCCAGCGTGCCTGACTGTCTGCGTCTGTCAGCCTGCCTGCCTGCCTGCGTGCGTGTGTCTGCCTGCGTCCGTGCGTGCGTCAGCCTGCCTGCTTGCTGCCTGCCTGCGTCTGCCTGCCTGCGTCAGCCTGCCTGCCTGTCAGCCTGCCTGTCTGCCTGCCTGCGTCTGCCTGTCTGTCTGCGTCTGTCAGCCTGCCTGCCCTTCCGTCTGTCTGTCTCTCTCTGTCTGTCTGCCTTTGTCTGTGTCTGTCCCTGCCTGTGTCTGTGTGTTGGTATGTTACCATTGACAGGTGGAAGACACCACCCACGGAGCCCAGTGCTCAGGCCTCAGCAAGAAGTCGCTCCCTTCCATTGAGTGTGCTGACATCATTGGTCGACACCAGCACCTCCACATCTTGACTTTGACGTTCACACACTTGCGTTGCCTGGTAACCTAGCAACAATTACAAAGTTAAACTATGTTAGAGCAGTGAAAACAGCCAAATTACTGTCACACACTACGCAGTTTGTATCATTTATGATCCCAGAGCAAAGCTTCAGATTTATATTGTGTACAGTAAAGAGAATTTTAAGATATTAATGTTTGCATCAGTGGCTGTCCGTATCAAATATCTTAAGTCTGTATGTCTGGGTCTGTGTATCTGTCTGTCTGTCTGTCAGCCTGCCTGTCTGTCTCCCTGTCTGCATGTGTCTGTCAGCCTGCCTGCCTGTCTGTCAGCCTGCCTGCCTGCATACCTGCCTGCCTGCGTGCGTCTGCCTGCCTTCCTACGTCTGTCTGCCTGCCTGTCTGTCTGCCTGCCTGTCTGTCTGTCTGTCTGTCAGCCTGCCTGTATGCCTGCCTGCCTGTCTGTCTGCCTGCCTGTCAGCCTGCCTGCATACCTGCCTGCCTGCGTGCGTGTGTCTGCCTGCCTATGTGCATGCGTCTGTCTGTCTGCCTGCCTGTCTGTCTGTCTGTCTGCGTCTGTCAGCCTGCCTGCCTGCCTGCCTGCCTGCGTCTGTCTGCCTGCGTCTGCCTGTCTGCGTCTGCCTGTCTGTCTGCGTCTGTCAGCCTGCCTGCCTGCCTGCTGCCTGCCTGCCTGTCTGTCAGCCTGCCTGCGTCTGCCTGTCAGCCTGCCTGCCTGCCTGTCAGCCTGCCTGCCTGTCAGCCTGCCTGCCTGTCTGTCAGCCTGCCTGCCTGTCTGTCAGCCTGCCTGCCTGCGTCTGCCTGTCAGCCTGCCTGCCTGCCTGTCAGCCTGCCTGCCTGTCAGCCTGCCTGCCTGCCTGCCTGTCAGCCTGCCTGTCTGCCTGCCTGCGTCTGCCTGTCTGCGTCAGCCTGCCTGCCTGTCAGCCTGCCTGTCAGCCTGCCTGCGTCTGCCTGTCTGTCTGGGTCTGTCAGCCTGCCTGCCCTTCTGTCTGTCTGTCTCTCTCTGTCTGTCTGCCTTTGTCTGTGTCTGTCCCTGCCTGTGTCTGTGTGTTGGTATGTTACCATTGACAGGTGGAAGACACCACCCACGGAGCCCAGTGCTCAGGCCTCAGCAAGAAGTCGCTCCCTTCCATTGAGTGTGCTGACATCATTGGTCGACACCAGCACCTCCACATCTTGACTTTGACGTTCACACACTTGCGTTGCCTGGTAACCTAGAAACAATTACAAAGTTAAACTATGTTAGAGCAGTGAAAACAGCCAAATTACTGTCACACACTACGCAGTTTGTATCATTTATGATCCCAGAGCAAAGCTTCAGATTTATATTGTGTACAGTAAAGAGAATTTTAAGATATTAATGTTTGCATCAGTGGCTGTCCGTATCAAATATCTTAAGTCTGTATGTCTGGGTCTGTGTATCTGTCTGTCTGTCTGTCTGTCTGTCAGCCTGCCTGTCTGTCTCCCTGTCTGCATGTGTCTGTCAGCCTGCCTGCCTGTCTGTCAGCCTGCCTGCCTGCCTGCCTGCATACCTGCCTGCCTGCGTGCGTGCGTGCGTCTGCCTGCCTTCCTACGTCTGTCTGCCTGCCTGTCTGCCTGCCTGTCTGTCTGCCTGCCTGTCAGCCTGCCTGTATGCCTGTCTGCCTGTCTGTCTGCCTGCCTGTCAGCCTGCCTGCATACCTGCCTGCCTGCGTGCGTGTGTCTGCCTGCCTATGTGCATGCGTCTGTCTGTCTGCCTGCCTGTCTGTCTGTCTGTCTGCGTCTGTCAGCCTGCCTGCCTGCCTGTCTGCCTGCGTCTGTCTGCCTGCGTCTGCCTGTCTGCGTCTGCCTGTCTGTCTGCGTCTGTCAGCCTGCCTGCCTGCCTGCTGCCTGCGTCTGCCTGCCTGTCAGCCTGCCTGCCTGCCTGCCTGTCTGTCAGCCTGCCTGTCTGCCTGCCTGCGTCTGCCTGTCAGCCTGCCTGCCTGCCTGTCAGCCTGCCTGCCTGTCAGCCTGCCTGCCTGCCTGTCAGCCTGCCTGTCTGTCTGCCTTACTGCGTCTGCCTGTCTGCGTCAGCCTGCCTGCCTGTCAGCCTGCCTGTCTGCCTGCCTGCGTCTGTCTGTCAGCCTGCCTGCCTGCCTGCGTCTGTCTGTCAGCCTGCCTGCATGCGTCTGTCAGCCTGCCTGTCTGCGTCTGTCTGCCTGCCTGTCTGTCTGTCTGTCTGCGTCTGTCAGCCTGCCTGCCTGTCTGTCTGTCAGCCTGTCTGTCTGCCTGCCTGCGTCTGCCTGCCTGCCTGTCAGCCTGCCTGTCTGCCTGCCTGCGTCTGCCTGTCTGTCTGCGTCTGTCAGCCTGCCTGCCCTTCCGTCTGTCTGTCTCTCTCTGTCTGTCTGCCTTTGTCTGTGTCTGTCCCTGCCTGTGTCTGTGTGTTGGTATGTTACCATTGACAGGTGGAAGACACCACCCACGGAGCCCAGTGCTCAGGCCTCAGCAAGAAGTCGCTCCCTTCCATTGAGTGTGCTGACATCATTGGTCGACACCAGCACCTCCACATCTTGACTTTGACGTTCACACACTTGCGTTGCCTGGTAACCTAGCAACAATTACAAAGTTAAACTATGTTAGAGCAGTGAAAACAGCCAAATTACTGTCACACACTACGCAGTTTGTATCATTTATGATCCCAGAGCAAAGCTTCAGATTTATATTGTGTACAGTAAAGAGAATTTTAAGATATTAATGTTTGCATCAGTGGCTGTCCGTATCAAATATCTTAAGTCTGTATGTCTGGGTCTGTGTATCTGTCTGTCTGTCTGTCAGCGTGCCTGTCTGTCTCCCTGTCTGCATGTGTCTGTCAGCCTGCCTGCCTGTCTGTCAGCCTGCCTGCCTGCATACCTGCCTGCCTGCGTGCGTCTGCCTGCCTTCCTACGTCTGTCTGCCTGCCTGTCTGTCTGCCTGCCTGTCTGTCTGTCTGTCTGTCAGCCTGCCTGTATGCCTGCCTGCCTGTCTGTCTGCCTGCCTGTCAGCCTGCCTGCATACCTGCCTGCCTGCGTGCGTGTGTCTGCCTGCCTATGTGCATGCGTCTGTCTGTCTGCCTGCCTGTCTGTCTGTCTGTCTGCGTCTGTCAGCCTGCCTGCCTGCCTGTCTGCCTGCGTCTGTCTGCCTGCGTCTGCCTGTCTGCGTCTGCCTGTCTGTCTGCGTCTGTCAGCCTGCCTGCCTGCCTGCTGCCTGCCTGCCTGTCTGTCAGCCTGCCTGCGTCTGCCTGTCAGCCTGCCTGCCTGCCTGTCAGCCTGCCTGCCTGTCAGCCTGCCTGCCTGTCTGTCAGCCTGCCTGCCTGTCTGTCAGCCTGCCTGCCTGCGTCTGCCTGTCAGCCTGCCTGCCTGCCTGTCAGCCTGCCTGCCTGTCAGCCTGCCTGCCTGCCTGCCTGTCAGCCTGCCTGTCTGCCTGCCTGCGTCTGCCTGTCTGCGTCAGCCTGCCTGCCTGTCAGCCTGCCTGTCAGCCTGCCTGCGTCTGCCTGTCTGTCTGGGTCTGTCAGCCTGCCTGCCCTTCTGTCTGTCTGTCTCTCTCTGTCTGTCTGCCTTTGTCTGTGTCTGTCCCTGCCTGTGTCTGTGTGTTGGTATGTTACCATTGACAGGTGGAAGACACCACCCACGGAGCCCAGTGCTCAGGCCTCAGCAAGAAGTCGCTCCCTTCCATTGAGTGTGCTGACATCATTGGTCGACACCAGCACCTCCACATCTTGACTTTGACGTTCACACACTTGCGTTGCCTGGTAACCTAGAAACAATTACAAAGTTAAACTATGTTAGAGCAGTGAAAACAGCCAAATTACTGTCACACACTACGCAGTTTGTATCATTTATGATCCCAGAGCAAAGCTTCAGATTTATATTGTGTACAGTAAAGAGAATTGTAAGATATTAATGTTTGCATCAGTGGCTGTCCGTATCAAATATCTTAAGTCTGTATGTCTGGGTCTGTGTATCTGTCTGTCTGTCTGTCTGTCTGTCAGCCTGCCTGTCTGTCTCCCTGTCTGCATGTGTCTGTCAGCCTGCCTGCCTGTCTGTCAGCCTGCCTGCCTGCCTGCCTGCATACCTGCCTGCCTGCGTGCGTGCGTGCGTCTGCCTGCCTTCCTACGTCTGTCTGCCTGCCTGTCTGCCTGCCTGTCTGTCTGCCTGCCTGTCAGCCTGCCTGTATGCCTGTCTGCCTGTCTGTCTGCCTGCCTGTCAGCCTGCCTGCATACCTGCCTGCCTGCGTGCGTGTGTCTGCCTGCCTATGTGCATGCGTCTGTCTGTCTGCCTGCCTGTCTGTCTGTCTGTCTGCGTCTGTCAGCCTGCCTGCCTGCCTGTCTGCCTGCGTCTGTCTGCCTGCGTCTGCCTGTCTGCGTCTGCCTGTCTGTCTGCGTCTGTCAGCCTGCCTGCCTGCCGCCTGCGTCTGCCTGCCTGTCAGCCTGCCTGCCTGCCTGCCTGTCTGTCAGCCTGCCTGTCTGCCTGCCTGCGTCTGCCTGTCAGCCTGCCTGCCTGCCTGTCAGCCTGCCTGCCTGTCAGCCTGCCTGCCTGCCTGTCAGCCTGCCTGTCTGTCTGCCTGCCTGCGTCTGCCTGTCTGCGTCAGCCTGCCTGCCTGTCAGCCTGCCTGTCTGCCTGCCTGCGTCTGTCTGTCAGCCTGCCTGCCTGCCTGCGTCTGTCTGTCAGCCTGCCTGCATGCGTCTGTCAGCCTGCCTGTCTGCGTCTGTCTGCCTGCCTGTCTGTCTGTCTGTCTGCGTCTGTCAGCCTGCCTGCCTGTCTGTCTGTCAGCCTGTCTGTCTGTCAGCCTGTCTGTCTGCCTGCCTGCGTCTGCCTGTCTGTCTGTCTGCGTCTGTCAGCCTGCCTGCCCTTCTGTCTGTCTGCGTCTGTCAGCCTGCCTGCCCTTCTGTCTGCCTGTCTCTCTCTGTCTGTCTGCCTTTGTCTGTGTCTGTCCCTGCCTGTGTCTGTGTGTTGGTATGTTACCATTGACAGGTGGAAGACACCACCCACGGAGCCCAGTGCTCAGGCCTCAGCAAGAAGTCGCTCCCTTCCATTGAGTGTGCTGACATCATTGGTCGACACCAGCACCTCCACATCTTGACTTTGACGTTCACACACTTGCGTTGCCTGGTAACCTAGCAACAATTACAAAGTTAAACTATGTTAGAGCAGTGAAAACAGCCAAACTACTGTCACACACTACACAGTTTGTATCATTTATGATCCCAGAGCAAAGCTTCAGATTTATATTGTGTACAGTAAAGCCAATTTTAACATATTAATGTTTGCATCAGTGGCTGTCCGTATCAAATATCTTAAGACTGTATGTCTGGGTCTGTGTATCTGTCTGTCTGTCAGCCTGTCTGTCTGTCTGCCTGCGTCTGCCTGTCTGCGTCTGTCAGCCTGCCTTTCTGTCTGCCTGCCTGTCTGCCTGCAACTGCGTGTCTGTCTGCGTCTGTCAGCCTGCCTGCGTCTGTCAGCCTGCCTGCCTGCCAGCGTGCCTGTCTGTCTGCGTCTGTCAGCCTGCCTGCCTGCCTGCCTGCGTGCGTGTGTCTGCCTGCGTCCGTGCGTGCGTGCGTCAGCCTGCCTGCTTGCTGCCTGCCTGCGTCTGCCTGTCTGCGTCAGCCTGCCTGCCTGTCAGCCTGCCTGTCTGCCTGCCTGCGTCTGCCTGTCTGTCTGGGTCTGTCAGCCTGCCTGCCCTTCTGTCTGTCTGTCTCTCTCTGTCTGTCTGTCTGCCTTTGTCTGTGTCTGTCCCTGCCTGTGTCTGTGTGTTGGTATGTTACCATTGACAGGTGGAAGACACCACCCACGGAGCCCAGTGCTCAGGCCTCAGCAAGAAGTCGCTCCCTTCCATTGAATGTGCTGACATCATTGGTCGACACCAGCACCTCCACATCTTGACTTTGACGTTCACACACTTGCGTTGCCTGGTAACCTAGCAACAATTACAAAGTTAAACTATGTTAGAGCAGTGAAAACAGCCAAATTACTGTCACACACTACACAGTTTGTATCATTTATGATCCCAGAGCAAAGCTTCAGATTTATATTGTGTACAGTAAAGCCAATTTTAACATATTAATGTTTGCATCAGTGGCTGTCCGTATCAAATATCTTAAGACTGTATGTCTGGGTCTGTGTATCTGTCTGTCTGTCAGCCTGTCTGTCTGTCTGTCTGTCTGTCTGTCTGCCTGCGTCTGCCTGTCTGCGTCTGTCAGCCTGCCTTTCTGTCTGCCTGCCTGCCTGTCTGCCTGCGTCTGCGTGTCTGTCTGCGTCTGTCAGCCTGCCTGCGTCTGTCAGCCTGCCTGCCTGCCTGCCTGCCAGCGTGCCTGACTGTCTGCGTCTGTCAGCCTGCCTGCCTGCCTGCCTGCCTGCGTGCGTGTGTCTGCCTGCGTCCGTGCGTGCGTCAGCCTGCCTGCTTGCTGCCTGCCTGCGTCAGCCTGCCTGACTGTCTGCGTCTGTCAGCCTGTCTGTCTGCCTGCCTGCGTCTGCCTGTCTGTCTGTCTGCGTCTGTCAGCCTGCCTGCCCTTCTGTCTGTCTGCGTCTGTCAGCCTGCCTGCCCTTCTGTCTATCATTTATGATCTGTCTGTCTGTCTGTCTGTCAGCCTGCCTGTCTGTCTCCCTGTCTGCATGTGTCTGTCAGCCTGCATGCCTGTCTGTCAGCCTGCCTGCCTGCCTGCCTGCATACCTGCATGCCTGCGTGCGTGCGTGCGTCTGCCTGCCTTCCTACGTCTGTCTGCCTGCCTGTCTGTCTGCCTGCCTGTCTGTCTGTCTGTCAGCCTGCCTGTATGCCTGCCTGCCTGTCTGTCTGCCTGCCTGCATACCTGCCTGCCTGCGTGCGTGTGTCTGCCTGCCTATGTGCATGCGTCTGTCTGTCTGCCTGCCTGTCTGTCTGTCTGCGTCTGTCAGCCTGCCTGCCTGCCTGTCTGCCTGCGACTGTCTGCCTGCGTCTGCCTGTCTGCGTCTGCCTGTCTGTCTGCGTCTGTCAGCCTGCCTGCTGCCTGCCTGCGTCTGCCTGCCTGCCTGTCAGCCTGCCTGCCTGTCAGCCTGCCTGCCTGCCTGTCTGTCTGTCTGTCAGCCTGCCTGCCTGCCTGTCAGCCTGCCTGCCTGTCAGCCTGCCTGCCTGCCTGCCTGTCAGCCTGCCTGCCTGCCTGCCTGCGTCTGTCTGCCTGCGTCTGCCTGTCTGTCTGCGTCTGTCAGCCTGCCTGCCTGCCTGCTGCCTGCCTGCCTGTCTGTCAGCCTGCCTGCGTCTGCCTGTCAGCCTGCCTGCCTGCCTGTCAGCCTGCCTGCCTGTCAGCCTGCCTGCCTGTCTGTCAGCCTGCCTGCATACCTGCCTGCCTGCGTGCGTGTGTCTGCCTGCCTATGTGCATGCGTCTGTCTGTCTGCCTGCCTGTCTGTCTGTCTGTCTGCGTCTGTCAGCCTGCCTGCCTGCCTGTCTGCCTGTGTCTGTCTGCCTGCGTCTGCCTGTCTGCGTCTGCCTGTCTGTCTGCGTCTGTCAGCCTGCCTGCCTGCCTGCTGCCTGCCTGCCTGTCTGTCAGCCTGCCTGCCTGCCTGCTGCCTGCGTCTGCCTGCCTGTCAGCCTGCCTGCCTGCCTGCCTGTCTGTCAGCCTGCCTGTCTGCCTGCCTGCGTCTGCCTGTCAGCCTGCCTGCCTGCCTGTCAGCCTGCCTGCCTGTCAGCCTGCCTGCCTGCCTGTCAGCCTGCCTGTCTGTCTGCCTGCCTGCGTCTGCCTGTCTGCGTCAGCCTGCCTGCCTGTCAGCCTGCCTGTCTGCCTGCCTGCGTCTGTCTGTCAGCCTGCCTGCCTGCCTGCGTCTGTCTGTCAGCCTGCCTGCATGCGTCTGTCAGCCTGCCTGTCTGCGTCTGTCTGCCTGCCTGTCTGTCTGTCTGTCTGCGTCTGTCAGCCTGCCTGCCTGTCTGTCTGTCAGCCTGTCTGCCTGTCTGTCTGTCAGCCTGTCTGTCTGCCTGCCTGCGTCTGCCTGTCTGTCTGTCTGCGTCTGTCAGCCTGCCTGCCCTTCTGTCTGTCTGCGTCTGTCAGCCTGCCTGCCCTTCTGTCTATCATTTATGATCCCAGAGCAAAGCTTCAGATTTATATTGTGTACAGTAAAGAGAATTTTAAGATATTAATGTTTGCATTAGTGGCTGTCCGTATCAAATATCTTAAGTCTGTATGTCTGGGTCTGTGTATCTGTCTGTCTGTCTGTCTGTCAGCCTGCCTGTCTGTCTCCCTGTCTGCATGTGTCTGTCAGCCTGCATGCCTGTCTGTCAGCCTGCCTGCCTGCCTGCCTGCATACCTGCATGCCTGCGTGCGTGCGTGCGTCTGCCTGCCTTCCTACGTCTGTCTGCCTGCCTGTCTGTCTGCCTGCCTGTCTGTCTGTCTGTCAGCCTGCCTGTATGCCTGCCTGCCTGTCTGTCTGCCTGCCTGCATACCTGCCTGCCTGCGTGCGTGTGTCTGCCTGCCTATGTGCATGCGTCTGTCTGTCTGCCTGCCTGTCTGTCTGTCTGCGTCTGTCAGCCTGCCTGCCTGCCTGTCTGCCTGCGACTGTCTGCCTGCGTCTGCCTGTCTGCGTCTGCCTGTCTGTCTGCGTCTGTCAGCCTGCCTGCTGCCTGCCTGCGTCTGCCTGCCTGCCTGTCAGCCTGCCTGCCTGTCAGCCTGCCTGCCTGCCTGTCTGTCTGTCTGTCAGCCTGCCTGCCTGCCTGTCAGCCTGCCTGCCTGTCAGCCTGCCTGCCTGCCTGCCTGCCTGTCAGCCTGCCTGTCTGCCTGCCTGCGTCTGCCTGTCTGCCCGTCTGTCTGCGTCTGTCAGCCTGCCTGCCCTTCTGTCCTACTGTCTGTCTGTCTCTCTCTGTCTGTCTGCCTTTGTCTGTGTCTGTCCCTGCCTGTGTCTGTGTGTTGGTATGTTACCATTGACAGGTGGAAGACACCACCCACGGAGCCCAGTGCTCAGGCCTCAGCAAGAAGTCGCTCCCTTCCATTGAGTGTGCTGACATCATTGGTCGACACCAGCACCTCCACATCTTGACTTTGACGTTCACACACTTGCGTTGCCTGGTAACCTAGCAACAATTACAAAGTTAAACTATGTTAGAGCAGTGAAATCAACCAAATTACTGTCACACACTACGCAGTTTGTATCATTTATGATCCCAGAGCAAAGCTTCAGATTTATATTGTGTACAGTAAAGAGAATTTTAAGATATTAATGTTTGCATCAGTGGCTGTCCGTATCAAATATCTTAAGTCTGTATGTCTGGGTCTGTGTATCTGTCTGTCTGTCTGTCTGTCTGTATGTCTGTCTGAGTCTGTCAGCCTGCCTGCCTGCCTGCCTGTCTGTCAGCCTGCCTGCATACCTGCCTGCCTGCGTGCGTGCGTCTGCCTGTCTGCGTCTGCATGCGTCTGTCTGCCTGCCTGTCTGTCTGTCAGCCTGCCTGTCTCCCTGTCTGCATGTGTCTGTCAGCCTGCCTGCCTGTCTGTCAGCCTGCCTGCCTGTCTGCCTGCATACCTGCCTGCCTGCGTGCGTGCGTCTGCCTGCCTGCCTACGTCTGTCTGCCTGCCTGTCTGTCTGCCTGCCTGTCTGTCTGTCTGTCAGCCTGCCTGTATGCCTGCCTGCCTGCCTGTCTACCTGCATACCTGCCTGCCTGCGTGCGTGCGTGCGTCTGCCTGCCTGCCTACGTCTGTCTGCCTGCCTGCCTGTCTGCCTGCGTCTGCGTGTCTGTCTGCGTCTGTCAGCCTGCCTGCGTCTGTCAGCCTGCCTGCCTGTCAGCGTGCCTGTCTGTCTGCGTCTGTCAGCCTGCCTGCCTGTCTGCGTCTGTCAGCCTGCCTGCCTGTCAGCGTGCCTGTCTGTCTGTCTGCGTCTGTCAGCCTGCCTGCCTGCCTGTCTGTCAGCCTGCCTGCGTATGTCTGCCTGCCTGTCTGTCTATCTTAAGTCTGTATGTCTGGGTCTGTGTATCTGTCTGTCTGTCTGTCTGTCTGTCTGTCTGCGTCTGTCAGCCTGTCTGTCAGCCTGCCTGCATACCTGCCTGCCTGCCTGCCTGCGTGCGTCTGCCTGCCTGTCTGCGTCTGCATGCGTCTGTCTGCCTGCCTGTCTGTCTGTCAGCCTGCCTGCATACCTGCCTGCCTGCCTGCGTGCGTCTGCCTGCCTGTCTGTCTCCCTGTCTGCGTCTGCATGTGTCTGTCAGCCTGCCCGCCTGTCTGTCAGCCTGCCTGTCTGCCTGCATACCTGCCTGCCTGCGTGCGTGCGTGCGTGAGTGTGTGCGTGCGTCTGCCTGCCTACGTCTGTCTGCCTGTCTGCCTGTGTCTGCGTCTGTCAGCATGCCTGCCTGCCTGTCTGTCTGTCTGCGTCTGTCAGCCTGCCTGCCTGTCTGCCTGCCTATGTCTGTCTGTCTGCCTGCGTCTGCCTGTCTGTCCACATCTTGACTTTGACGTTCACACACTTGCGTTGCCTGGTAACCTAGCAACAATTACAAAGTTAAACTATGTTAGAGCAGTGAAATCAGCCAAATTACTGTCACACACTACGCAGTTTGTATCATTTATGATCCCAGAGCAAAGCTTCAGATTTATATTGTGTACAGTAAAGCCAATTTTAACATATTAATGTTTGCATCAGTGGCTGTCCGTATCAAATATCTTAAGTCTGTATGTCTGGGTCTGTGTATCTGTCTGTCTGTCTGTCTGTCTGTCTGTCTGTCTGAGTCTGTCAGCCTGCCTGCCTGTCTGTCAGCCTGCCTGCATACCTGCCTGCCTGCGTGCGTGCGTCTGCCTGCCTGTCTGCCTGTCTGTCTGTCAGCCTGCCTGTCTGTCTCCCTGTCTGCATGTGTCTGTCAGCCTGCCTGCCTGTCTGTCAGCCTGCCTGCCTGCATACCTGCCTGCCTGCGTGCGTGCGTCTGCCTGCCTGCCTACGTCTGTCTGCCTGCCTGTCTGTCTGTCTGTCAGCCTGCCTGTATGCCTGCCTGCCTGTCAGCCTGCCTGCCTGTCTACCTGCATACCTGCCTGCCTGCTTGCGTGCGTGCGTCTGCCTGCCTGCCTGCCTACGTCTGTCTTCCTGCCTGTCTGTCTGCCTGTGTCTGCGTCTGCCTGCGTCTGTCAGCATGCCTGCCTGCCTGTCTGCCTGCCTGTCAGCGTGCCTGTCTGTCTGTCTGCGTCTGTCATCCTGCCTGCCTGTCTCTGCCTATGTCTGTCTGTCTGCGTCTGTCAGCCAGCCTGCCTGCCTGTCTGTCTGTCTGCCTGTCTGTCTGTCAGACGTTCACACACTTGCGTTGCCTGGTAACCTAGCAACAATTACAAAGTTAAACTATGTTAGAGCAGTGAAATCAGCCAAATTACTGTCACACACTACGCAGTTTGTATCATTTATGATCCCAGAGCAAAGCTTCAGATTTATATTGTGTACAGTAAAGAGAATTTTAAGATATTAATGTTTGCATCAGTGGCTGTCCGTATCAAATATCTTAAGTCTGTATGTCTGGGTCTGTGTATCTGTCTGTCTGTCTGTCTGTCTGAGTCTGTCAGCCTGCCTGCCTGCCTGCCTGTCTGTCAGCCTGCCTGCATACCTGCCTGCCTGCGTGCGTCTGCCTGCCTGCGTCTGCATGCGTCTGTCTGCCTGCCTGTCTGTCTGTCAGCCTGCCTGTCTCCCTGTCTGCATGTGTCTGTCAGCCTGCCTGCCTGTCTGTCAGCCTGCCTGCCTGTCTGCCTGCATACCTGCCTGCCTATGTCTGTCTGTCTGCCTGCGTCTGCCTGTCTGTCCACATCTTGACTTTGACGTTCACACACTTGCGTTGCCTGGTAACCTAGCAACAATTACAAAGTTAAACTATGTTAGAGCAGTGAAAACAGCCAAATTACTGTCACACACTACGCAGTTTGTATCATTTATGATCCCAGAGCAAAGCTTCAGATTTATATTGTGTACAGTAAAGCCAATTTTAACATATTAATGTTTGCATCAGTGGCTGTCCGTATCAAATATCTTAAGTCTGTATGTCTGGGACTGTGTATCTGTCTGTCTGTCTGTCTGTCTGTCTGTCTGTCTGTCTGTCTGTCTGAGTCTGTCAGCCTGCCTGCCTGTCTGTCAGCCTGCCTGCATACCTGCCTGCCTGCGTGCGTGCGTCTGCCTGCCTGTCTGCCTGTCTGTCTGTCAGCCTGCCTGTCTGTCTCCCTGTCTGCATGTGTCTGTCAGCCTGCCTGCCTATCTGTCAGCCTGCCTGCCTGCATACCTGCCTGCCTGCGTGCGTGCGTCTGCCTGCCTGCCTACGTCTGTCTGCCTGCCTGTCTGTCTGTCTGTCAGCCTGCCTGTATGCCTGCCTGCCTGTCAGCCTGCCTGCCTGTCTACCTGCATACCTGCCTGCCTGCTTGCGTGCGTGCGTCTGCCTGCCTGCCTGCCTACGTCTGTCTTCCTGCCTGTCTGTCTGCCTGTGTCTGCGTCTGCCTGCGTCTGTCAGCATGCCTGCCTGCCTGTCTGCCTGCCTGTCAGCGTGCCTGTCTGTCTGTCTGCGTCTGTCATCCTGCCTGCCTGTCTCTGCCTATGTCTGTCTGTCTGCGTCTGTCAGCCAGCCTGCCTGCCTGTCTGTCTGTCTGTCTGCCTGTCTGTCTGTCTGTCAGACGTTCACACACTTGCGTTGCCTGGTAACCTAGCAACAATTACAAAGTTAAACTATGTTAGAGCAGTGAAATCAGCCAAATTACTGTCACACACTACGCAGTTTGTATCATTTATGATCCCAGAGCAAAGCTTCAGATTTATATTGTGTACAGTAAAGAGAATTTTAAGATATTAATGTTTGCATCAGTGGCTGTCCGTATCAAATATCTTAAGTCTGTATGTCTGGGTCTGTGTATCTGTCTGTCTGTCTGTCTGTCTGTCTGTCTGTCTGAGTCTGTCAGCCTGCCTGCCTGCCTGCCTGTCTGTCAGCCTGCCTGCATACCTGCCTGCCTGCGTGCGTCTGCCTGCCTGCGTCTGCATGCGTCTGTCTGCCTGCCTGTCTGTCTGTCAGCCTGCCTGTCTCCCTGTCTGCATGTGTCTGTCAGCCTGCCTGCCTGTCTGTCAGCCTGCCTGCCTGTCTGCCTGCATACCTGCCTGCCTATGTCTGTCTGTCTGCCTGCGTCTGCCTGTCTGTCCACATCTTGACTTTGACGTTCACACACTTGCGTTGCCTGGTAACCTAGCAACAATTACAAAGTTAAACTATGTTAGAGCAGTGAAAACAGCCAAATTACTGTCACACACTACGCAGTTTGTATCATTTATGATCCCAGAGCAAAGCTTCAGATTTATATTGTGTACAGTAAAGCCAATTTTAACATATTAATGTTTGCATCAGTGGCTGTCCGTATCAAATATCTTAAGTCTGTATGTCTGGGACTGTGTATCTGTCTGTCTGTCTGTCTGTCTGTCTGTCTGTCTGTCTGAGTCTGTCAGCCTGCCTGCCTGTCTGTCAGCCTGCCTGCATACCTGCCTGCCTGCGTGCGTGCGTCTGCCTGCCTGTCTGCCTGTCTGTCTGTCAGCCTGCCTGTCTGTCTCCCTGTCTGCATGTGTCTGTCAGCCTGCCTGCCTGTCTGTCAGCCTGCCTGCCTGCCTGTCTGAGTCTGTCAGCCTGCCTGCCTGCCTGCCTGTCTGTCAGCCTGCCTGCATACCTGCCTGCCTGCGTGCGTCTGCCTGCCTGCGTCTGCATGCGTCTGTCTGCCTGCCTGTCTGTCTGTCAGCCTGCCTGTCTCCCTGTCTGCATGTGTCTGTCAGCCTGCCTGCATGTCTGTCAGCCTGCCTGCCTGTCTGCCTGCATACCTGCCTGCCTGCGTGCGTGCGTCTGCCTGCCTGCCTACGTCTGTCAGCCTGCCTGCCTGTCTACCTGCATACCTGCCTGCCTGCGTGCGTGCGTGCGTCTGCCTGCCTGCCTGCCTACGTCTGTCTGCCTGCCTGCCTGTCTGCCTGCGTCTGCGTGTCTGTCTGCGTCTGTCAGCCTGCCTGCGTCTGTCAGCCTGCCTGCCTGTCAGCGTGCCTGTCTGTCTGCGTCTGTCAGCCTGCCTGCCTGTCTGCGTCTGTCAGCCTGCCTGCCTGTCAGCGTGCCTGTCTGTCTGTCTGCGTCTGTCAGCCTGCCTGCCTGTCTGTCAGCCTGCCTGCGTATGTCTGCCTGCCTGTCTGTCTAGCTTAAGTCTGTATGTCTGGGTCTGTGTATCTGTCTGTCTGTCTGTCTGTCTGTCTGTCAGCCTGCCTGCCTGCCTGCGTGCGTGCGTCTGCCTGCCTGTCTGCGTCTGCATGCGTCTGTCTGCCTGCCTGTCTGTCTGTCAGCCTGCCTGCATACCTGCCTGCCTGCCTGCGTGCATCTGCCTGCCTGTCTGTCTCCCTGTCTGCGTCTGCATGTGTCTGTCAGCCTGCCCGCCTGTCTGTCAGCCTGCCTGTCTGCCTGCATACCTGCCTGCCTGCGTGCGTGCGTGCGTGCGTGAGTGCGTGCGTGCGTGCGTCTGCCTGCCTGCGTCTGCCTGTCTGTCTGTCTGCGTCTGTCAGCCTGCCTGCCCTTCTGTCTGTCTGCGTCTGTCAGCCTGCTTGCCCTTCTGTCTGCCTGTCTCTCTCTGTCTGTCTGCCTTTGTCTGTCCCTGCCTGTGTCTGTGTGTTGGTATGTTACCATTGACAGGTGGAAGACACCACCCACGGAGCCCAGTGCTCAGGCCTCAGCAAGAAGTCGCTCCCTTCCATTGAGTGTGCTGACATCATTGGTCGACACCAGCACCTCCACATCTTGACTTTGACGTTCACACACTTGCGTTGCCTGGTAACCTAGCAACAATTCCAAAGTTAAACTATGTTAGAGCAGTGAAAACAGCCAAATTACTGTCACACACTACGCAGTTTGTATCATTTATGATCCCAGAGCAAAGCTTCAGATTTATATTGTGTACAGTAAAGAGAATTTTAAGATATTAATGTTTGCATCAGTGGCTGTCCGTATCAAATATCTTAAGTCTGTATGTCTGGGTCTGTGTATCTGTCTGTCTGTCTGTCTGTCTGTCAGCCTGCCTGTCTGTCTCCCTGTCTGCATGTGTCTGTCAGCCTGCCTGCCTGTCTGTCAGCCTGCCTGCCTGCCTGCCTGCATACCTGCCTGCCTGCGTGCGTCTGCCTGCCTTCCTACGTCTGTCTGCCTGCCTGTCTGTCTGCCTGCCTGTCTGTCTGTCTGTCAGCCTGCCTGTATGCCTGCCTGCCTGTCTGTCTGCCTGCCTGTCAGCCTGCCTGCATACCTGCCTGCCTGCGTGCGTGTGTCTGCCTGCCTATGTGCATGCGTCTGTCTGTCTGCCTGCCTGTCTGCCTGTCTGTCTGCGTCTGTCAGCCTGCCTGCCTGCCTGTCTGCCTGCGTCTGTCTGCCTGCGTCTGCCTGTCTGCGCCTGCCTGCCTGCTGCCTGCCTGCGTCTGCCTGCCTGCCTGCCTGTCAGCCTGCCTGCCTGCCTGTCTGTCAGCCTGCCTGTCAGCCTGCCTGCGTCTGCCTGTCAGCCTGCCTGCCTGCCTGTCAGCCTGCCTGCCTGTCAGCCTGCCTGTCAGCCTGCCTGTCTGCCTGCCTGCGTCTGCCTGTCTGCTTCAGCCTGCCTGCCTGTCAGCCTGCCTGTCTGCCTGCCTGCGTAGGTCTGTCAGCCTGCCTGCCTGCCTGCCTGCGTCTGTCTGTCAGCCTGCCTGCATGCGTCTGTCAGCCTGCCTGTCTGCGTCTGTCTGCCTGCCTGTCTGTCTGTCTGCGTCTGTCAGCCTGCCTGCCTGTCTGTCTGTCAGCCTGTCTGCCTGTCTGTCTGTCAGCCTGTCTGTCTGCCTGCCTGCGTCTGCCTGTCTGTCTGCGTCTGTCAGCCTGCCTGCCCTTCTGTCTGTCTGCGTCTGTCAGCCTGCCTGCCCTTCTGTCTTCCTGTCTCTCTCTGTCTGTCTGCCTTTGTCTGTGTCTGTCCCTGCCTGTGTCTGCGTGCGTGTGTCTGCCTGCGTCCGTGCGTGCGTCAGCCTGCCTGCTTGCTGCCTGCCTGCGTCTGCCTGTCTGCGTCAGCCTGCCTGCCTGTCAGCCTGCCTGTCTGCCTGCCTGCGTCTGCCTGTCTGTCTGGGTCTGTCAGCCTGCCTGCCCTTCTGTCTGTCTGTCTCTCTCTGTCTGTCTGCCTTTGTCTGTGTCTGTCCCTGCCTGTGTCTGTGTGTTGGTATGTTACCATTGACAGGTGGAAGACACCACCCACGGAGCCCAGTGCTCAGGCCTCAGCAAGAAGTCGCTCCCTTCCATTGAATGTGCTGACATCATTGGTCGACACCAGCACCTCCACATCTTGACTTTGACGTTCACACACTTGCGTTGCCTGGTAACCTAGCAACAATTACAAAGTTAAACTATGTTAGAGCAGTGAAAACAGCCAAATTACTGTCACACACTACGCAGTTTGTATCATTTATGATCCCAGAGCAAAGCTTCAGATTTATATTGTGTACAGTAAAGAGAATTTTAAGATATTAATGTTTGCATCAGTGGCTGTCCGTATCAAATATCTTAAGTCTGTATGTCTGGGTCTGTGTATCTGTCTGTCTGTCTGTCTGTCTGTCTGTCAGCCTGTCTGTCTGTCTCCCTGTCTGCATGTGTCTGTCAGCCTGCCTGCCTGTCTGTCAGCCTGCCTGCCTGCATACCTGCCTGCCTGCGTGCGTCTGCCTGCCTTCCTACGTCTGTCTGCCTGCCTGTCTGCCTGCCTGCCTGCGTCTGCCTGTCTGTCTGCGTCTGTCAGCCTGCCTGCCCTACTGTCTGTCTGTCTCTCTCTGTCTGTCTGCCTTTGTCTGTGTCTGTCCCTGCCTGTGTGTTGGTATGTTACCATTGACAGGTGGAAGACACCACCCACGGAGCCCAGTGCTCAGGCCTCAGCAAGAAGTCGCTCCCTTCCATTGAGTGTGCTGACATCATTGGTCGACACCAGCACCTCCACATCTTGACTTTGACGTTCACACACTTGCGTTGCCTGGTAACCTAGCAACAATTCCAAAGTTAAACTATGTTAGAGCAGTGAAAACAGCCAAATTACTGTCACACACTACGCAGTTTGTATCATTTATGATCCCAGAGCAAAGCTTCAGATTTATATTGTGTACAGTAAAGAGAATTTTAAGATATTAATGTTTGCATTAGTGGCTGTCCGTATCAAATATCTTAAGTCTGTATGTCTGGGTCTGTGTATCTGTCTGTCTGTCTGTCTGTCAGCCTGCCTGTCTGTCTCCCTGTCTGCATGTGTCTGTCAGCCTGCCTGCCCTTCTGTCTGTCTGTCTCTCTCTGTCTGTCTGCCTTTGTCTGTGTCTGTCCCTGCCTGTGTCTGTGTGTTGGTATGTTACCATTGACAGGTGGAAGACACCACCCACGGAGCCCAGTGCTCAGGCCTCAGCAAGAAGTCGCTCCCTTCCATTGAATGTGCTGACATCATTGGTCGACACCAGCACCTCCACATCTTGACTTTGACGTTCACACACTTGCGTTGCCTGGTAACCTAGCAACAATTACAAAGTTAAACTATGTTAGAGCAGTGAAAACAGCCAAATTACTGTCACACACTACGCAGTTTGTATCATTTATGATCCCAGAGCAAAGCTTCAGATTTAGATTGTGTACAGTAAAGAGAATTTTAAGATATTAATGTTTGCATCAGTGGCTGTCCGTATCAAATATCTTAAGTCTGTATGTCTGGGTCTGTGTATCTGTCTGTCTGTCTGTCTGTCTGTCAGCCTGTCTGTCTGTCTCCCTGTCTGCATGTGTCTGTCAGCCTGCCTGCCTGTCTGTCAGCCTGCCTGCCTGCATACCTGCCTGCCTGCGTCTGCCTGCCTTCCTACGTCTGTCTGCCTGCCTGTCTGCCTGCCTGCCTGTCTGTCTGTCTGTCAGCCTGCCTGTATGCCTGCCTGCCTGTCTGTCTGCCTGCCTGTCAGCCTGCCTGCATACCTGCCTGCCTGCGTGCGTGTGTTTGCCTGCCTATGTGCATGCGTCTGTCTGTCTGCCTGCCTGTCTGTCTGTCTGTCTGCGTCTGTCAGCCTGCCTGCCTGCCTGTCTGCCTGCCTGTGTCTGCCTGTCTGCGTCTGCCTGTCTGTCTGCGTCTGTCAGCCTGCCTGCCTGCCTGCTGCCTGCCTGCGTCTGCCTGCCTGCCTGTCAGCCTGCCTGCCTGCCTGCCTGTCTGTCAGCCTGCCTGTCTGCCTGCCTGCGTCTGCCTGTCAGCCTGCCTGCCTGTCAGCCTGCCTGCCTGCCTGCCTGTCAGCCTGCCTGCCTGCCTGCCTGTCAGCCTGCCTGTCTGCCTGCCTGCGTCTCCCTGTCTGCGTCAGCCTGCCTGCCTGTCAGCCTGCCTGTCTGCCTGCCTGCGTCTGCCTGTCTGTCTGCGTCTGTCAGCCTGCCTGCCCTACTGTCTGTCTGTCTCTCTCTGTCTGTCTGCCTTTGTCTGTGTCTGTCCCTGCCTGTGTGTTGGTATGTTACCATTGACAGGTGGAAGACACCACCCACGGAGCCCAGTGCTCAGGCCTCAGCAAGAAGTCGCTCCCTTCCATTGAGTGTGCTGACATCATTGGTCGACACCAGCACCTCCACATCTTGACTTTGACGTTCACACACTTGCGTTGCCTGGTAACCTAGCAACAATTCCAAAGTTAAACTATGTTAGAGCAGTGAAAACAGCCAAATTACTGTCACACACTACGCAGTTTGTATCATTTATGATCCCAGAGCAAAGCTTCAGATTTATATTGTGTACAGTAAAGAGAATTTTAAGATATTAATGTTTGCATTAGTGGCTGTCCGTATCAAATATCTTAAGTCTGTATGTCTGGGTCTGTGTATCTGTCTGTCTGTCTGTCTGTCAGCCTGCCTGTCTGTCTCCCTGTCTGCATGTGTCTGTCAGCCTGCCTGCCTGTCTGTCAGCCTGCCTGCCTGCATACCTGCATGCCTGCGTGCGTGCGTGCGTCTGCCTGCCTTCCTACGTCTGTCTGCCTGCCTGTCTGTCTGCCTGCCTGTCTGTCTGTCTGTCAGCCTGCCTGTATGCCTGCCTGCCTGTCTGTCTGCCTGCCTGCATACCTGCCTGCCTGCGTGCGTGTGTCTGCCTGCCTATGTGCATGCGTCTGTCTGTCTGCCTGCCTGTCTGTCTGTCTGTCTGCGTCTGTCAGCCTGCCTGCCTGTCTGCCTGCGTCTGTCTGCCTGCGTCTGCCTGTCTGCGTCTGCCTGTCTGTCTGCGTCTGTCAGCCTGCCTGCCTGCCTGCTGCCTGCGTGCGTCTGCCTGCCTGTCAGCCTGCCTGCCTGTCAGCCTGCCTGCCTGCCTGTCTGTCTGTCTGTCAGCCTGCCTGCCTGCCTGTCAGCCTGCCTGCCTGTCAGCCTGCCTGCCTGCCTGCCTGCCTGTCAGCCTGCCTGTCTGCCTGCCTGCGTCTGCCTGTCTGCCCGTCTGTCTGCGTCTGTCAGCCTGCCTGCCCTTCTGTCCTACTGTCTGTCTGTCTCTCTCTGTCTGTCTGCCTTTGTCTGTGTCTGTCCCTGCCTGTGTCTGTGTGTTGGTATGTTACCATTGACAGGTGGAAGACACCACCCACGGAGCCCAGTGCTCAGGCCTCAGCAAGAAGTCGCTCCCTTCCATTGAGTGTGCTGACATCATTGGTCGACACCAGCACCTCCACATCTTGACTTTGACGTTCACACACTTGCGTTGCCTGGTAACCTAGCAACAATTACAAAGTTAAACTATGTTAGAGCAGTGAAATCAACCAAATTACTGTCACACACTACGCAGTTTGTATCATTTATGATCCCAGAGCAAAGCTTCAGATTTATATTGTGTACAGTAAAGAGAATTTTAAGATATTAATGTTTGCATCAGTGGCTGTCCGTATCAAATATCTTAAGTCTGTATGTCTGGGTCTGTGTATCTGTCTGTCTGTCTGTCTGTCTGAGTCTGTCAGCCTGCCTGCCTGCCTGCCAGCCTGCCTGCATACCTGCCTGCCTGCGTGCGTGCGTCTGCCTGCCTGCGTCTGCATGCGTCTGTCTGCCTGCCTGTCTGTCTGTCAGCCTGCCTGCCTCCCTGTCTGCATGTGTCTGTCAGCCTGCCTGCCTGTCTGTCAGCCTGCCTGCCTGCATACCTGCCTGCCTGCGTGCGTGCGTCTGCCTGCCTACGTCTGTCTGCCTGCCTGTCTGTCTGCCTGCCTGTCTGTCTGTCTGTCTGTCAGCCTGCCTGTATGCCTGCCTGCCTGTCAGCCTGCCTGCCTGTCTACCTGCATACCTGCCTGCCTGCGTGCGTGCGTGCGTCTGCCTGCCTGCCTACGTCTGTCTGCCTGCCTGCCTGTCTGCCTGCGTCTGCGTGTCTGTCTGCGTCTGTCAGCCTGCCTGCCTGTCAGCATGCCTGTCTGTCTGCGTCTGTCAGCCTGCCTGCCTGTCTGCGTCTGTCAGCCTGCCTGCCTGTCAGCGTGCCTGTCTGTCTGTCTGCGTCTGTCAGCCTGCCTGCCTGCCTGCCTGCCAGCCTGCCTGCCTGCGTATGTCTGCCTGCCTGTCTGTCTGTCAGCCTGCCTGTCTGCCTGCGTCTGTTTGTCTGCGTCTGTCAGCGTGCCTACCTGTCTGTCTGTCTGTCTGTCTGTCTGCTTTTGTCTGTGTCTGTCCCTGCCTGTGTCTGTGTGTTGGTATGTTACCATTGACAGGTGGAAGACACCACCCACGGAGCCCAGTGCTCAGGCCTCAGCAAGAAGTCGCTCTCTTCCATTGAGTGTGCTGACATCATTGGTCGACACCAGCACCTCCACATCTTGACTTTGACGTTCACACACTTGCGTTGCCTGGTAACCTAGCAACAATTACAAAGTTAAACTATGTTAGAGCAGTGAAAACAGCCAAATTACTGTCACACACTACACAGTTTGTATCATTTATGATCCCAGGGCAAAGCTTCAGATTTATATTGTGTACAGTAAAGAGAATTTTAAGATATTAATGTTTGCATCAGTGGCTGTCCCTATCAAATATCTTAAGTCTGTATGTCTGGGCCTGCCTGTCTGCGTCTGCCTGTCTGTCTGTCTGCGTCTGTCAGCCTGCCTGCCTGTCTGCCTGCCTGCCTGTGTCTGCATCTGCCTGCATCTGTCAGCCTGCCTGCATCTGCCTGCCTGCGTCTGCCTGCCTGTCTGCATCTGTCAGCCTGCCTGTGCTTAATTAGCTCTTTTCCAGGGCATATTCTACTCTCAGCTTTATTGTAGCTTTTGGGAACGGTTATGGTTATTGTATTTAGCAGACACTTTTTTCCAAAGCTACAAAATATGAATCTTACAATGGTTAAATTAACAGTAAACTGTTTTTAAAAGTTGCTAAGCCAATATTAAGCAAAACAGTAATAACAATAATGGAAATACAATATCAATAATAAAAAAATCATACAAATCATAAGTCTAAGAATGAATTAATTAAGTGTAAGATCAACAGATAAGTCTTGAGACCCCTCTTGAAGGATCCAAAAATATCACTGAACGCAGAACACTAGGCAACTCATATCATAGAATGCACGCATATTTTAAGAGGACTGTCTGCAGGGAATGTGTCTGACCAATCACGGTGGGTGTGGGCCGCCTGGGAAAAAATGCCAGGGACGATTTTTTTGTCCCAGTCCAGCCCTGGCATAGCAGGTATTTCAATCTCTGCCTGCATCAGGAAAACGCGTATAAACACCACAAACAAACTCTCTCACGCACACGTAGGTTTTGTAATATCGAAAAGGCTGATGCAACCATCTCCTCTGCATCCAGAGTTAGAGGCTGAAGTGACTTACCCTACAGTCACACATGCTACAAAAATAGTCTACATCCAACGGGTCATTAGTTATAAAAGGGGGCATGGCCAAAGCATAGGGGGCGGGCCAAACCATCACCAATGAAGAAGAAACTCCCTGCTGAGTTCAATGACACCTCACACAAGACTACCTTCAACAGTTCAAATGTTATGAAAGGGGGCCTGTTGACCACACATAAGTTTCATGTAAGGGGCCGCAGGTTCGGTTCCAGCCTGCGACCCTTTGCTGCATGTCATTCCCCCTCTCTCTCCCCTTTCCAAAATCTAAGCTGTCCTGTCAAAAAAAGGCCTAAAAATGGCAGTACAAACTTGAGTGTGCGTTTGTGCGCTCACCTGAAACACCACTTGTGATTTCTCTAGCAGGTATGTTCTCATGTTGCCACCGATGATATGGTAGCTAGTGTCGACGCCGATCTCGATGTATTTCCCAAAGCGACTACTGTTGTCATTTCGGATGGTCTTCGCATTTCCAATGGCCTGAGAGACAGGTGAAAAACAAAATGTAAAAACAGACACAACTTATTATGTTGATAAGTGTTTACATTTAAAAAAAGACAGATGGTGCAGCAGTACATTTCTATTTTAACGCCATTTGACACGATATGTATCACGATACATGGGTTACGATTCAATATATTGCAATATATTTCGAAACTGTGCGTAAGGTGAGTACTATAAATATTAAAATGGACAAACGACCACCAAAACGCAAGGGAGGTGCAGAGAAATTACGGGAGAAAAAAAATTAAGTATCTACAGGCAGATGCCTCAAAATGTGCCAAAATTTCTGACATGTTTGGGGCTGTAGTAGCTGCTTCAACATCAGCAATACCTGCAGTAGAGGAAGGAGGAGAGGTGGCTAGCTATACAGAAAAGCAGAAACAACATCATGACAGGGAAGAAGCCGAGAAGGAGGAGTGACCATGACAGGGCCATGGGAGCGAATGAGGAAAAGATGGAAGAGAGAGTAGTTTACGACGAGGTAAGAAGGCAAATTAACAGGGACTTTCAGGAAGAGAGGGAGGCTGTGTGTGTGTGTGTGTGTGTGTGTGTGTATGTGTGTGTTTCTCTGTGTGTGCGCCTCACGCCATAACGACAACAAGCAGTTTGGCTGTAACATTAAAGTTAGTGCCTGCCAGGTAACCTGCATGCCTATGTACTATTGAGGTGATGCTACCCAGTTTAGGAGGTACTGCAGGAAGTGCCAGGATACTGGGAAATAAAGGGCGAAGGTCCCTCTGTGCCTCAACTCCAAAAAGAACTGCTTCCAGCAGTGGCACAATGGAAATGTGTTAGATTTTATATATACAGTACAATTAATTGTTGTTTATTAACTCTGTTCTTACCTGTGTTTTACCAGTTAGGTTTTATTGCTTGTTTTATTGTAAATAAATAAGAGTTTAACTTAATTTCCCTTGAATGGGAAAAAATATATTATATTTAGATGGAAAAACACATACAAGTGAAATGTAATGTGTTTTAAAGTTTGGTACCTGAGAAGAGTCAAATGGCACAGATAGTACCCAAATGTCCACCTAAACATGCTTTTGCTAAAACCTCTCTAACTTTGCTCTGCTTCACTTTATAAGCCTAAATCTTTTTTTACATGTTGTACTATGGGTTTCTAGAGGTTTTGGGCTGCAACTGCATTATTCCAGAGGGATATTCCCTCTAACAATTGATAGTTTTGTTAGGCGGAAATTAAATCTTTAATTTATGCTGTGATTCATCTTCATTTACTTTGCCCAGTAACAAATATAGTGATGCTTACACCTCTACATGAAGCCCACACGTGTTACCTTTTACTATGATACCAAGATCATTAAAATAGACTTTGTAATTGCAGAGATATACTCTTTTCCTTTTGGATTTATCATTTTCGAGTAGGGGCCTGAGCCAAAGGACTAGGGCTTAACCTGTTCAAATCCCCTCTTTTGTCCGATTTTCGTCTATTTCTTGTTCCCAAAGGGAAAAGCTTATAACAGAAGAACTGAAGGCCAAAATGCATGTATGAGGCTTAATTTGAAACCTAACTTCTTCTAGTTTATGGACATGTGCTTGATTAGCATGTGATTAGAACAGACTACAGCAGTTCAAACATGGTTCAAAATAGTAATTTTGGTCCAGTCTAAAAACTATATATAAATATACTTTGTGCCACACTATGCAGAACACAAAACATGCCTTCTACACATTGTCAAGAAGACCTCTATAAAGTTTCAGAACTCTAGTCCTAACCTAATGGGAGCTAGGGAGTTTTCAGTATTTGGTATTACAGGTGTCGCTGGTGTGCTAAAACCTGTCCAAAACCTCTCCAAGTGACTAAATTTTGCTAAATGCTTTTACTCACTTCTATGCTATTAGAAAAAACAAAATTACTTACAAAACCTTTTTACATTCATTCTACCACTGTTGAACATATTTTTTTCTCATAAATCAAATGTATGTGCCAGCTGGCAGGGGCTTAGGTCTGTTGCCCATTCATTTGGACTGGGTCCCATTGGATGTTCCTATCATGCTATACCATTGGAAAGGGAATGTGATTGGCTACAACTGCCATGATTGACGTGTTGATAGCCAATGACAGTTTTTTTTAAGATGGCTGCTCAGAGCATGGGAGCCCTTGCTGGACGTCGGGGTCTGTCCCAGGGTGAAAACTAAACAGAAAAAGGTGGGGTTAGTTTCATTGTGTAGGCAGCAAGATGAAGAAAATGAACATACCCAGCAACATGGTGCAGGGCACGGATAAATATATTATTTCAGACGGAACGTGCTCGGCTAATGAAGCTAGCAGACAGTTTGGAGACAATTAGCATGGACTCTACAGGACAATATTCATAACCTGGATTAATTATTTTGAAAAACCCTTGTTATCCTTTTGATCTGTGGACACGTACAGGCTAGTGGAATATGAATAAGACAGAAATGAACGGGGATTGAGCGGTTAGGACAGCCTACAGGTAGGGAAGCGTCATCTTTTTCTTTCACTTTTTCAATAGTATGAGCACTAAGATCATGAATAATGCGTTGGTGCTTATGATTTCAGTAAAATGAACGGAATGATTGAATTGCAGAGAATTTTACCAATCAAATGATCTATCTTTTGTGGTCAAATACTTATTATGTCAGAACATGCCTGTCAGAACATGCCTGTTAACAGGTTAAGAGGTTAGGACTTTTTAAGACTTTTTAAGGACCCGCGGGGACCCTGGACAACACGAGAACACCGGAAGTGAGGCAATACGCTTACCGTATACATCAGCACATCAATCCGAGACTCCGAGAGACTCCTCCTCTCCTGTTGACCGAGACTCCTGCAGCTCGGTGACTGTTGAGCAGGGCAACAGCAACATGTCATCGACTGGAGCAGAGGGAGGTGACTGGGAGCTCCTTAAGAGCATGAGCAGCTCATCCATCTTTTCCTCAAATGTGTCCATCCACTGTGCCATGCAATGATGTCCTCATGGCTACGGAAAAATGGATGGTTTTAGTTGTTATACATTATATACTTGCATATATGAACAACTTAAGTGAGTCTTCTTACCTCTCACTTCCGTCTCCATGGCTGAGCCACCTCCTTCTGTGTGATGAGTGCTGCTGTTTACAACAAAAACAAAAAGTTAAGTTACTCTCAAGTTCCTAGTCATGAAATTGTATTTAATTGGAAAATTCAAAGCCAATGTACCTTCAACTGGGTCCCAATATGAAGTGGCAGACCGAGCTTGCATTACAATAGTCCCCTCCAATTCTGGGCGACCTGGCAGGTTTCCTGTGTGGTATTGACATCTAAAAAGAAAGTAGATACGAATATTGGTTGAGGGTGAACGACAAAAACAACAACCAGACGGGAAAAGGGTATTTTACAATAACTTTGAATGTACCGCGAGGCTGTAGGTTACCAGTTTCAGTGTCTGTGTTTTTCCGACGTCGGCAGCTGCTGCGCTGCAGAGCAGACTGTTGTGTCCCGGTGTTGAAATATAGTCACACTTTACACTGTTTAACGTTAGCTGTCAGCATTTTAACCGTGTTTAATCCAGCTGCTAGCTAAAGGTAGGCTAACGTTACCTGCTGTCGAGTGTAGTGTAAAGTCAGGCACCGAAATAAGGTACCAAAATTTTCGTTCTTATTCGGTCTCATTACTACCATTTACGTGGGAACCGGGGCCCTATTGGCACCGCGTTTCGGTACCCAAACCTACTCATCAGACATTTGAAGGTTAGTCACGGAAAGGAGTATGAGGAGTTTTCAAGCTAATGCTAAGGCAGAGCGGAGTGTTGCAGCTCCGGCACCACTCACCCAGGTGTGTGTGTGTGTGTGTGTGTGCTGAAGAAATGTCTGCAGTGATTGAAAGGTATGGCGTTATTTTTTAGTCAAAAGTTATGAGCGTGTAACACACGCTCACGAGCACATTATGTTATTTCACACGCGCAAAAATGAACCTTCAGCTGGCATGATAAAAGTACTCGCGCACAAATTCAACAACCGAGAGGTGTAGGTGGCTGCGAGCGAGCGCCTGGCTACTCTTACTCTGCTTGTACAGTGGAATCCTGCTCGCGCGCAGCGGCCTTCTGCTCGCGGAGTGCTGTTTTGCTCGCAGAGAGGATTTCTGCTCGCTCGAGTACATGACTTTTGACAATTTGGAGGCGGAAACCAAGGAGGGCACTGACCCTCTTATGATTGGTCACTTTCACACAGGGACATCCTTGATTGACAGCTCTCATTACAGGAAGCACGGAGTCAAAGTATCTGACGGAGTTCAGTCATTCAGTTAACACTGCACAGTGGACGGAATGGCGGCGACACCTGAAGATGTAGATGTAAGTGATATTGATGATATGATGGGGGCTGTGTGTTTGACAGTGTTATAGCAATTTAATCTGAAATTTGTTGAGAATAAACTCATTAAATATTGAGAATAAAGTCGCTGTGTTTCGAGAAAAAACTCATTAAATATTGAGAAAAAAACTTGAAATACAACGACTTTATTCTCAATATTTAATGAGTTTATTCTCAACAAATTTCAGATTAAATTGCTATAACAATATCAAACACACAGCCCCCATCATATCATCAATATCACTTACATCTACATCTTCAGGTGTCGCCGCCATTCCGTCCACTGTGCAGTGTTAACTGAATGACTGAACTCCGTCAGATACTGTGACTCCGTGCTTCCTGTAATGAGAGCTGTCAATCAAGGATGTCCCTGTGTGAAAGTGACCAATCGTAAGAGGGTCAGTGCCCTCCTTGGTTTCCGCCCCCAAATTGTCAAAAGTCATGTACTCGAGCGAGCAGAAATCCTCTCTGCGAGCAAAACAGCACTCCGCGAGCAGAAGGCCGCTGCGCGCGAGCAGGATTCCACTGTACAAGCAGAGTAAGAGTAGCCAGGCGCTCGCTCGCAGCTACCTACACCTTTCGGTTGTTGAATTTGTGCGCGAGTACTTTTATCATGCCAGCTGAAGGTTCATTTTTGCGCGTGTGAAATAACATAATGTGCTCGTGAGCATGTCTTACACGCTCATAACTTTTGACTAAAAAATAACGCCATAGAAAGGACATTTTTTTGATTTTGAGCTGGGACAAAAAGCTAGGACAAAAAGCCAAACAATTACTGATACATTCTCTAAACATGTGTAACTGTTACATAATGGCGTAATTTTCAGTTCATTAAAGGGATACTTCACCGCTGGAAAGCCTAATATATCTTTAAATTGGGTCACCTATGTAGCAGAAATGTGAAAAAAAAAATGTAATTGGTGCCTTCTAGTATGGCGTTATTTTTTAGTCAAAAGTTATGAGCGTGTAACACACGCTCACGAGCACATTATGTTATTTCACACGCGCAAAAATGAACCTTCAGCTGGCATGATAAAAGTACTCGCGCACAAATTCAACAACCGAGAGGTGTAGGTAGCTGCGAGCGAGCGCCTGGCTACTCTTACTCTGCTTGTACAGTGGAATCCTGCTCGCGCGCAGCGGCCTTCTGCTCGCGGAGTGCTGTTTTGCTCGCAGAGAGGATTTCTGCTCGCTCGAGTACATGACTTTTGACAATTTGGAGGCGGAAACCAAGGAGGGCACTGACCCTCTTATGATTGGTCACTTTCACACAGGGACATCCTTGATTGACAGCTCTCATTACAGGAAGCACGGAGTCAAAGTATCTGACGGAGTTCAGTCATTCAGTTAACACTGCACAGTGGACGGAATGGCGGCGACACCTGAAGATGTAGATGTAAGTGATATTGATGATATGATGGGGGCTGTGTGTTTGACAGTGTTATAGCAATTTAATCTGAAATTTGTTGAGAATAAACTCATTAAATATTGAGAATAAAGTCGCTGTGTTTCGAGAAAAAACTCATTAAATATTGAGAAAAAAACTTGAAATACAACGACTTTATTCTCAATATTTAATGAGTTTATTCTCAACAAATTTCAGATTAAATTGCTATAACAATGTCAAACACACAGCCCCCATCATATCATCAATATCACTTACATCTACATCTTCAGGTGTCGCCGCCATTCCGTCCACTGTGCAGTGTTAACTGAATGACTGAACTCCGTCAGATACTGTGACTCCGTGCTTCCTGTAATGAGAGCTGTCAATCAAGGATGTCCCTGTGTGAAAGTGACCAATCATAAGAGGGTCAGTGCCCTCCTTGGTTTCCGCCTCCAAATTGTCAAAAGTCATGTACTCGAGCGAGCAGAAATCCTCTCTGCGAGCAAAACAGCACTCCGCGAGCAGAAGGCCGCTGCGCGCGAGCAGGATTCCACTGTACAAGCAGAGTAAGAGTAGCCAGGCGCTCGCTCGCAGCTACCTACACCTCTCGGTTGTTGAATTTGTGCGCGAGTACTTTTATCATGCCAGCTGAAGGTTCATTTTTGCGCGTGTGAAATAACATAATGTGCTCGTGAGCATGTCTTACACGCTCATAACTTTTGACTAAAAAATAACGCCATATTCTAGGCCGAGAAAAGCCAGAAAATGTGTTTTTGGCTCATATGGATGAAAGACACCAAATCCCAGAATGCACTTCGCTTCGCTGCTTTGAGTCCACTCCCAAGCCACGCCTACCGCTTGACAGACAGACAGTGAGGCATTCGACTCAACTCAATGTGTTTTATTGTTATTTCAACCATATACACAAAACAACGTTTCATCGTGGCTCGAGTCAATTTAAAATATATAAATACACATTTAAAATATATAAAAACTACATTATATAATAACGACATACGAAACAGGCTACATTTACCGTGCACACACACATTATAGGCTCCGTAAAGTTCAGCTAAGCATACCAGCATTAGGCTTGGTGGGCTGTAAACACCGAGTATAAACACAGCCGTGAATTAGCGTGGGATGTCGAATGGTCGCCATGTAACAGTCACAAACTCCAGCGGTTAGCAGTTAGTTGGATACAAATCACCCCATTTCTGCACCAGTCCGTGTTAACACAGCTCACCTTCATACAGAGCATCTCTAGCTCGGATTGTCGGAAGGCTAGCAGGCCTGGTAGCTGGACAGTCCGGTTCACTGTTGTTCGGCTGGACAGTCCGGTTCACTGTTGCTTTCCCACGAAAGCACAAAACACAGCAGTTTCTGAACTCGCGTTGGGAGCATCGTTGAAGTTGGATGTAGTCCAGTTTGTTGTTTAATGAACGGACACTTGCAAGCAGGATTGATGGGACAGGTGGCCGGCTAGCGTTAGCTCGCTCTGGATGTGCCTTTCCCCCGGCTTGGTGGGCTGTAAACACCGAGTATAAACACAGCCGTGAATTAGCGTGGGATGTCGAATGGTCGCCATGTAACAGTCACAAACTCCAGCGGTTAGCAGTTAGTTGGATACAAATCACCCCATTTCTGCACCAGTCCGTGTTAACACAGCTCACCTTCATACAGAGCATCTCTAGCTCGGATTGTCGGAAGGCTAGCAGGCCTGGTAGCTGGACAGTCCGGTTCACTGTTGTTCAGCCGGAAAGCAGTTAGTTGGATACAAATCACCCCATTTCTGCACCAGTCCGTGTTAACACAGCTCACCTTCATACAGAGCATCTCTAGCTCGGATTGTCGGAAGGCTAGCAGGCCTGGTAGCTGGACAGTCCGGTTCACTGTTGTTCAGCCGGAAAGCAGTTAGTTGGATACAAATCACCCCATTTCTGCACCAGTCCGTGTTAACACAGCTCACCTTCATACAAAGCATCTCTAGCTCGGATTGTCGGAAGGCTAGCAGGCCTGGTAGCTGGACAGTCCGGTTCACTGTTGTTCGGCTGGACAGTCCGGTTCACTGTTGCTTTCCCACAAAAGCACAAAACACAGCAGTTTCTGAACTCGCGTTGGGAGCATCGTTGAAGTTGGATGTAGTCCAGTTTGTTGTTTAATGAACGGACACTTGCAAGCAGGATTGATGGGACAGGTGGCCGGCTAGCGTTAGCTCGCTCTGGATGTGCCTTTCCCCCGGCTAGCGCTAGCTTCCCACCTAGCCGACGAAGATGTCCCCTACCCGGCTACGAGCGAGTCCGCCGGTCCCCGTGCTGGTCTCGGTGCAGGCGAAGCTCTCATAGTGGGCCGATTATTCCGTCTGTAATAACGTTTCCTGCATATTCTCTGCCGTGTAGCGATGTATCCCGGTGGTACACGTGCGGTAGTTTGAATGCACATAATTGTTGTAAAAGTTTGCTGCTGAGAAGATAGAGCAGAGCCCTGTTTAGCGAGGATTCAAGATGGCTGACATTTCGTTTTTTTCCGGCCGAGATCGGCTAGCTTCGGGCGATGGGCGGGTTTAAAACATGCGGAAGTAGGTCCTACTACTGGTTGTAGTCTTTTGCTCTGGCCAAAAAATCTTCCGATGACGCAAAAATCGTCATTTTGCGTCATCGGAAGATTTTTTCCGGACCCCCCAATGCAGATATCTCCTGTCTCAGGGGGATATGAGGGAGGGACGCACGGTCATTCAGAAATACTACCGGGTTTCTACTGATACAAAGCTGAATGCTAAATCGGTGAAGTATCCCTTTAAAGCGATCGGTGATCAGTATCAGCCGATATGTCTTCCAGCAATCGGTGATTGGCCCCAAACATCCTGATCGGAGCACCCTTAAAATTGGTCAGGTCATTTATGGTAGGTTTCTTGCACATGCAATTGCAAAAGATGAACCCATGCTGTTACATTAGACAATCGCTAAAAAAACTAAACAAAAAACGTACATGCAGACGTACATGGTGGTGGAGGAGGCAGTGACATCTGCTGACCTGAAAAAGGGCAGAAAGAGACAAACACATCAGAAGAGTAACGTGATATGCACCAGGTTGAATGTCAGTAGTTCCATGGTAGGAAATCTGACTCTGGTTTCTTAAATGCATGCATAAATGTTAACTTACAGACAGGGCTTCCAGACACACGCTCCGTCCTGGAATGCTTTCTTGCTTCTTTCTATAATTTGTACTGATTGCAAAAAGAATATTTGAATTCTGTAAATAATTTAGTCAAGGAGGTGTAATCATTATGTTGTGCTAGGTTAGCCTGCAGTTTCGTGAACAGAGCTTCTCTTAAAACATCCATTAGTATGTCTCAAACCGCGCACTTCCGTTCGTACACTACATATTTACTTGCATAGTGCGTAAAATTTGACAGGGGAGTGTTGTCTCAAATCGCGCACTGCCTTATGTACTTACCGGAAATGACGATCACAACATCTCATCTCTCCTTCTTTTGTGAAATTGTGAATTGCACACAGGCAGAGCATTCCCACCACCTAATGTCACCCGTGAAAAATTAGGGCTGTCAATCCATTAAAAAATGTAATTGAATCAATTACATACTCTGTGATTAATTAATCTAAATTAATGGCATACATAATTTTTGCTGTGAAAGTATTTTAAATATTTCAATTCAAATGAATCAATGAATAATTAGACATTAAAGTTAAAAAACTCTTTATAATTATTTTCACTGTTCAAATAATGACCATAACAATTAACAATATGACCTAATATGCTGAGAAAATAAATTAAAAAGTGCTTCAGGAATAGGGTTATTTCACTAGTAAATTGCTATTGAACGACAAAAACATCCACCAGATTTTACAATAACTTTGAATGCACCACGAGGCTGTAGGTTACCAGTTTCACTGAATGCACCGTCTCCATCTGTGTTTTTAGGACAACGGCTGCAGCAGAAGTGCCGAAATCCTCTACAGTGAGTGAAATACAGTCAAACTTTACACCGTTTAGCATTAGCTGTCAGCATTTTAACCGTGTTAATCCAGCTGCTAGCTAGCGGTAGGCTAACGTTACCTGCTGTTGAGTGTAGTGTTAACCACTAGCGGCGCCAGGATTTTGATTGTAGGTGGGCCTCCAGAAAACTGGATGGGCCAGTTAAAATAAGCCAAAACTGCATTTGTGCTAGGCTGCTGAACACTGTCTCCTCCTATAACACATGCGCTATCATAAGTTACCTACAGCTGCCAATATTATTTTTCCCTCCAGAAAACGTGCATACAGATAGCCAGACATAGGCGGCGATACCGTGGGCGCTCCGGAGCTCTACCGTGGGCGCTCCGGAGCTCGAGCACCCACGGAAAATACTGAGCACCCACGTGTGCCAGACTTCCAGTAGGCTACATTCATTTAAAAGTAAGCATTGCAGTTGGTGCTAAGTGGAGCGTGTGAGCGCTGATCGCAGTTATGTGTCAGTTAAACTTCTCATTTACAGTCCTATTTGTATTTGTGTGAAGTGGCGCTGTCCTGAGTTGAAAGATGGCTACTTTACGGCTTTATTATCCAGTTAATAGGCGTTAATAGTGTGTTCGTGTCGGCCGCTGTCCATTTCCTAAGGTTCTGAAATGCAAACATTTGTTGACTACTTTTTTTGTGCGTCCGTGAGCACCCACGGAGGAAAACATAAATCGGCGCCTATGCAGCCAGACACTAACGGTAACGTTAGCCTACTTGCCTTGCTGGTGTGAAGGGGGGCTACGGGAGGACTTGATGGGGAGAGGGCGGCCGCCGGCCGAGCAGGATGGTAACTGGTCACTTGTAACCTTGTTACATAAAATGGCAGTGTCCTCCTCCTGCTCCTCGGAGCGCTTCTTGCTGAATGAAAACAGAAAAGCTTGCGCGCCAACGTCATTCATTTCATTGGATCACTTGCTGGTGACGATGCAGCCTGTGGGCGGGCTTAAGAGACCACACGTGGGGTAGAAGCCGCTGATTGGCTGAGAAGCTTTCACTCAAAGCTTTCCTCGAACTGCTAGAATGAAAATCACTCACTATAGGCCTGGGTCAAAATGGGCGGGCCTGGACCTAAAATGGGTGGGCCCAGGTGGTGTTAACTAGCGTCATGTGCAGCGATGTTTCTGTTGCTTGTCCCTCCTTCATTTTACAGTTGAATGGTGGCTACAAAGGCTCCGGCTGAAAGGTCAATATGGAATGGATTAATCTGCGTTATTTTTTTTACGCGCTATTTTTTCTCAGATTAATTAATCAAAATGAACGTGTTATTTTGACGAAAAATACATTTCTGCTTTGTTCATCAAATTATATGATTGTGTTTATAATTGCCTGCAGGTGTAGAAATCTACATAAAACAGATATTTACTTTGATGTCAGGGCTAGATTACAGCATGAAACTTAATTAAATTGCCAAATGTTGGAGTTGGAATAAATACCTCTGTTCTTTTGAGAAATAAAAGCCAAATGCTTGATCATTTTACAGCCACATCATTTTCGTTATGAATTATTTGTTTTGGTTGTTTAAAAACGCAAAAAAATAAAAATGATCGATAAAGTGCTAGATTAATCGATTACAAAAAGAATCGATAGCTGCAGCCCTACCTCAGATGTATCATTACTAAGGGTGCTCCGATCAGGATTTTTGGGGCCGATCACCGATTGCTGGAAGACGTATCGGCCGATACCGATCGCTTTTATGAACTGAAAATTACGCCATTTCGTAACAGTCACACATGTTTAGAGAATGTATCAGTAATTGTTTGGCTTTTTGTCATAGCTCAAAATCAAAAAAATGTCCTTTCAATCACAGCACACACACACACACACACACACAAACTTGAAAACTCCTCATACTCCTTTCTGTGACTAACTTTCAAATGTCTGATGAGGTTGGTGGTGTTAAAATGTCTTTGGAGCTTTCTGCCTAGTGTATTTCCTTGGCACACACTTTGCAAATCGCTAATGTATTGTCTTTTCCAATGAGTCGGCGCACCGCCGGCAGTGCTCCAGAGGCAGTAGGTGCACCACCAGTGGCAGCCGCTTTTTAAAAGTGGCAGCCGCCTTCCTACCGCGGCCGGCCCGCGGGCCAACCGCTGTTCTGCCGCCGTTCAGACACCTTGTAGAACTGCCAGACCGGTGAATGTAGGGAGGCTGCCATTTTAGCTCCATGTAGAAAATGTTCTCATGAGTAGTGCGCTCTTAATACATCCATGGTATTGTGTCATCTGATCGGCATTTATGGAGACCACCGATCAAACTATTTAAAGCCATTATCGGCTGATACCGATCGGTGACCAATCAATCGGAGCACCCTTAATCATAACTTCATAAAATAATACCATGGACGTATTAATAGAACACATGATGAATAACAACCATTAGCTATATCCATTATTACAGCTAGCTACATGACATGGGAGAACAGTCATGTAAGTGGGCGGGCGCAGGCGGGTCTGCTCGCTATTATGCGCGTTCATCATTTCTAATTTAATAATTCTATATTCGCTAGTGAATGTTAAAAATGTTAAAAACGTTTTAAACAAGGCACCTTTAAGTATTCAGGCTGGTAAGTTTATATACCCCGAAACTGCTGCTGAAATCTAGACATTTCTTTCGCCATACAAAGTCTATGTGGAAAGTCTTTCTGGACCATGGAGTGCAGTACCACCCCTATCCGCTAAGCCCATAGTGGCTGTTAGACATGGCGCTGTTCCTGGGGACTAGCTAGTTTGGAAGTCGGATTTTCATTGTTTTTATTAGCTCTAGCCAGGTTAGCCATTGTTAGCAATGCCAGTTTATGACAACGCATCACACAGTTTTTTTTAACACACAAACCGCGTGACAACACAGATAGAAGACAGCGCTGCGTGTACGACTGATTTTAGTGTGACACCAATACACAGAAGTGCTTCTAACTGTATGTTACTAGCTAGCTACAGCTTTTACAACTGTCGATGCATGGAGCAGCCATGTTGGATTTTTAGGTCGGGGTCGTGGTTGTGGGTTGTACGAGTTCCGAGCTCGGTAAACCGAGGTCAGGGGGCGTGTTTACGACTTTGACCTCTAAAATACGAGTTCCAAGGTAAATAGAACGCGGCATTAGCTAGCTAAGGTTAGCTAAAGCTAGCTTGATAGCACGTCAAATTACAGTACAAATAAAACGTCATAATTTGCGGTACAAAAATCTCCACTGAGTGCAAAATTAACCAAATATACATAAACAGGTGGCTTATATGTTATACAAGTATAGCAAAAAAACTAATGTTCAACTTACATTTGTAATACTTCGTGGGTCTCGCTGTCGCGTATTCGCCCACCAAGTTTTTCGGGAAGGGTCCAACTCATAGGTCTGTCACTGCACGATCTGAGTCTCAACACGATCTGAGTCGCGTCGAGTTGCGCATGCTCAGATTTAAACAATTTACGGTAAAGCGACAATAACGGAAGATGGGAACAGCAATAATAGAAGATATAGAAGGTGGAAATCATTTCAAAAACGTTTTAGTTATCAAATGCTATCTATGATTGTTTGATTGCTAACGTTAGTTCATAACACCATTCAAGTAACAGCCGTTGTTGTGTTTGATTGCCAACTTGTAGCCAGCAGTGAACCAACTTGGTCATGTAGCTCCATTTTTACTGACTTTTTTATTTTTTATTAACTGACGTGAGGGATCATGCCGTGAACATGTGATGCGTTACGCTAAAAAATACATTACTGCCATTTCCATCTTCCATATCTTCTATTATTGCTGTTCCCATCTACCGTTATTGTCGTTATGCCGTAAATTGTTTAAATCTGAGCATGCGCAACTTGACGCGACTCAGATTGTGTTGAGACCATAGACAGTATATAAAATTTGAGACTCACATCGTGCAGTGACAGCGTCCAACTGCAGCTTGCAGCCATAGACAGTAGCCGTTTCTCAATGTCAAGGATCCTTCCTTGGTAGGACTAGTCCTTCCAAGGAAGGATCCTTCAGAGGCTAGGCCAGAGTCCTCCTTAGCATTTGGAAAACTTGTACAATGGAACAGGCTACCAAGTGCACGTCATTGCGTCATTACGTCAGTGAAAAACCCCGCCTTTTGCCCGCCTTCGGCGCTGCAATTCAACAGTGGACAACAATGGATGTGCTGATTATTTGTCTGCTGTACAGCATCTTTGCTGAGATGGAGATGGTGAGGGAGCATCGGTGACAGGCTGCCCGCAGGAGGAGGAGATTAATTTGTCGCCACCTCTGCCGTCAAAGACGTGGGATGGTAAGTGACGTTAAACATGAATAAAGGGTGAATAAGTAACATTACACTAATAAGCTAACGTTAGCTCCTGATTCAGCTTTTCTTTTTCTTTTTTACAACCGCTATTATGTTATGTCAATACATTTTAAACTCATGGGAGTTAACGTTATTTGTCATCACCGTATGGAGAAACATAACTTATACTTAACTACGAGCTATTACTTATTTAACGTTACTATTATTTTGCTGTTTTAAAAGTAGTAACGTAGCTAACGTTAAACTTATTGACTGTTCACGTTCCCAGTAAGCACACATACGTCGCGGCGACGTATTGGCGATCTAATCAAAATACATCGGGGATACGTAGTATTTTGGTCGTTTGCTCACTGGCACGACGTCCCCGCGACGTCGCTGCGCTACGTCTCAACGACATATAGCCGCTCTCTCCGCGACGTATACATATATACATCGTTCTAACGTATGCCATACGTCGTAGAGATGCAGGTAATATACATCGTTCTAACGTATGCCATACGTCGTAGAGATGCAGGCAATATACATCGTTCTAACGTATGCCATACGTCATGGAGATGTAGGCTTATATACATCGTTCTAACGTATGCCATACGTCGTAGAGATGCAGGCTTATATACATCGTTCTAACGTATGCCATACGTCGTGGAGATGTAGGCTTATATACATCGTTCTAACGTATGCCATACGTCGTAGAGATGCAGGTAATATACATCGTTCTAACGTATGCCATACGTCGTGGAGATGTAGGCTTATATACATCGTTCTAACGTATGCCATACTCGTAGAGATGCAGGTAATATACATCGTTCTAACGTATGCCATACGTCGTAGAGATGCAGGCTTATATACATCGTTCTAACGTATGCCATACGTCGTGGAGATGTAGGCTTATATACATCGTTCTAACGTATGCCATACGTCGTAGAGATGCAGGTAATATACATCGTTCTAACGTATGCCATACGTCGTAGAGATGCAGGTAATATACATCGTTCTAACGTATGCCATACGTCGTAGAGATGCAGGTAATATACATCGTTCTAACGTATGCCATACGTCGTAGAGATGCAGGTAATATACATCGTTCTAACGTATGCCATACGTCGTAGGCAATATACATCGTTTCAACGTATTTCTTACAGATGCGGTCTCAGGCGCATCTTGACGATGTGCCTGAGACCGCATCAATTGATCCTACATTAATCCATTTAACAAAACTGGTCAGTATAGGTCACACAAATTACTTTAAATAGTATTACTAAATTACATGAATTGCTAAAAGATAGATAAATCATACACAATTACTTATAATACATTTTATTGATAAAGCGCGTTTCAGTGTACTCAAAGACAATTTACACAAGTTGACATTATTATAGAAAATAGCACACTAACACATTCAAAGTTATTCTGAAAATTAAAAAAAAAAAAACTTTTGATCATGTAGCTAGATTTGAGATAACGTGAGATAATGATCATACTGTGGTCTATACTAATGGCTAATGAACAAAAACACTATTAAAAGCTTAAACCAGTGTTTTTATGTTCCCCCTCAGGCAAAGAGCTGGGGCACGTTCAATATCAAAACGGCACGTTTCCTGGCAACGGTGTGCAACGGCTTGCGTTATGTTGTCATGTTTTCTCTCGTTTGGTGGGTGTGTCTCTCAATTATTGGCTGTGTTCCAGGTGATACTCAATCAGTAGAGAGTGTCTGTAGACCTGTGGTAATTAAAAGGCACTTGCACACACACAACAGGATGTCCAACTCACCGTTTCAGTTTAAAAAAACATCCCTTTGTTAGCCTTTCTCAATTTTTGGATGCCTATGGGATCATGATAATGTTATTTGAACCCAAAGACACGGAACAATTGAGCCAAGAATAGCAT